>CM053583.1:192902375-192921782 GCA_028627135.1 Pseudochirops cupreus
TTTGTTGCTAGACAAGTTTTTAGTGCTATCGTTTTTATCATTATTATTTTACTAAAAAGTTATTCTTTGCCTGACTCTAAATATTTGGAACACTGTCATTCCAGATTGCTGGTCCGTTATACCAGGAGGGCACCTCAAGTATCAACCCCAACATTGGTCAACATTGCACATAAGTTAGCAAAAGTTGGCTCTAAATGCTGTAAAGTCGATGACAAAGAGAAAGCGAGCTGTGCTGAGGCTTATGTGAGTTTTTTTCTTTTCTCTTCTACTTATTGTACTTATTATGAGGTTTTACCTGAGATGCCAATAAAAAAATCTGTGACAGGGATGTCCTCTATCAATGTTGGTCACTCCTCTTAAGTCAGCCCCTAAAAACCCCAAATCAAAACTCCTTCAGTGATTTATTTTAAAAAGCCCTTCATTTTTAGAAGCTTCTAATTGCTCCTGGAAATGAAGCTTAAAAATCTAATGGCTGAAGTTAGCTTGAGGCAATGAGCAAGGGTGGGTTTCAACATAGCAGCTTAATTTAGTCTGTTGATGTACTAATGTGTCCACCCTATCCATTTCACCGAATTCAGCCCCTTTTTTCTTTTTTCTTTAGCTTGCTCTTGTACTTGACAAACTATGTCGCCTGCATGAGAAGACCCCTGTGAGTGAGAAAATCACCAAATGCTGCACGGAGTCGTTGGTGAACCGCAGGCCCTGCTTCAGTGCCTTGGGAGTTGATGAAACATTTGTACCCAAGCCACTTTCTCCAGACACATTCACCTTCCATGCTGACCTGTGCACACTTCCTGAAGAGGAGAGACAGTTCAAGAAGCAAAGGTCAGGAGCATTTGGCCTCCTGCTTTCCTCAAACTTATTTGTTTCTTCCTTGATAGTGAGAAAAACATTGTACTGAGAACATGAGCAAACCGTTGTTTTTTAGGACAAGAACCTCTTAGGGAAAAGTAGTTAGAGAGTGATTCAAGGGCAAGCCACTCAGAAGGAACTTGTGGGGCAAATGACTACAACTGAATAGTATTTAATAGCAAGGATTGCTACTAATGTTTATGTAGTGCTTTAAGATTTCCAAGTGCATACAATGAAGTCTATGGTAAGATATCTAAGATTCTCGAAGGGGAAAGCAGGAAAAAGTCCCAAGGAGGGCTTAATGATCATTTTTACTTACATCTTTCTCCAAACTTCAGGTTTTAGTGTCAGAGTCTCTCCTCTGACTTGTGACCCAGAGCTAGGGGCAGAAGAGCTACAGTTGGCCAACCTGGTCACTCCTTACATTTCATGCCCATTTCTTCATTTTCTTTCATTCCAGTATACTTGCAGAACTTGTGAAACACAAGCCTACCATCACTGATGACCAGGTCAAGGTTGTTATTAAGGATTTCAGAGCATTCGTGGAGAAGTGCTGCAAAGAAGCCAACCAGGAAGCCTGCTTTGCTGCTGATGTATGGACTTATTTTTTCTTTTAATTCATCTACATTGGGGGGCCTTGGTGATACCTCGAATGTGGGCTTAGCCAGGAGTCCTTAGGTTTTCTTCCTTAGTCTCCTAAAAGGTTATCACTGATCATTCATAAAGCAAGAGCCTATTCCCTTTTCCCCTCTGACTACAATATTCTTATGTGCCCATTTAATGCTTAGTTTTTGTTCTATATCTGTATTTTTCTTTCACTTGCCAACTAGTTATCAGTCTCCGCTGTTTCCTTTGCGTCAGGTTCAATGAAAATCATACATGCATTGCATCAGATTTAATAGAAGAATCCCTTTAACTAGTCATCTTTTTTGAATAAGACCAATCGGTAACCCAGACAAACCTGAATGCTTGTGCACAAGTAGTAAAACAGCCCCAGTTTCAGCCAGTCACTGAATCCTGAAACTTAGGAATGGAAGGGATCTCAGAGACCTTTTAGGCCAGGTGTTCTTAATCTTTTTTTTTGTTTCATGGATCTCTTTGGCAGTCTGTTGAATCCTGTGGATCCCATTTCAGAACAATGTTTTTGAAATACACAAAATTAAATTCACACAAGTTTCAAGGAATTCAATCATATTAAAAATAGTTATCAATATTAAAAAGATTTAAGATCCCCTGATTTATTCCAATCCCTACCCCAGAATTCTCCCCCTTCCCTACCTGACAATTTGTCATCCAGCCTTTGCTTGAAGACCCTGAGGGAGAAGAATTCACTGCTTCTCTCTTTAACATCCACCCATTTCTCCTCTAGGTTTTGCCCTCACCTACGGTCCAACAAAGAAATCCAAACTCCCTTTGACAGGAGAAGTTTTCCTATCAAAATCAGATGAATGTACAGATAGGCAGCTTTTCCTTGAGCAGAAAGCTGACATTCAAGGATGTTTATGCTCAAATATGTGGCTTTATCCTTTGATAGGGATGGTTTTGTATAATCAAGAGCAATCAATAATACTCAAAGAGCCCCCTTTCAAGAACCTTAGACTTGGGTTCCCTGAAATCTCTTTCTCACAACTTTGTGATTTCTTTGCCTGCAGGGTCCCAAACTGGTTGCTTCAGTTGAAGCTGCTGTGCCTTAAACACCAGATGGACAAACCACCACTAGCATTTCAGGTAACTCCCTTTGGATTATTTTATTGGCAATAGGTTAATATGTCAAGTATCTGGGATTTCAATTTTGTGCAACCACTTTCCATTGACACATTTCCCGGCTGATGGATACCTCAGTTTTAGTTGAGTTTAAATGATTGGAGGATGTTCATCAGAGGTTGGGTACCAATCCAAATCCTCTTGACTCAAAGTCCAGCACTCTATGGCCTATGCCATATTGCCTGGCATATGCTGCAGCATGAATTTTAATTCTCTACTGATGGGCTGCCTAAGTCAATGGGGCTGGTAATCTTTGAGAAATCCTCCCTCTTAGGATGGAGGCTATAGAAGATCTGTTTGGTACTGAATCTTACTATACTCGACATGATGTAACATTGTAATATAAATCCAAGGCAAGTAAATATGAAATCTATTCAAGATTTCTCACCTCAGGAAGAAAGGACCCACTTTAAATTTCAGATCTTTATAGATAACTATTTTCTTTGTACTTGCTGAATTCATTACTGCTTTGCACTTTGTGTTGGATTCAATCAAACAATCCATTGTCTTTTTAATTAGGAGAGTCCTCTTTATAGAGAAAGCAAGACTATAGGAATGGGACCTTATGTATAAGAATTGGAATTAGTAAATGTGTTAATTTAAGTAATGTGTTAGAACTTTCTTTTTTTAATTGCCCATATGAAGAATGTCTCTCTAGGAAAGAGAGGAGGCAGGGACATATTGGGAAATGTAGGTGATGTCCAATTTTTAAAAATCCACTATGTTTTTTTTTTCAAGAGGCATAGAAAATATTAAACTATTTTTCCTTAATAATTTAAAAAATCATACTTACTGTGCATATGATTTGATTCAGCAATATCATTACTATGTCTGCATCCTAGATAGATTTTAAAAAAGAGAAGAAGATTTATTTGCATAAAAGTATTTATAGGAGATTTTTTTTTGGTTGTAAAGAATTGAATATTGAGGGGATGTTCATTGGTTTGGAAATGGCTAAACAAAGGGTTGTATATAATTGTGATTCAATAATATTATGCCATAAGAAATGATGAGCAGGATGCTCTCAGAAAAACCTGGAAAGACTTATATGAACTGATACAAAGTGAAATGAGTAGAATCAGGAGAACATTGTATACAGTAAGAGCAACATCATATTATGCTCTACTATGAATAACTTAGCTATTCTTAGCAATCCAATGACCCCAAAAAATTTCTAAGGATTCATGATCAACACTCCTCTCCATCTTAAAAGAAAGAATTAATAGTGTCTGAATGCAGATTGAACCATGCTATTTTTTCACTTTCTACATTTGTAATGGTTTCTTTTCTCTTTTTCTGCCTTCCTTCACAACACAACTAGTATTGAAATGTTATATATATATATATATATATGTGTGTTTTGCATGATTGCACATATATATCAAACTGTTTACTGTCTTGAGGGAGAGTGAGAAAGGAAGGAGGGAGATAATTTAGAACTCAAAATTTTAAAGAAATGAATGTTGAACATTGTCTTTACATATCTAGATTTTAAAAGCATTTTTGCTTATATATTTTTTTTCTTCTAGTTGGCCAGTGGAAGAAAACAGACTGAACTGAGGACCCAAAATAAATGCATCTGTTTTGTTTCTCTATTGGTGTCAAACCAACAGAGTTAAGAAAACATCAATTTTGCCTTAATGTTTTTTTATCCTTCCCCAGCGTTGCAATAAATAATAAAGGAAAGCATAAACAATCATGGCAGTTACGCAGCTCTGATCTTTCTGTGGTGTGTGATGAAGGCTTGTCTCAGAGGGTGTTACCCTCTTACATCTACTGATGCCTGAATTAGACTTTCTCTCCTACCTTAAGCAGTTTTCCCCAAAGATCCCCAACTCCATACTTGTCAATTCATGAACATCAGCATTAATTTTAAGTGGGTTAAAAGAACATGGACTTTTGGGCTTTTTTCTCTTTTTAATTTGATAATGTGTCTAAATATATTTGGATAAGTCATGGGACCTGGGTGGTCAATAGGCAAGTTCTAGTTACTAGATATATTAATAAGTATCCTCATCAATAGAAAATATGTCCAAAGTGTAAGGTCATAGCATGGATATTGCAGCTGAATAATTAGGGTCAGGCTGGAGAAGGGGGTTTGAGATCCATACTAAGGGGCCCAAGCTGAGGTTATGGGGACAACCAGATGATGGTGGATAAATTTTTCATTTCAGGAGGAAAACCAAGTTGTTAAAAAGGAGAGAAAGCTAGATGACAGAGTGGATAGAGTAGATCTGGTTAGGAGAGGATCTGAAGTGAGGAAGAGCTGATTTCAAATCTGATCTCAGGCATTTAGTGGCTGGGTAACCCTGGGCAAGTCATTTAATTTGGCCTCAATTTACTCCATTGTAAAATGGGTATAATAATTGCACAAACTTCCTAGGTTTTTTGTGAAGACCAAATGTCAAAATAATAAAGAAGCACATAGCACAGTTCTTGACACACTATAAGCACTACATAAATGTTTTTGGTTATTATAATTAATATTGTCATTGTAGTATAGTAGTAGTAGTAGTAGTAGTAGTAGGAAGGGGAGAAGGAGGAGGAATGAAGCTGGTTAAGAGATTACAGTCAATGAGCCAGATTGGAATGACACAATCTGACAGTGCAGCAAAATAAGGTCCAGACAAAGTGGGAACTCTCTTAACGGGTGTCCTTGTATGTAATCTCTCTCCTCTTCAGTCTCTTCCCCACACCATTATCAAAGTGAAGATGTTAAATTATGATCATGCCACTTCCCCCTTCCAAAATGAATTCCACTGGCTCTTTTTGCCATTGGTTTCAAGCACACCTTCCCTCTGGCCTAGAAGCTTGTGACAACATTGCTTTGGCCTTCCTTTCTGGGCTTAGTATCCATTGCTTGCCTTCATTCACTCTTTTGTCCAGCTATATTGGCCTTCTTTGTATTTCCTTACACACAGTTTTCTAACTCTGGGCCTTTGCATAGGCCCTATTTCTGGCATTCCTTCCTCCTCACTTCCCTCTCCTAGGATATCTAGTTTTCTTCAGATTTCAGCACCAAGGCCATCTCCTCCATGAGGCATTTCCTGATCCCTGAGGCCCCCTGCTCCTAGAGTTTCCACCCTACACACAATCCTCTGTCTTTCTTTTTAAAAAATTTCATTTATTTATTCTTAGTTTTAAACATTAATTTCCACAAGATTTTGAGTTATAATTTTTTTCTCTCCATCTTTCCTCTACCCCCACGCCAAAAATAGCAAGCCTACTGTATACCCTTTCCCCCAATTTTATATCCTCCCCCATCACTCCCCTGACTTTCTAGTAGGGCAAGATGGATTTCTATACCCCAGGGTCTGTATATCTTATTTTTTTATACACATTTGTTTTTAAAACTTTGAGTTCCTTCTTTCCTCCTCACCCACCCCCAGGGGGAAGATAAGCAATTCAATATAGGTTGTACATATGCCATAGTAGGTATATTGTGAAAGACTAACTGTATTTTCGTCCATCCTATCCCGCCCCTCACTTATTCTGTTGTCTCTTTTGACCCTGTTCCTTTTCAAAAGTGTTTGCTTCCAACTACCCTCTATCACAATCTGCCCTCCCTTCTTTCGTCCCCCCTCTTATCCTCTTCTCCTCTATTTTCCTGTTGCGTAAGATACCCAATTGAATGTGTATGTTGTTTCTTCCTTAAGCCAAATTCAATGAGAGTAAGGTTGTCCCATTCCCTTTTACCTTCCTGTTCTTCCCTTCCATTGTAACAGTTTTCTCTTACCTTTTTAATATGAGATAATTTATCCTAATCTATCTCTCCCTTTCCCCTTCTCCCAATATATTCCTCTCTCCTCTTAATTTTATTTTTTAAATATTTTAGATATCATCCCTTCATATTCAACTTGTCCTGTGCCTTCTGTCTATGTATACACGTATATACATGTGCACACCTTCATATATATGTATTTATGCACACCTATACCCTCCTATACATACATATATATCTATACATAAACATACATACATACATATATATGTGCATACACACATATACACATATATTCCCTCCAACTGTCCTCATACTGAGAAAAGTCTTATGAGTTACAATCATCGTTTTTCCATGTAGGAATGTAAATAGTTCAACATTAATAAGTTCCTTATTATTTCTTTTCCCTGTTTACCTTCTCATGCTTCTCTTGCTTCTTGTGTTTGAAAGACAGATTTTCTATTCAGTTCTGCTTTTTTCATTAAGAATGCTTGCAAATCTTTTATTTCATTGAATGACCATATTTTCCCCTGAAGCATTATACTCAGTTTTGCTAGGTAGGTGATTTCTTGGTTTTAATCCTAGCTCCTTTGACCTCCAGATTACCATATTCTAAATCCTTCAATCCCTTAGTGTAGAAGCTGCTAGGTCTTCTGTTATCCTGATTGTGTTTCCACAATACTCAAATTGTTTCTTCCTGAGTGCTTGCAGTATTTTCTCCTTGACCTAGGAACTCTGGAATTTGGCTATAATATTTGTAGGAGTTTTTTTTTTGGGGGGGGGGTGGGTGATCTTTTTCAAGAGGAGATCAGTGAATTCTTTCAATTTCTATTTTGCCATCTGCTTCTAAAATATCTGGGCAATTTTCCTTGAGAATTTCTTGAAGGATGCTTTCTAGGTTCTTTTTTTTGATCATGGCTTTCAGATAGTCCAATAATTTTTAAATTATCTCTCCTGGACTTATTTTCCAGATCATTGGTTTTTCCAATGAGATATTTCACTTTGCCTTCTATTCTTTCATTTGTTTAGATCTGTTTTATAATGTCTTGATTTCTCATAAAGTCATTAGCTTCCATTTGCTCCACTCTAATTTTGAAGGAATTATTCTCTTCAGTGCATTTTTGAGATTTCTTTTCCATCTGGCAAATTTGGCTTTTTAAGGCATTCTTCTCCTTGTTGGCTTTTTGGGCCTCTTTTGCCATTTGAATTAGTCTATTTTTTTAAGGTGTTATTTTCTTCAGTCAGGCTGTTGACTCGCTTTTCTTGATTTTCTTGCATCATTCTCATTTCTCTTCTCAGTTTTCCTCCACTTCTCTTAGTTGGTTTTCAAAATCCTTCTTGAGCTCCTCCATGGCCTGTAATCAGTTCATATTTTTCTTGGGAGCTTTTGATGCAGGAGTTCTGACTTAGTTGTCTTCCTCCCATTACATGCTTTGATCCTTTTTTGTCCCTGAAAAAGGAATCTATGGTAGGATTGCATTTCCTCTGCTTGCTCATGTTGCCAGTCACTTACTTGACTTTTTTGGGGGAGGGAAAAGATGAGCAATTGGGGCTAAATGACTTGCAAAGGTCACATGGCTAGTTGTGTGTGTGTGTGTGTGTGTGTGTGTGTGTGTGTGTGTGTGTGAAGTGTCTGAGGCTGGATTTGAACTCCAGTCTTCCTGACCCCAGGGATGGTGCTCTATTCACTGCACCCTCTGGCCCCCCTTAATTACTTACTTTTGAGCTCTTTGCCATGGTAGAATTCTGCTTTCAGAATGGAGAGAGTTTTTTCCCAAATAACTGGGATTTTTGCAGCTGCCGGAGCAATTAGGAAAGCACCTTTTCTGCAGCCCCCACAGGCTCTGGCACCTGGCCACACACCCCAGGACCTCCACCGCTATCCAGATCCAAGCAGGTTAAAGCAAGAGTGATTACCCTCTAAATGGTCACTTGGTCCCCCTACAATCTTCAGGCCAGGAGCTGCTGAGGTAGCCATGCAGAGCAGCCACTGTGACACCTCCACAGCTTCTCACTGCAGGGGCAGGGGCTAGACTGTGCTCTTTCATCCACCTGTGTTCCAACAGAGATCCACACTGACTTTTTACTTTTTCTTTGGTGTTTATGGGTTGAGAAGTCTGGAAATCACCACAGCTACTGGTGCTTCACTCTCCTGAAGTCTGCTCTGGCTGCTACTGATTGGGGCTGCCCTGGGGCCAAAACCCTGTGGCTCACGTGGGGGTGGGCTTGGCTCCCAGCTCAGTGTGATAGCCCCTTCCTGCTAGCCTGCTGGGCTGCCTTCAGCTGGAGATTTGTTTCTCTCTGTCACTTTGTGGGTTCTGTGGCTCTAAAATTTGTTTAGAGCCATTTTTTACATGTATTGGAGGAGGTGGAAGCCAGAGCCATGGGGAAGTCCTGTTTCTACTCCACCATCTTTGCTCCCTGTCTTTCTTTTATATCTGTTTGTCTGTGTACATGGTTTCCCTTTTAATAGAATGCAAGTTCCTTTTCATTTTATTGCCTTGGTAGTCCCTGTACATAGCTGTCATGATTAGGCATTTAAGAAATGCCCTTTGATTGGTTGATTGGAAAGTAACAGCCAGGATCTCTCCTAGGAAGGTGAGTTGTATCATTGAAGTTTCTCCACAGGGAATCACCTTTTAGGATATGACTCAGGTCATTTAAATGGTCCATCCATTTAAGAAAGGCCCGGCGGGTCCATTAGGGAATGCAAAGAGTAGAAAGGACTCTCTTTTGATCAAGATGAGCACTGAACCCAGGGCTGGATTCTGAGAATCCCAGGTCTTTGGTCATTAGATCACCTGTTTTTTGCACCTTCTCTGCAGACATTACCTTATTTGGAACTGTAGGGATCAGTTTACAATCACGTAATTTATTTTTTCAGGTATGTTCAATTCTAGAACAGCAATGGTACTCCACAGTTACTTGGATGTTTTGTGGGAATTGGAGAAAAGTCATCTTTATGTATCCTGTTCCCACCTGAAAACTTGGAGTTTTTTTCTTCTCTGAAGTTAGAATCACTGTATTAAAGCACATTATTGCTTGAGAAGCAATGGTTTATTCTCTGTTTTGTGCAACCAGCATTCATAGAGTATTTGTGAATGGTACAGTGGATAAACTTTGGGATCCGGAGTCAGAACTACCTGAGTTCCAATTCTTCTTTATACCCTTGGTGGCTGTGTGACCCTGGACAAGTGAATTTGCCTCTCTAAGCCTCACTTTTGTCATCTATAAAATGAAGCAAATAATAGTCCTTATCTTCCAGGTTTGTTGTAAGTATAAAATGAGATCGTAATTGTCAAGTGTTTTATAAAAATAATTATATAATAGCCATTCCTACCATCATCAATATTATCAAAAAATTTTGTCTATGCAACTGCAACAGACATCTAAATACTTGTGCAGGCTACATGTTTGATATTCAGCAGTTTTTTTTTTTGACAAAGTCCCTCACAGTATTCTTGTGAACAGGTTAAAGAAATGTGGACTAGGTAGATTCAGAGTCAACTGAATGACCAGACCCAAGAAGTCAACATCAACTTCAAAAGAGCTCTCGTGGAGAAGCCCAGGGATCTGTCCTTGGTCCTGAGCCGATCAGCATTTTAAAACTATCACTTAGCTAAAGCCGTAGATGAGACTCTCTTGAAATTTCAGATGATGCAAAGCTGAGATGGAGATCTCATCTGTTATATGGCAAAGTCAGGCTCCACAAGCAACTTCACAAGCTTGCTAGGTTGAATTTAATAAGATGACATTTAAAATGGACTGATATGGAACTCTTCCATTGGAAATCAGTCTCAGAAGAATAGGATGGCGGGGTGGTTATTTAGAAGTTCATTTAGGTAAATACCTGGGGTATGTGTTCAGTGGACTCTTTACTCAATTGGATGAATGAATGAAGCATTTGTGAAATCCTTATCCTGTGCAAAGCCCTGGAAATACAAATGGAAAAGTAATTGAGGCCCTTTTTCCAATGACCTCACATTCTAATGAGAATGAGGATACATGTGGAAGGTTTCATCTCTGTGTCAATTTGAAATGGCCCCATGATTCTTAGGACACAGTATCAAAGCACATGGCAATGCCTCTTCTTTTATTGATTTATTTATTTTGTTAGATTTTGAGCGCTGAGGTGTTTCCCTTCTTCCCTCCCATTCCCACATTAGAGAAGGCTATACATAGATGCATGTCTGTATATACATACATATATATGTATATATACATATACACTTATATATGTGTGTATGTATATATTATAGATGCATATGTGTATGTGTATATATACATACACCTATGTTTGTACACACACACACACATATATGCATACATATATGTATGCAATCATATAATACATAAGTCCATATCTCCATTCTTTGGAATTGGATAGCATTTTCCTTCACAAGTCCTTTGTGTTTGATTCAAATGATCATATTACTCAAAATAGCTTAGTCATTCATAGATATTCTTCAAACCATACTGCTGTTACTGTTTACATCATTCTCTGGGATCTGCTGATTTTGCTATGCATCAGTTCATGCAAGTCTTTCCATGCTTTTCTAAAACCAACTTACTTGTCATTTCTTATAGCACAGTAGTATTCCATCACAATCATATACTTCTTTATCTCTTCCCTATTAGATGTACATATACTCAATTTGAATTCTTTGCTACCACAAAGACAGCTGTTATCAATATTTTAGAATTTTAGAAAATAATATACATTCTTTTCCTTTTTTCTTGATTACTTTGGGAAACAGACCTAATAGTGGTTTTGCTAAGTCAAAGTGTATATACAATTTTATACCTCTTTGGGCATAATTTCAGATTGCTTTTGGGAATGGTCATATCAGTTCACAATTATGCCAAGAGTGTATCAGTGTCCCAATTTTTCCACATCCTATTCAAAATTTGTCATTTCCCCCTGTCATTTTTGACAATCCTACAGGAGTTAGATGATACCTCATCGTTCTTTTAATTTGCAATACTTTAATCAATAATTATTTACAGCATTTTCTTTTTTAAATTTTTTCTTTTTTGTCTTTATTAATTTGTGTGTTTACTTTTAGTTTACAAGATTCAGTTCCACAGTGCCTTGAGTTTCAAATTTTCTCCCCCTCCCTTTCCTCTCCCCCCACCCCCCGCCATGTCCAGCATGCAATCAAGTATTGGATCTTCAAATACTTTCACATTAGATATTATTCAGGTTATAAAGAAGGATTGTAACCAATGGAATAAACAATGGGAAAGAGGAAACAAAACCAAACAAGAAAAAGAAAGAGAGCAGGTAGTTTGCCTCAATTTGCATTCAAACCCTGTTCTTTCTAGTTCTTTCTCTGAATGTAGACATATCTTTCCATCATGAGTCTTTTGAAATTGTCTTATAACCCTGCATTGCTGAGAAGAGTCCAGTCTATCAATGCTGGTCATCACACATATGTTGTGTCTGTAATCGTATACAGATTTCTCCTGGTTCTGCTCTTCTCACCCAGCCTCAGTTTGAATAAGCCTCTTCAGGTAAATGTGAAGTCCATCTACTCCTCATTTCTTATAACACAATAGTATTCCATTACATTCATATGCCACAACTTGTTTAGCCTTTCCCCAATTGATGGGCATCCCCTTGATTTCCAATTCTTTGCCACCACAAAAAGAGCTGCTATAAATATTTTTGTACATATGGGTCTTCCTCCCACTTCTATGATCTTTTTGGGATAAAACCCTAGAAATGGTATGCAATTATTTATAGCCTTTAGGGCATAGTTCCAGATTGCTTTCCAGGATGGTTGAATCAGTCACAACTCCACCAACAACGCATTAGTGTTCCAATTTTTCCACATCCTCTCCAGCATTTGTCATTTTCCTGTTTTTTCGTCTTAGCCAATTCGACTAGTGAGATGTGGTACATCAGAGTTGTTTTGATTTGCCTTTCTCTAATCACTAGTGATTTAGGGCATTTTTTCATATGCTTATAGATATCTTTAATTTCTCCCTCTGAAAACTGCCTGTTCATATCCTTTGACCATTTGTCAATTGGGGAATGACTTGTATTTTTATAGCTCTGACTCAATTCCCTGTACATTTTAGAAATGAGGCCTTTATCAGAGACACAGGCTGTAAAAATTCTTTCCCAATTTCCCACTTCCCTCTTAATTTTAGTTACATTGGCTTTGTTTGTACAGAAACGTTTCAATTTAATGTAATCAAAATTATCCATTTTGCATTTTATAATGCTCTCTTATTCTTGTTTGGTCGTAAAGTCTTCCCTTCTCCATAAATCTGACAGGTAGACTATTTCTTGTTTTGCCAGATTGCTTACAGTATTAGCCTTTATACCTAGATTGTGCACCCATTTAGACTTGATTTTGGTATATGGTGTTAGATAATGGTCTATGCCCAGTTTCTGTCACACTATATTCCAGTTTTCCCAGCAGTTTTTGTCAAATAGCGAATTCTTATACCCAAAACTGGGGTCTTTGGGTTTATCAAACAGTAGATTACTATAGTCATTGGCCGCTGAGTCTCATGTACCCAATCTGTTCCATTGGTCCACTACTCTATTTCTCAGCCAGTATCAAGTAGTTTTGATGACTACTGCTTTATAATACAGATTAAAATCTGATATGGCTAGGCCACCTTCCGTAGCATTTCTTTTCATTAATTTCCTTGAAATTCTGGACCTTTTGTTCTTCCAAATGAATTTTGTCACTATTTTTTCTAGCTCTATAAAGTAATTTTTTGGTAGATTGATTGGTATGGCACTAAATATGTAATTTATTTTAGGTAAAATTGTCATTTTTATTATATTAGCTTGACCCAGCTATGAGTAATTGATGTTTTTACAATTAGATCTGACTTTATGTGTGTGAAAAGTGTTTTGTAGTTGTGTTCATATAGGTCCTGGGTTTGTTTTGGCAGGGAGATTCCCAAATATTTTATAATGTCTACAGCAGTGGTTCTCAACCTGTGGGTCACTACCCCCCTTTCACAGGGGTTGCCTAAGACCATCAGAAAATAAAACTATAGTTATGAAGTAGCAATGAAAATAATTTTATGGTTGGGGGTAACCACAATATGGCGAACTGTATTAAAGGGTCATGGCGTTAGGAAGGTTGAGAACCATTGGTCTACATAAACTTTAAATGGCGTTTCTCTTTCTATCTCTTGCTGTTGGACTTTGTTAGAAACTGGACTCTTCTCAGCAATGCACAGGTTTAAGGCAACTCTACAAGTCTCAGGATGGAAGGAGATATCTGCATTCAGACAAAGACCTCAAAAGAATGGAGTTTAAATGGGGACTGAAGCAATCTACCTGCTCTCATTCTTTTTCATGGTTGGTTTTCTTTCTTTTTTCCCATTGTTCACACCATTGGTTACAACCCTTCTATACTGCTATACTATTGTACAATGTGAAAGTATTTGCAGATCCTATACTTGATTGCATGCTGCCATGAAGGGAGTGGAGAAAATTTGAAACTCAAGGGATTGTGGAACTGAATCTTGTAAACTAAAAGTAAATAAACAAGTCAATCAAAAAAAAAGAAATATATAGGAATGCCAAGGATTTATGTGTGTTTATTTTATATCCTGCAACTTTGCCAAATTTATTTAATGTCTTAAGTAATTTTTTTACTTGACTCTCCAGGATTCTCTAAGTATATCATCATATCATCTGCAAAGAGTGATAGTTTAGTCTCTTCTCTACCTAATTTGATTACTTTGATTTTTTTTTCTTCTCTCATTGCTAGTGCTAACATTTCTAGTACCAGATTGAATAAGTAGAGTGATAGTGGACATCCTTGTTTCACCCCTGATTTTGTCGGAAATGCTTCTAGCTTATCCCCATTACATATAATACTTGCTGATGGCTTTAAATAGATGCTACTTATTATTTTAAGGAAGACTCCATTTATTCCTATACTTTCTAGAGTTTTTAACAGGAATGGATGTTATGTTTAGTCAAAAGCCTTTTCTGCATATATTGAGATAATCGTATGGTTTCTGCTAGTTTTATTGTTGATATGATCAGTAATACTGATCGTTTTCCTAATATTGAACCATCCTTGCATTCCTGGAATAAATCCTACCTGATCAAAGTATATTATTCTTGCAATAAGTTGCTGTAGTCTTTTTGCTAATATTAAAAAAAATTTTTTTGCATCTGTATTCATGAGGGAAATTGGTCTACAATTTTCTTTCTCCATTTTGTCTCTTCCTGATTTAGGTGTCAGTGCCCTTTTTGAGTCACAAAAAGAATTTAGTAGGACTCCTTTTTCACTAATTTTCCCAAATAGTTTGTAGAGTATTGGAATCAATCATTCTTTAAATGTTTGATACAATTCGCTAGTAAATCCATCTGGCTCTGGAGATTTTTTCCTAGAGAGTTCGCTGATGGCATGTTTGATTTCTTTTTCTGAGATGGGGTTATTTAAGTAATTTGCTTCCTCTTCAGTTAATCTGGGCAATCTACATTTTTGTAAATATTCATCCATTTCACTAAGATTGTCAAATATATGTGCATAAAATTGCGCAAAATAATTCTTAATTATTATTTTAATTTCCTCTTTGTTGGAGGTAGATTTGCCCTTTTCATTTTTGATACTTGTAATTTGGTTTTCTTTTTTCTTTTTTTTTGTTATATTGACTAAAGGTCTATCAATATTTTTTTCATAAAACCAGCTCTTAGTTTTATTTATTAATTCAATAGTTTCCTTAATTTCAATTTTAACAATTTCTCCTTTGGTTTTCATTATTTCTAATTCAGTATTTAATTGGGGATTTTCAATTTGTTCTTTTTCTAGCTTTTTCAATTGCACACCCAATTCATTGACCTCCATTTTCTCTAATTTATTCACGTTTGCCTTCAAGGACATAAAACTTCCCCTAAGAACTGCCTTTGCTGCATCCCACAAATTGTGGTATGTTGTTTCATTATTGTCATTCTCTTGAATGAAGTTACTGATTGTTTCTATAATTTCTTGTTTGACCCACTCATTATTTAGGATTAAATTATTTAGTTTCCTATTAGTTTTTAGTCTATCTTTCCATGGCCCTTTGTTGCATATGATTTTTGAAGCATCATGACTTGAGAATGATGCATTTAATAATTCTGACTTTCTGCACTGAGTTGTGAGGTTTTTATGCCCTATTACATGGTTGATTTTTGTGTATGTGCCATGTACCACTGAGAAGGTATATTCCTTTTTATCCCTATTCAGTTTTCTCCAGTGATCTATCATATCCAGCCTCTCTAAAATTCTATTCACCTCCTTAACTTCTTTCTTGTTTATTTTGAGGTTAGATTTATCAAGTTCAGAGAGGGGGAGATTGAGGTCCTCCACTAGTATAGTTTTGCTATCTATTTCTTCTTCTAATTCCCTTAACTTTTTCTCCTCTAGGAATTTGGATGTTATACTGCTTGGTGCATATATGTTAAACAATGATATTGCTTCATTCTTGATGGTGCCTTTTAGCAGGATATAGTTTCCTTCCTTATCTCTTTTAATTAGATCTATTTTTGCTTTTGCTTTTATCTGAGATAAGGATTGCTACCCCTGCATTTTTTACTTTAGCTGAAGTATAATGTATTCTGCTCCAGCCTTTTACCTTTATGCTGTACAGATCCCCTTGTTTCAAATGTGTTTCTTGTAGACAGCATATTGTAGGATTATGGTTTTTGATCTGTTCTGCCATCTGCCCCCGTTTTATAGGAGAGTTCATCCCGTTCACATTCACAGTTATGATTACTATCTATGTCTTTCCCTCCATCCTATTTGCTCCCTTGTTTATGTTTTTGTTTCTTCCTTCTCCCTTCCCCTCCTTAAGAGTTTTCCTTTTGACCACCACCTCCCTCAGTATTCTCTCCCTGTTACCCCCCCCCCCTTTACCTACCCTTTCCCCTTACTACTATTTCCCTCCCTTCTGACTGCCCCCACTTTGTATCCTTCCCTTACCCATTCTACTGCCTGTAGGGTACAATGGATTTTTATACTTAATGCATTATGTTATTCCCTCTTTGAACCCAGGTCAATGAGAGTAAATTTCATACAATGCTCCCCCCGCTCCCTCCTTTCCCTCTATTATAATGAGGTTTTTGTTTTTTCACATTAGAATCTTAAATTTAACTGAATATGTTGATTCCTCTTTGAACCAGAACCAATGAGAGTAAAGTTCATATGATGCTCATCTCCCTCCCTCCTTTCCCCCTATTATAGTATATTTTTATGCCACTTTGTGTGGCATAATTTACCTTTTTTCTGCCTCATCCTTTCCTTTTCTCGCATTACAGTCCCCTTGAACCCCTTAATAAGTTTTTTTTAAAATCATCAGATTAGTTCATTTAAACCCATGTCCTCTATCTATATCCCTTTTAAATATCATGATAATTTTATAACTTTCAATATTGACAGGTGTCTGCTCCTCATATGGGGATGTAAACAGTTTGCTCTTATTGAATCTCAAGTTGTGTGCATGTGTACATGTGTGTGTGAGTGTATGTTTTCCTTGTTTACTTTTTTGTCTTTCTTGAGTCTTGTAATTGGAGATCAAATTATTCATTGAGCTCTTGCTTTTTCATTAGGAAAGTCTGGAAATTGCTTATTTCATTAAATAACCATCTGCTTATGCTCAGTTTTGCTGGGTAGTTGATCCTTGGTTGCTGTCCTAGCTTTTTTGCCTTATGAAATACCAAATTCCAATCCATCTGATCTTTAATGTAGAAGCTTCTAGGTCCTGTGTAATTCTGGCTGTAGTTCTATGGTATTTGAATTGTTTCTTTTTGGCTGCTTGCAGTATTTTCTCTTTGATCTTGTAATTCTGGAATTTGGCTACTATATTTCTTAGAATTTTCAATTTGGGATCTCTTGCAGGAGGAGTCCAGTGAATTCTTTTGATAACTATTTTATCCTCTGATTCTTGGATTTCAGGACAGATTCTTTGACAAGAGGATGTTGTCCAGGCTCCTTTTTTTGTCATGGCTTTCTAGCAGAGCAATAATTCTTAAGTTATCTCTCCTGGATCTATTCTTCAGGTTGGTTGTTTTTCCAGTGAGATATTTTACACTTTCTTCTAATTTTTAAATCTTCATGTTTTGTTTGACTGACTCTTGATGCATCATAGAGTCCTTAGCTTCAGTTTAACTGATTCTAATTTTTAGTGAATTATTTTCCTTGGTTAGTTTTTGAAGCTCCTTTTCCATATGTTCAGCTTTCATTTTTAGGGAGGTATTTTCTCCAGTTAGATTTTAAACCTCCTGTCCCTGTTCAAAAATTTTACTTTTTAAGGATTTGCTTTCTTCAGTGAGATATTTTTCCAATTTGGTCACTGTGGATTTAAATTTATCTCCTACCTCTCTAATTTGACTTTTAAAATCTTTCTTGAGCTCCTCCAAGAATGCTTTTTAGGCTTGAGACCAATTCATATTTCCTTCTGTGGTCTCAGGTGTGAGTATAGAGTCCATGCTGTCCTCTGTATTTGGTTGTTCTTGCTTGTTATAATAAGATCGGATTGATTTTTCTTGCTTTTGCTTTCTCAGCTTCCTTCTTTCCCATTGTGATTGCCTATTTCCTAACTCTGCTTCTCAGGCTGGGAGCTTAGGGTCTGGTTGTTGACTTTGTGTGCTGTGGCCTTTGAGTGTCTAGACTGAGGCCAAGGCCAGGACTCTCACTGTTTCCCCTGAGTTACCCTCAGGCTCACAGAGTAACCTGTGGGGAGGGGTGGTCTCACCACTTCAGGTTTCCACCTCTGTGCCCCTGAGCTACAACTCAGGCAGGCTCAGCAGCTGGTGGCCAGCACAGCTGGTGTCTGCAGATTCTCCTGGTGTTGATAAGGCTCACCTGAGCTTGTGTTGTTAGTGCTTGCCGGCTCCACCCTCCTGGGTCTTGGGAGCTCCTGCTGGCCAGGTGAGGTGGGGCTTGTTGGGACCCCTCCTGACCTTCACTTCAGATTCCTTACTGCCTCAGTTACATGCTTTCTCACTGACTCCTAAGCCTGAGGTTATTTCCACTATTTCAGGATTTTATTCTGGGTTTTCTGGGTCAGGGAGGGAGAAATGGTACAGCTAGGGTTTACTTTGCCATCTTGGCTTTTGGAAGTTCAAGTAGGTGATTTTTAAACTTCCAGGCTGTGGGCTGATAGCCTCAGGAGAAGCTGTTGTCACTGCTGAAGGCCCTGTGCTTTCTCTTACCCACCTCCAACAGATCCTCGGTCCTAGGGTGAGACAGCTGTGAATTGCCCTTGAGGTGGGTTAGTCCACTGGCTGGGGCCCCTTCTCTCTGGTCGTTGCGGGTGTATCCCCCGTGTGCTTCATGCTCCTCCTGCACAGACCTATTTGGGCACTTTCCTGGGCTGGGAATCTGTCATGCTTCATCTCCCAATGGATTCTGTCACTCTAAAATCTGTTCAGATTCACTTTTTAAAGTTTAGTGATGGAATTCATGGAGGAGATTAGAAAAGTTCCTGCTTCCATTCTGCCATTTTGGCTCCACCTATTTAGAGCATTTTCACATGATCATATATATCTTTGATTCCTTTTCTCCAAAACTGCCTTTTTGTATCCTTTGACCACTTATCAACTGGGGAATGACTCATACTGTTATAAATTTGGCTCAGTTTTTTCTATATTTGGGATATGAGGCCTTGATCTGAGAAACTGGTTATTAAAGATTTTCCCTAATATTCTGATTTCTTTCTAATCTTGGCTACATTGATTTTATCTGTACAAACCTTTTTAAATTTAATGTAATCAAAATTATCCGTTTTACATCCCACAGTGCTCTCTAGCTCTTATTTAGACATGAATTGTCTTGCTATCTATAAGTCTGATAGACAATATGTTCCACACTCCTCTAATTTACTTGTTATATCACCCATTAGAGCTTGGCCATGTTGCCATTTTGACTTTTTCCTGGTAAATGGTACCTGATATTGATCTATACTTAGTTTTTGTTATATTGCTTTCCAGTTTTCCAAACAATTTTCTTTTCTTTTCTTTTCTTTCTTTCCTTCCTTCCTTCTTTCCTTCCTTCCTTCATTTCTCTCTCTCTCTCTCTCTCTCTCTCTCTCTCTCTCTCTCT
>CM053583.1:192922282-192940046 GCA_028627135.1 Pseudochirops cupreus
CCTCTCTCTCTTTCTCTCTCTCTCTCTCTCTCTCTCTCTCTCTCCCTCTCTTCCTTTCTCCCTTTCTCCCTCTCTTGCTCTCTCACCTTTTCCTTGAGGCATGCGGCTTTGTCATCAGACTGGCAACATTCTTTCACTGCCGTCTTATACTTCTGAGCATAAACAAGGAGTTCTGGGGCGAAGAAGTAGGGGTGTCTTCTGGCAACCTCATACAGGTACCTGAAATTGGCAAAGAGAACCAAATGGCCACTTTTGCATAGCTATGAATAGTGAATATCCCCAACCTTGTACCCACATCAACCAGAAGCAGGAGATAGCAGTTTATTCCTCCAACTCAAGCTAACTAGATTGGACTTGAGCTGTACCTTCTTTCAGCTAAAATAGGAATTGGTGTGTCTGGGGCAATCACCACAAATAAGGCCTACGAAAATGATGTAAAAGCTCCACTTCAGTTGAGGAACGAAGAGAAAGAATCCCTGAGAGGGCAGCCAAAGTCTTAGGGAAGGCCATGAATAGGGAGTGATTCACCAAGGCCCAGCAATTTCAACATTAGTTTTTTGGATGCTGCTATTTTTACACTGATCAAAGTGCTATAAAAGTTTTCAACTTTCTCTGAATCCACCACCCCTAAGACCCTGAATTTAGGTCCAGCTCTGAGCATAGGAAATTCTGAGCTGGGAAACTCCCTCTATCTCTGCTGATTAGTCACTTTTCAAATGTATAATAGTCTTTGCCAAGTTGCCTGGGCACTGAGACCACAGAACTCTAGAGCTAGAAAGGGGCTCAAAGACCATCTGATCTAATCCCCTCATTTCAGAGATGAGGAAACTGAGACCCAAGGAGCTTGAATTACTTGAGCTTGTCAATTAGATGGCACAGTGGATAAAGCATTGGGCCTGGATGCAGGAAAACCTAAAAAACTGAGTAGCTGTGTGACACTGGGTACGTCCCATAATCTTGGCCTTAGTTGCTTCATTCATAAAATGGGAATCATAACAGCATCTAAATGATTTTTTGTGGGGGTCAGATAAAATTATATTTGTAGCCTCTTTAGCACAGGGCTTGGCACATGGTAGATGCTTAACGGGACCCCTTCTCCCGGGGTCCCACAGAGTTAGTATGCATGACCTATGCCAGGGCTCCTTGTCTCCTATGGTGGCCCATTAGCCCCTACTCTCATTTTTTGATATCACTTACAATCCCGCTACTCTGTTTTCATTCTCTTGGATGGATTGGCACAGAGCTTCAGGTTCAGGGGGTACAATTTTAGGGAGCTCAGGGTGGTCATCTTTGTGGCTCAGGAAACAATGATTTCTCTCAGGTTCTTCTTTAGCACAACAGTCTGCCATCTCTCCATACATCTCCCGAAGACTTGCCACTTTACATAACTTATCCCCTAAAAGTTGGTGCTAGGAGGGAAAAAAATAAGTGGTTAGTCCCTGACCCATTTAAAGCTCTGGATGAACTTGACTTTCTTATTTGAGTGGAACAAGAATCAGGAGACAAGAAGATAAGAAGAGGAAAATGTTACTCTCAAATAATCTGCCTATCTCTTAGTTCAGAACAATTCCTTGCATCTTTCTAATGAGAGAGAACAGTTGTGGACTGGTATTTGGATGAAAAGTCCAAGAACAATTGTCGGACACCTTACCATTGACTCTGATCTCCTATCTGAAATGAAATGAAGAGAGAAGGTCAAACTCAACCAGAGTTGATACTCACAAGGGATTTGTCACAATTTTCTGCTGTCTCATCAGCAGCACAGCCTTTTGCAAATTCTACAACCTCTTTCACTAATTTTACATGGTCTTCAAATGGGCATTTCTGGAGCTGTTGAGCAAATGTGATCAACACTCTGAAACAAAGAATTCTTATGGTTACTGAAAGCAAAGATGACCTTAAATATAAAAAAAACCAGTATAAAGTATTTGGTATGCTGAAGAGCCAACTGCATCCACATCGTGCCAACTTGTCTAGAGTGCCAAGGAATCCTGAGGGAGAGACTAGGGTATGTGTCTCATGGATGAACCATCACCATCACCATCACCTCAAATACTACCACCCCTACTCACACTCAGGTGGAAAGAGGCCAGGACTCTGTACCCAAGAGCCCTAGGAATAACAGGACTGCTCTACAGACACATTTTGGTCTACTCTGACATCCCCACAGCCATTAACAGATGGATCAAGCCTTGCAGAGATGACCTATGGCAACTGGCTCTAAGGCTGCTTGCAGCCCTCATCCCTTCAAGCAGCCACAGCTACTGAAGACCCAGAAAATTCTCCTCACCAAAGACCTTGGCAAAGTCAAATGGCTCAGCAGCAGAAACAGAGAATGGTTTTATCGATGGAAATGTCATTAAAGGAGAGCTATTACCATGTACTGTACTATTTTACCCCAAGGACTGTGGGATTTTTTCCATCTGCCTTGTAGTTGCATTCTCTTAAGTGTATTCTCCTTGAGAATAGGGACTGCTTTACTTTTCTATGTGTGTTTACTTTAGCCCTTAGCACAGTGTTTGATGCATGATTTTTCATTCCTTCACTCTACAAGGATATGTATAGATATAATATATCTATATCTATATCTATATCTATATCTATATAGACATACATAGATATAGATATAGATATAAAATCTCTTCATCACTGCTACTACCAAAGTGGGGGAAGACAGCAAACATATATGTAGTACCTACTATGTGCCAAGCACTGTGCTAAGCATTTTACAAAGATTCTCTCAGATAATCCTCACAATCTAATACAAACCCTGCTCTCAGAATCTCTAGTCACACTTCATGCTAAGTGACTGCTAAGTTTAATGTGGTATTTAGCCCAAAGGCATTTGCATTTTAACAGTTAAACAAATGGGCTTAATTCTTAAGGTAGAACTCCAAGCATTAGGCAGTAGATGAGGATTTTGTGGAGGGAGAAGAGGATCTTCCTAACCCCCCCCCAAAATCATTCTGTGTAGAAGGTAACCCACTACATGTAAGACAGTCAGTGAGTAACTGAAATCAATTCAATGACACATTTAGACCTAAGTCTAGGAGACTTAGCACAAAGTCTGCCTTTGACACTTATTACATCACTATTTACTAGATCTGTAACCCAGAAGAAGTCACTCAATCTCTGTCTGCTTCAGTTTCCCTATCTGTAAAAATGAGGATAACAACAGCATGCTCAGCTACCATCCCTGATGACCATGTGGAAATGTGGGGTGTCCACTTCCAGCCCTAAGTGACCTCAGGGCTTCATAGGGGAGATGTTGAAAAGTTCTTTCATTAGCTACTGAGCCAGAAACCAACAGAAATTGAAGATGTTCTGTGGGAGAGGTGGAAGAAAGAGAAGAAAGGAACTGGCTATGTAAAGTGTAAGTGATCATTTTAATGGAAATTTTAATGGAAGAATTGAATATAAATTTTCAATAACTATACTTACAAGGCTTTCACATTTTCTTCACCCAAATCTTTATACCGTTTGGCAATCTCACTCTTATCTAGAAATAAACAAAGAACAATGATTTATGTAGAGATATGCATACAGATATATTAAACTACCAAGTGAAGAACCCTTCCTCAATCCAAGCATGATTTATGTATTCATTTGACTCAAAAGATGATGCCTCTGCCAGCGCAGAAAAATCTTTGTAGAATAGTCAAACTCAGTTCAGTTTAACACCTAGAAAACTGTTGAATGGCAAAGATACACCTTGAACCATCATTTGAACTTGGCGGTTTATTTTTTCCCCAAATCCATGGTAGGATTTTTGTTGTATATTTAGTTATTTTAAGTCATATACACCTCTTCATGACCCTCTTGGGGTTTGTTTATTTTGGCTTTTTGGCAAAGATGCTGAAGCACTTTTACATTTCCTACTTCACCTAATTTAACAAATGAGGAAACTTAGACAAACAGGGTTAAGAGACCTGCCCAAGGTTACCCAAACTAATAAGTGGCTGAAGCCAGACTTGAACTCAGGTCTTCCTGACTCCAGGCCCAGAATTCTATTCACCTAGCTGCCAAAGTTGGATTTGTCCTTCAGAGGAGTGATGGAAGATCTGTCTGAAATGCAAGTGCAATAAATCCAAACTCTAATCATAAAATTTATCTAATGGCTCTACATTTTTATATGCTAATGAAGTCTTAGCTAAGGAGGCGGGAGGAATATGTTCCCTTAATATCTTTGAGATTGTGCAACTTTAAGAAGTCATGGTGGCTACATTTTCTCCATCTGCAAAAGAAGATTACAGAACCTTATCCTGTCTAGCTCATTGACAACATTAAACAGATCAATGACTCCTTTAGCACAATATAGATACGATCATCCCGATTATTATTTTTCATCTCCAAAGGAAAATATACATGATGCGAACACAAATCTCTAAAGATGCAATCTTCATTTAGCCTCTCTTTCTGCCCTAAAAGAGACCATGAATAGAAAGATTCTTACGTGCGTCTCGACGGAAGATTTCCCTGGAATGAACGGAGCTGAAGAGGAAAAGAAGGGAAATGAAGGTGACCCACTTCATCTTGTCAAGTTTGTGGGAATTGGTGGAGGAAAGAAGGTAGGATGTTGAAAGGAAAAATGTACTAATATACTTTTTTTAACCAATAATTGTAGATTATTAACTCTACATTTCATTTCCTCCCACTGATTTCAAAATTCAGAATATTCTTGCCAAAACTGTGTTTGCCCAAATTCCTTGCATATGTTTGCCATCTGGAACTCTCTTCTCACAAAGACCTTGTAAATTCATTAAACTTCTGTAAAATATCTTATCAAATTATAAACAAGGATGTAAACTATTTGTACCTTTTATTCTGTACCATGTCCTTTATCCTAGATTCCCTTTTGGACATTTTAGTTTGTTTTAGTTGTAAAATTTTAACCGACCTGGAAGCTAGGTTTGGAGTGCTGCATGAACAGGGTCCCTAAGTTCAGAAACGAGCCTTGGTAAACCATTTGCACTTACCTAAAGGTAATGAGAGTCTGGAAAAAACATTACTGAATAAAAAGGATTAGAATTCTTCCATTCCATTCATTCTTACCTTTCCTCAGGAAGCGTTAAAGATTGAAAAGTCACTGTAAGGCCCAGAAAGTGACAAGTGGAGAGAGCAGCATCTAGAACATATAGAATACAGCTACATGTCAAAGAACTTTGCATCATCATTCTCAGGCCAGACCCTCAAAAGCAACTGGCTATTTTGAAGCTCACTTTAATTCTTGAATTTGGCTTCACATGGGTTTCTTAGAAATGATGGTAGAAAGGGGTGGCTAGGTGGCACAGTGACTAGAGCACCGGCCCTGGAGTCAGGAGGTCTTGAGTTCAAATATGACCTCAGACACTTAACATTTACTAGCTATGTGACCTTGGGCAAGTCACTTAATCCTAATTGCCCTGCCTTTCCTCCTCCAAAAAACAAAAAAAGAAAAGAAAAAAAAAGAAATGATAGTACAAAATAATTGAAGTAATTGGTAGCAATAGTGATCTTGATCATATTGATGTACAAATCAAAAGCCAGAAGCTACATGATCAGGTGGCACTTCCTGTAACCTTGGAAATTCTGAGATATCCCTCAACAGACTAAAACAGCTTGGCTATTCATGGGAGATAGATCAACAAAGGTAGAAATAGAAAACAAGATCATATTCTCAAGGAGTTATGGATATGTATAGCCCAGAGAAGAAGGGGAGGAGAAGAAAAGAAGATAGGGAAAGAGAAAGAAAGATGAGATGGAGAAGGATGAGAAGAAACTTAAAATAAACTTGAGTGGCCAATTCAATCAGCATCATCAGCCCAATTATTCTACCTATACAAATACTGGTAAACTCTTTCTCAAGAAGAAAAAAAGGGATCCTTCCCCCACATTCTCTTACACCATTAAGAAAAATACCATTTATTTTTAAGCCAATTGAAAACTCTAGCCGACACTCACTCTATAAGGAGTTTAGATTCACCCTGGGATACCTAATCACACAGTCCCAGAATCTGAATTCAGAGGCTAGCTAGTCTAATTTGTATCTTAAGAGCATTGTCTACGGCATCACAGATAACTGGTCATTTAAACCCTGCTTAAAGACCCATAATGAGTGGAGAAATGCCATCATCTTAGTCAATCCATTCTATTTTCAGACAGCTCTAATTGTTATGAATCTTTTCCTTTCCTTAAGCCCAAACCTACCATTTTGAATTCCCATCTATTATTCTAATTTAGGTCCATTGACACCCAACATAATAAGATGAATCCTACATTAACATAAAAACCCTTCAAAGACTTATAGTTGCTATCTCTACTCTCTTAAGTCTCTTTTCTAGTTTATTCAATCAGTTCCCTCACCATCTTTGCCACTTTTGGAAAGGTTCTCACTTTTCTGGGATAGTGAAAATAGCATTGGACTTGCAGTCAGGAAGTTTGGGGTTTGAATGAAACCTCCACCACATGCCGACTATCTACTCTATGAACCAGGCATTTAACCTCTCTGAGACTTAGTTTCCTTTTCTGTAAAATGGGAATAACAAGGCCTAAAGCACGTCTGTAAGTGATTGTTATTACAAATAATGTTATTTATACATAACACTTTACAAATGTGGAAGTATGCTATAAATGTCAGTTATTTTGCTTGTTACTATTATTGCAGTCCTACCAAACTCCTTTTTATGGAACAAATATAGTATAATGCTGATATGTAAACCAGGAAGGGCAAAAACAGAAAAAGAAAATTATAGCTCGATTTCCCTTGTGAATATTGATGCAAAAAAAGTCCTAAATAAAATACTACCTACTTGACTACAGCAATATATCACAAATAGTATACATTGTGACCAAATGAGATTTATACAAGGAATGCAGGGCTGCTTCAATAGCAGGGGAACTATTACTATAATTGATTAGTAACAAAACCAACAAAAATCATATAATTAAATTGAAAGATGCAAAACAGACTTTTGACAAAACAACACTCATTCTTATTTTTTAATTATTTTAAATAATTGAAACCATAGGTACAAATGGATTTTTTTTCCTTAAAATAATAAAGAAAAAAAATGATAAGAAACATCTACCTAACACATCAGCACACATATATATGTAAGGGGGATAAGCTTGAAGCCTTCTCAGTAAAATCAGGAGTGAAACAAGGAAGCCCATTAGCACTACTATGACTCAATATTGTACTAGAAATGTTAGCAATAGCAATAAGAGAAGAAAAGATATTGAAGGAATCAAAATGCACAATGAGGAAATAAAATTATCTCTTACTGCAGAAGATATGATAGTATACTTGGAAAATCCTAGATATTGAACTAAAAATTAGTTAAAACAATAATTATAGTAAAATAGGATAGAAAATAAACCCACATAAATTTCCATATTATTTCTATTCTATCTATATATTTGCTATATCTATTTCCATACAATTATTTATAAAAATAAAGGCATTTTTAAATGATTGGAGAAATTTTAAAGTGTTCATGGGTAGGCCAAGCCAATATAATCAAATTGACAATTAATCAACTTATTTAGTGTCATCCAAATTAAACTAACAAAAAATTACTGTAACTAGAAAAAAAAATAATGACAATTTATTTTGAAGAGCAAAAAGTTAAGATGTGAAAGGAATTAATTTTTTAAAATGAAAGCAAAGGGGGCCTAGCAGTACCAGATCTTAAACTGTATAATAAAGAGATGATTATTAAAACTATTTGGCACTGGACCTATGGGGGAGTGGAGCCAAGATGGCAGAGTAAGAGCTGGCACTTGCTTGAGCTCTCCCCCAAACCCCTCAAATATCAAAAAATTACCCTAAACAAATTCTAGCATAACAGAACCCACAAAATGACAGAGTGAAGCAAATCTCCTGCCCAAGACAGTCTGGTAGACCAAGAAAAAGGGTCTATCACACCCAGCTGGGAGTGGAGCACAGGACATCAAGGGTTGCACCTACACCAACACAAACAGGGCTGGAGCAGGCCTCAGGGCACTAAATCACTGGCAGTTGTGGTGGTTTCCAGCCTTCTCAACCCACAAATTCCAAACACAGCATAGAAGGTCAATGGGAAAACTCTGTGGGAGCTGGGTGAAAGAGAAGCGAAGTCCATTCAGATTTAGTGCTAGCCCTGGGGCAGCAGAGGTGGCTGCAACAGCAGGAGCAACTGCTGGTGCTGCTGCCTCCAGAGCTCTGAGCCCACAGACAGTGGGAACTCGAGTAGCTGATATAAGCCCCCAAAGCCTGGGGAAGTACACCCACCCCCACTGGAAGCAAAGTCCTACCCTGACAAAGAGCTAGAGATTCAAGTAT
Organism: Pseudochirops cupreus; assembly: GCA_028627135.1. Classification (NCBI taxonomy): domain Eukaryota; kingdom Metazoa; phylum Chordata; class Mammalia; order Diprotodontia; family Pseudocheiridae; genus Pseudochirops; species Pseudochirops cupreus. Next base: position 192,930,585 of record CM053583.1, read on the forward strand.
TTGACTGAGTTGAGAAAGCAGTATGAAAAAAGTCAAACCATAGAATCTTACTTTGGTGACAAAGAAGATCAAAACAGAGCCAAAAGAAGACAACAAAGTCAAAAGTCCTGCATCTAAAGCTTCCACAAAAAATACAAATTGACCACAGGCCATGGAAGAGTTCAGAAAGACTTTTGAAAATCAAGTAAGAGAAGTAGAGGAAAAATTGAGAAGAGAAATGAGTGATGCAAGAAAACCATGAAAAATGAGTCAATAGCTTGCTAAAGGAGCCCCCCCCCAAATACTGAAGAAAATAACATCTTAAAAAATAGACTAACCCACATGGCAAAAGAAGTCCAAAAAAACCAACGAGGAGAAGAATGCCTTAAAAAGCAGAATTGATGAAATGGAAAAGAAGGTCCAAAAGTTCACCGAGGAAAATAATTTCTTAAAAATTAGAATGGAGGGGCAGCTAGGTGGCACAATGAATAGAGCACTGACCCTGAAGTCAGGAGGACCTGAGTTCAAATCCAGCCTCAGACGCTTAACACTTACTAGCTGTGTGACCTTTGGCAAGTCACTTAACCCCAACTGCCCTGCTTTCCCCTCTTTAAAAAGCAAAAAAAAAAAAAAATAGAATGGAGCAAATGGAAGTTAATGACTTTATGAAAAGTCAAGAAATTATTAAAACAGAACCAAAAGATTCCCACAATTCCTCCCCTCACCTCCACCTTCTTCATCTTCCCTCCCATGGGGTTAGGGTGGAGGGGTGGGAGTGGGCTGAGGATGGAGAAGATCAGTAAAGAAACCACCAACTTAAAAAAAACAGAACCAAAAGAATGAAAAGATAGAAGACAATGTGAAATATATCATTGGGAAAACCACTGACCTGGAAAACAGATGCAGGAGAGGTCATTTTAAAATTATTGAACTATCTGAAAGCCATGATAAAAAAAAAAAGAGCCCAGACATCATCTTTCAAAAAATTATCAAGGAAAACTGCCCTGATATTCCAGAACCAGAGAGTAAAATAGAAGTTGAAAGAATCCACCAATCATCTGTTGGAAGAGATCCCAAAAGGAAAACTCCTGGAAATATTATAGCCAAATTCCAGAGTTCCCAGGTCAAAGAGAGAATATTGCAAGCAGCCAGAAAGAAACAATTTGAGTATTGTGCAAATACAATCAGAATAACACAAGATGTAGCAGCTTCTACATTAATGGATAAGAGGGCTTGAAATATAATAATCCAGAGGTCAGAGGAGATAGATTAAAACCAAAAATCACCTACCTAGCAAAACTGAGTATAATACTTCGGGTGGAAAAATGGACATTCAGTGAAATAGAGGACTTTCAAGTATTCTTGCTGAAAAGACTAGAGCTGAATAGAAAATTTGACTTTCAAATACAAGAATCAAAAGAAACATGAAAGATAAATAGGAAAGAGAAACCATATGGGACTTATTAAAGCTGAACTATTTACATTCCTACATGGAAAGATGATATTTGCAACTCATGAGACCTTTCTCAATACATACATACATACATATATGCATATATTTATATGTTTATATATCTATATATATATAGTATGTATGTGTGTGGAGAGAGAGAGAGAGAGAGAGAGAGAGAGAGAGAGAGAGAGAGAGAGAGAGAGCGGGGGAGAGAGAAAGAAATACATGGCATACGGTGAGTAGAATATGAAGGGATGATATCTAAAAATAAAATTAGGGAGTGAGAAAGGACAAAGAGAAAGGGACAGATAGATTGGGGTAAATTATTTCATAGAAAAGAGGCAAGAAAAAGTTTTTACAATGGAAAGGAAGAGGAGGGAGGTGAGGGGGAATGAGTGAACCTTACTCTCATCAGATTTGGCTTAAGGAGGGAACAACATATATATACAATTGGGTATCTTACCCTAAAGGAAAGTAAGGGGGAAGAGAAGGAGGGAGAGATAGAAGGGAGGGCAGATTAGGGGAGGGGGTAGTCAGAAGCAAACACTTTTGAAAAGGGACAGAGTCAAAGGAGAAAATAGAATGAGTGGTGGGCAGGATAGGATGGAGGGAAGTACAGTCTTTCACAATATGACTATTATGGAAGTGTTTTGCATAACTACACATGTATAACCTATATTGAATTGCTTGCCTTCTCAATGAAGGTGGGTGAGGAGGGAAGAAGGGAGAGAATTTGGAACTCAAACTTTTAAAAACAAATGTTAAAAATTGATTTTACATGCAACTGGGAAATAATATATATAGGTAATGGGGTATAGAAATCTATCTTGCACTACAAGAAAATAAGCAGAAAGTGAGTAAGAGGGGGAGAGTATAGAAGGGAGGGCAGACTGAGGGAAGGGGCAATCAGAATACATGCCATTTTGGGGTGAGGGAGGGGAGAGATGGGGAGAAAATTTGGAACTCAAAATCTTGTGGAAATAAATGGTGAAAATTAATAATTAATAATTATTTGGTACTGACTAAGAAATAGAAGTATGGATCAGTGGAATTGAGTAGGTATACAATACACCATAATAAATTGTTACTGTAAGTTCATGTTTAATAAACTCAAATATCTCAGCATTGGGGATGAGAATTCAATATTGGGTTAAAAAAATTGCTTGGAAAACTGGAAAACAATCTAAGTATAGATCAACACCTTGTATCATCTACCAAGAAAAGGTCAAAACACATACATGAGCCAGCTCTAAAGGGAAACATCACAAGTAAATTAGTGGAGGATGGAACATATTTTCTATCAGAATTATGGATAGGAAAACAAGAGATGGCATTGTGGGGTGTAAAATGAATAATTTTGATTACATTAAATTAAAAAGGGTTTGTACAGAAAAAAAAATGTAGCCAATATTAGAAAAAAAGCAGAATATTAAGGAAATTTTTTAATAACCAGTTTCTCACGTTAAAGCCTCATATCTCAATAAAGAAAACTGAGCTAAATTTATAAGAATATGAGTCACTGCCCAATTGATAATTGGTCAAAGGATATAAACAGGCAGTTTTGGGGGAAAGAAAGCAATGCTATATATAATCATGTGAAAATGCTACAAATAATTATTGATTAAAGAAATGCAAATTAAAACAAGTATGATGCATCATCTGACACCTGTCAGATTGGCAAAAATGATAGGAGGAAATGACAAATGTTAAAGCGGATGTGGGAAAATCAGAACACTGATACATTCTTGGCGTAATGGTGAATTGATCCAACCATTCTGCAGAGCAACCTGAAATTATGTCGAAAGCATTAAAAGTTGTGTATACCATTTGACCTGCAAAACCACTATTAGATCTGTTTCCTAAGGTGATCAGGAAAAAAAAAGAAAAAGAACGTATATGTTCTAAAATATTAATAACAGATCTCTTTGTGGTGGCAAAGAATTGGAGTTGGGGTATATGCACATCTAATGGGGAACAGCTAAACAAATAGTGGTGTATGATTGTGATGGAACACTACTATTCTGTAAGAAATGACAAGCAGGTTAGTTTTAGAAAAGCATGGAAAGACTTGCATGAACTGATACATAGCAAAATGAGCAGAACCAGGAGAATGTTGTAATGAGTAACAGCAGTATGATTTGAAGAGTATCTATGAATGACTAAGCTATTTTGAGTAATATGATCATTTGAATCATCTACAAAGGACATGTGAAGGAGAATGCTATCCAACACCAAAGAATTAATATATGGACATATGTATTGTATGATATCACATATACACATATATATACACAAACATAGGAATAGAAAACATATATACATACACATATATGTATGTGCGTATGGCTTTCTCTAATGTGGGGATGGGAGGGATGGAGGGAGACAGTTCAGCACACAAAATCTAACAAAATAAATAAATCAGAAAAAGAAGAGGCATTGCCATTTGTGTTGGTACCGTGTTCCGAGAACCATGGGACCTTTCAAACTGACACCCAGATGAAACTTTCCAAATGTGTTCTCATTCTCATTAGAATGTGAGCTCCTTGGAAAAAAAGGAACTGAATGACTTTTCCATTTGTATTTCCAGGGCTTTACACAGGATAAGCATTTCATAAGTGCTTCATTCATTCATTGAAATGGGTATAAAGTTCAATGAACCCAACCTCAAGTAATTTATCTGAATGAACTTCTACATAACTACCCCACTATCCTATACTCATGAGACTAATTTTTTACAATCCAAAGGAAAAGTTTCATATCAATCCATGTTAAATGTCATCTTATCAGACTGAACCTTTTATTCAAGCCTGCCAAGTTGGTTGTGTAGCCTGACGCTGTCACCAACATGTGAGTTCTCCATCTCAGCTTCCCATCATGTGAAATTTCAAGAAAGTCTCGTCTATGGCTTTAGCTAAGTGATTGATAAAAGTGTCAAACAGCCCAGGACCATGGAGAGATCCCTGGGTCACTCCTCCACAAGACCTCTTTTGAAGTTAAATTGATTCATTGGGTCTGTTCATTCAATTATCTCTAAACCCATCTAGTCCACATTTCTTTAATCTGTTCACAGGAATACCATGAGAGACTTCGAAAGTTTTGCTGAATATCAAACATGTAGCCTTCACAGGTATTTACATGTCTGTTGTAGTTACATAAACAAAGACTTTTTGATAATGATGATGACAACAAAGGTGGTGGTGATGGCTGGCATATGCTTAATTTTTATAAAACATTTGACAATTATTGTCTCATTTTATCCTCACAACAAACGTGGGAAGTAAGTGCTGTTATCTGCTCCATTTTACAGATGACAAAACTGAGGCTGAGAGAGGTTAACTCACTTGTCCAGGGTCACACAAACACCCAGGGTCTGAAGAAGAATTTGAACTCTAGTGGTTCTGACTCCAGATCCCAAACTCTACCCACTGCACTATCCACAGATTCTCTATAAATGCTGATTGCAAAGAATAGGGAATAAACAATTGCCTCTCAAGCAATAATATGTTCAATGCAGTGGAGCTATCTTCAGAGAAGAAAAAAATCCAACTCTTCAGGCATGAACCAGGTACCTGTGGATGACTTTTCTCCTATTCCCACAAAACATCAAAGTAGCTTTGGAGTACATTGCTATTCTAGAACTGAACATACCTGAAAAAGTTAATTACATGATTTTATCTGAAACTTACAGTTCCAAGTAAGGTACCGTCTGCAGAGAAGGTGCAAAACACAGGTGATTTGATGACCAAAGACCTGGGATTCTAAGAATCCAGCCCTATATTTAGTGTTCATCTTGATCAAAAGAGAGCCTTTTCTACTCTCTGCATGCCTTAATGGACCTGGGCCTTTTCCAAAGGGTTGGACCATTTAAATGACTTGAGTCACCTCCTAAAAGGTGATATCTCATAGAGAACCTTCACTGATACAACTCACCCTCCTAAGAGAGTCCTGGCTATAACTTTCAAATCATCCAATCAAAGGGCATTTCTTTTTTTTTTTAATGCTTTTTTTTGGAAGGGCAATTGGGGTTAACTGACTTGTCCAAGGTCACACAGCTAGTAAGTATAAAGTATCTGAGGCCAGATTTGAACTCAGATCCTCCTCACTCCAGGGCTGGTGCTCTATTCTCTGTGCCACCTAGCCACCCTCAAAGGGCATTTTTTAAATGCCTAATATATGACAGCTATGTCCAGGGACTACGAAGGCAATAAAATGAAAAGAAGCTTGCATTCTATTAGAAAGGAAACCATGAACACAGACAGGTATATATGAAAGAAATACAGAGTATTGTGTGTAGGGTAGAAACACTAGGAACAGGGGGCCTCAGAGATCAGGAAATACCTCAAGGAGGAGATGGCCTTGGTGCTGAATTTGAATGAAACTAGAGATCCTAGGAGATGGAAGTGAGAAGGAAGGAATGCCAGAAATAGGGCACAGCCCTGCAAAGGCCCAGAGATGGAAAGCTGTGTGTAAGGAAATACAAAGAAGGACAGTACGTCTGGGCAAAAGAGTGAATGAAGAAAAGCAATGGAAACAAAGCACAGAGAGGAGGGTTAGAGCCATGTTGTCACAAGCTTCTAGGCCAGAGAGAAGGTGTATCTGAATCTAAATGCAAAAGCAGCCACTGGAGGTTATGGAAGGTTGGGGGTGCCATGATCAGACTTTAGTATCCTCACTTTGATAGTGGTATGGGGAAGAGACTGAAGAGGAGAGAGATTACATACAAGGACACCTGTTAAGAGAGTTCACACTTTGTCTGGACCTTACTTTGCTGCACTGTCAGATTCCTTCATTCTAACCTGGCTCATTGACTAAACATCTGTTAACCAGCTTCACTCCTCTCCCTTCTTCTCTTCCTAATACTACTACTATTGTACTATAATAATAATCAAAAACATTTATATGCTGCTACGACGTGGCAAGAACTGTGCTAAGAGCTTCTTAATTATTTTGACATTTGGTCCTCACAAAAACCCTGGGAGGTAGGTGCTGTTGTTATACCCATTTTTCAATGGAGTAAATTGAGGCCACATTAAAAGATTTGTCTATGGTTACCCAGCTAGTAAATGTCTGAGACCAGATTTAAAATCAGCTCTTTCTCACTTCAGATCCTCTACTAACCAGATCTACTCTATCCACTCTGTCATCTAGCTTTCTCTCCTTTTTAACAACTTGGTTTTCCTCCTGAAATGAAAAATTTATTGACCATCATCTAGTTGTCGCCATAACCTCAGCTTGGATCCCTTAGTATGGATCTCAAACCCCTTTAACCAGCCTGACCCTAATTATTCAGCTGAAATATGCATGCTATGTCCTTACACTTCAGACATATTTTCTATTGATAAGGATATTTGTTAATATATCTAGTAACTAGAACTTGCCTATTGACCACCCAGGTCCCAAGACTCACCCCAATATTTTGAGGCTTATTATCAAATTAAAAAAAGAGAAAGAACCTGAAAGTCCATATCCTTTTAACCCACTCATAATTAATGCGGATGTTCATGAATTCACAAGTATGGAGTTGTGGATCTTTGTCTGGGGGAAACTGCTTAAGGTAGGTGAGAAAGTCTAATTCAGGTACCAGTCCATCTAACAGGGTAACACCCTCTGAGACAAGCCACCATCATACACCACAGAAAGATCAGTCCTGTATAACTGCCATGATTGTTTATGCTTTCCTTAATTATTTATTGCAATGCTGGGGAAGGATAAAAAATTTTAAGGAAAAATTGATGTCTTTTTAACTCTATTGGTTTGACACCAACAGAGATACAAAACAGATGCATGAATTTTGGGTCATCGGTTCAGTCTCTGTTTTCTTCCACTGATCACTTAGAAGAAAAAAAGATGTATCATAAGCAAAAATCTTATTAGAGTTCTGCTCATATCTATCTGTATATTCATCTGGTTTTGAAGCTATAGGAAAGCTTCTCCTGTGAAAGGGAGTTTAGACTTCTTTGTTGGACCCTAGATGATGGCAAAACCTGTTGGAGAAATGGGTGGATGTTAAAGAGAGAAGGAGAGAATTCTTCTCCCTCAAGATCTTCAAGTGAAGCCTGGATAACAAATTGTTAGATATGGAAGAGAGAGAATTCTGAGGTAGGGACTGGAATTCATCAGGGGTTCTTAAATTTTTTTTAATATTGGTAACTATCTTTAATATGATTGGTTTCCTTAACACTTGTGTAAATTTTATTTTGTTTATTTCAAAAACATTACTCTGAGAAGGGGTCCACAGGATTCAACAGACTGCCAAAGAGATCCATGAAACGGAAAAGGTTAAGAACAACTGGCCTAGAAGGTCTCTGAGATCCCTTCCAAGCCTAAGATTCTGGATTCAGTGACTGACTGAAACTGGGGCTGCTTGACTACATGTGCACCAGCATTCAGGTTTGGCTGAGTTATAGACTGTTTTGTCTTTTCCAAAAAGATGACCAACTAAAGGAATTGTTCTATGCATGCCTCAAATGCTACACATCTATGATCTTCATTCAACCTCACACATAGGAAACAAAGGAGACTATAAACATTTGACAGGTGAAAGAAAACTACACATGCACAATAAGAACCAAGCATTCAATAGGCACATTAAAACATGTTAGTTGAGGGTAAAAAGGGACTAGCCTTAGTGCTTTAAGAATTACCAGTGATGAACTTTTTGGAAACTAAGGGTGGAAACCAAAGTACTCCTGGCTAAGCCCAAATCTGAGGTATCACCAAGGCCCCCCAAGGTAGATGCATTAAAGAAAAAAGAAGTCCATACATCAGCAGCAAAGCAGGCTTCCTGGTTGATTTTTTTGCAACACCTGTCCACGAATGTAGTGAAATCAGTAGCGACCTCCTTGACCTGGCCATCAGTGATCTTGGGCTTCTGTTTCACAAGTTCCTCAAGTACACTGGAATGAAAGAAAACACAGAAATGCCCATGAAATGCAAGGAGTGAGCAGGTTGGCCAATCGTGCCTCATCTGCTCCTAGCTCTAGGTGAGAAAGCAGAGCGAATATAATGCTATTGCAGCCTCAAGTTTGGAGAAAGATGTGAGTAAAGATGCTCCCTTTGAAGACATTAGGGCCTCATTTGGGTGTTCCTACCTTGCCCTGCAGGGATCCTACACGTCTTACCACAGGCTTCATCGTATGCACTTTGGAAATCTTAAAGAGCTACATAAACATTAGTAGCGATCCCTACTATTAAATACTATTCAGTTGTAGTCATTTGCCCCACAAGTTCCTTCTGAGTGGCTTGCCCTTGAATCACTCTCTAACTACTTTTCCCTAAGAGGTTTTTGTCCTAAAAAAGAACGGTTTGCTCATGTTCTCAGTACAATGTCTTTCTCACTATCAAGGAAGAAACAAATAAGTTTGAGGAAAACAGGAGGCCAAATGCTCCTGACCTTTGCTTCTTGATCTGCCTCTCCTCTTCAGGAAGTGTGCACAGGTCAGCATGGAAGGTGAATGTATCTGGAGAAAGTGGCTTGGGTACAAATGTTTCATCAACTCCCAAGGCACTGAAGCAGGGCCTGTGGTTCACCAAGGACTCTGTGCAGCATTTGGTGATTTTCTCACTCACAGGGATCTTCTCATGCAGGCGACACAGTTTGTCAAGTACAAGAGCAAGCTAAAGAAAAAAGAAAAAAGGGGCTGAATTCAGTGAAATGGATAGGGTGGACACATTAGTACATCAACTGATATGTTGAAACTGACCCTTGCTCATTGCCTCAAGCTAACTTCAGCCACTAAGTTTCATTTCCAGGAGCAATTAGAATCTTCTAAAAATGAAGGATTTTTTAAAATAAATCATTGAAGGAGTTTTGATTTGGGGTTTTTAGGGGCTGACTTAAGAGAAGGAGTGACCAACATTGATAGAGGACATCCCTGTCACAGATTATTTGCATTGGCCTCTTGAGTAAAACCTCACAATAATAGTATCAAAGTAGAAAAGAAAAAAAAAACTCATGTAACCCTCAGCACAGCTCATTTTTTCTTGGTCGTTGACTATATAGCATTTAGAGCCAACTTTTGCTAACTTAT
>CM053583.1:192940546-192966984 GCA_028627135.1 Pseudochirops cupreus
TATCTTTGTGTGCGTTTTGGAGTTCCAGGATTGGTTTAGAGTCCTATTTTATGGGTATTTTGGGGTGGCTCTGTGAGAGCTGCGATGTGTTGCTGCTTCTACGCCGCCATCTTGGCTCCGCCCCCCTGCATCTTGTTTTCTTCTGTGTACTTTTTAAATGTTTAAATGATGCTTTTGTCCATCTCTGTCTCTACCCACTAATTTAGCCCTTCCTTGTCTATCTGGTCACCCCCATTAGAAACCCCCCATGTTATAAATGGGCATCTACAGTAGCTCAACAAAATAAGGCAATGCATTGAGCAGGTCAGAGAATGTAGATTCTATTGGGCACATCCACTGCATCAGTAGTGACTTGAAGTCACCATTATTCTAAGAAGGCAAAGGCCTCTTGGACATTTTTCTCTTCTTTTCAGTCTTATTAATGAATGTGGCAAGTACTTCAAAATTCCAAACTTTTCAACAGGACAGGCAAATATTTATCTTGAGACTCAGAGTTTCAGAACATGGTTTTTAATGTTCCACTGCTGCCTTGGCTACCTTTTTCATATAGACTACCACTCTATGAAATGGCCTGGAGAAGGAAATGGCCATTATCTTTGCAATGAAGACCCCAAATGGAGTCAAAAGGATCAATCATGATTGAAAAAGACAGGACAACAACAAAACTATGTCCGTCAACTGCATCTTCCTTTCCTACCTAAAGTTCCTAATATCATCAGCCAGCGCAGCTCATTCTTCTGCCTACAGTAGAATCTGTTCACTCCAAATTCCTCCATAAAAATAAATTCATAGGCTTACACACACACATACACACACACACACACACACACACACACACACACACACACACACACACACACACTACTGACACCAGAATGCAGAAAGTTCTCAATTGCATTATTACAAACAATGAAATGATAGAGTGGTTTGGAAAGTTTAAGCAACACAGAAGCAGACCCTCTCATACTACCATTCACAGATGTGAGATCAGCACTGAAGAGGAACAAAGAGAGGATCAGATATTTAGAGTTGGAAAGAGCACCAAATACTATCCCCTCAAATTACAGATTAGAAAACTGAGTCCGGGACAAATTGAGTGACTTTCAGAGGGTCACACAGCAGGTAAGCATCAGAGATGAGACTTCAACCCAAGTCTTCCTGATCCTCGCCCCCTTCAAGGGCCTTATCTGCTACACCACAGGGCCTCTGAAGCCAAGGGCCAGGACTCAGGAAGGTGCTGATGTCCTATAGATTCTCTCTCTCTCTCCCTCTCCCTCTCTCTCTCTCTCTCTCTCTCTCTTTCTCTCTCTCTCTCAGTGAATGCTTTATCACTGAAGCAGGTGGATTCATCACCACTCTGGCAACATATTTATATTGCCTCCTTACTTACACTGATGAGCACAGGCAAGGAGTGCTGGGACGTAGAAGTAGGGGTGTCTTCTGGCACCCTCATACAGGTAGCTGAAAATGGCAAAGAGAACCAAGTGGTCACTTTTGAGTAACTCTGAAAAACGAGTGTCCCAACCTTATAACCGCATCAGCCAGAACCAGGTGATAGCAGTGTATTCCTCCAACTGAACCGAACTAGATTGGACTTGATCAGGAACTGTGTGACTCCATTGGCATTCTTTCAGTTCCAAGTAGTGATTGATGTGTCTAGGACAATCATCACAAACAAGGCCTAGGGCAAATCATGTAAAGGCCCCCTTTCAGTTGAGGACTGAAGAGACAGACACCCTGAGAGAGCACCAAAAGTCTCAGGGAAGGCCACAAACAGGGAGCAATTCACCAAGGTCCTAATCAAAGTTAGTTTTTCCAGCTAACTCAGGGCTGGATGCTGCTATTTCTACACTGATCAAAGGGCTAGAAATGTTTTCAGCTTTCTCCAAATCCATAACTCCTAGGACCCTGAATCTAGGTCCAACTTGAGCATAGGAAATTCTGAGCAAGAAAACTCCCTCTATCTCTGCAGATTGGCCATTTTTCAATTATATGATAGTCTTTGCCAAGCTTCCTGTGGCACTGGGATCACAGAATTCTAGAGCTAGAAAAGGGCTCAAAGACCATCTGATCCAATCCCCTCATTTCAGGGATGAGGAAACTGAGGCTGAAGGAACTTCAGTGACTTGCTCTTATCAACTAGATGGCACAGTGGATAAAGCATTGGGGCCTGGATGCAGGAAAACCTAAAAAACTGAGTAGCTGTGTGACACTAGGCACATCACATAATCTCTGGCTCAGTTGCCTCATCTAAAAAGTTGGAATCATAACAGCATCTAAATGATTTATTGTGGGGATCAAATAAAATTATATTTGTAACCCACTTAGCACAAGGTCCAGTGCCTAGTAGGTACTTCATAAATACTTATTTACCTTCCCCCTCAGTTAGTATGCATGACCTATGCAAGGGCTCCTTGTCTCCTTCAGTGGCCCACTAGCCCCTACTCTCATTTTCTGATCTCACTTACTATCCCATTACTCTGTTTTCATTCTTCTGGCTGTTTTTGCAGATAACAATAGCATCAGGGGCTTCCATTTTAGGGAGTTCTTGGTGGTCATCTTTGTGGCTCAGGAAACAATTTCTCTCAGGTTCCTCCTTAGCACAACAATCCACCATCTTGCCATACATCTCCCAAAGACTTGTCACTTTACATAACTAATCCCCTAAAAGTTGGTGCTGGGAGGGAAAAAAAATAGGTGGTTAGTCACTGACCCATTTAAGCTCTGGACCAACTTGACTTTCTTATTTGGGTGGAACAAGACTCAGGAGACAAGAAGTTAGGAGAAGAAGCTGCCTTAACAATCTTCTGGTCCTCTCAAATTACCTGACTTTTTCTTTGTTCAGAACAATTCCTTGCATTTTTTAATGAGGGGGAACAGTTTTGGACTGGTATTTGGGTGAGCAGTCCAAGAACAAAGAAAGAAATGGGCTTCCTGAGGGACACGTTACTATTCATTCTGATCTCCTATCTGAAACAAAATGAAGTGAGAAGGTCAAACTCAACCATAGAGTTGATACTCACAAGGGATTTCTCATAATTTTCTGCTGTATCAGCAGCAGCACAGCCTTTTGCAAATTCCTTAACCTATTTACTCTTTTTATGGTGTTCAAATGGGCATTTCTGGAGATATTGAGCCAATGTAATCAACACTGAAACAAAGAGTTCTTATGGCTACTGAAAGCAAAGATGACATTAAATATAAAAAACCCATTATAAAGTGTTTGCTGTGCTGAAGATTCAATTGCATCTACACCACCTCCATGTTGACTAGAGGACCATCCACACCATGCCAACTTGACTAGAGTACTAAGGCACCCTGAGAGAGAAAGAGGTGACATGTGCCTCATGAGTGAACCATCACCACAACCTGGGTGGAGACAGCCAAGGACCCTGCAACCAAGAGCCCTAGGAATAGCACCACCCCCATACTAACTCTTCGTCTACTCTAACATACCCATAGCCATTAAAAAGGGGATCAGTCCTTTCAGAGATGACTTATGGCAACTGGCTCTGAGGCTGCTTGCAGCCCCCACCCCTTCAGCCCACAGCTACTGAAAACCAAGAAAAGAAAATTTTCCTCACCAAAGTCCTTGGGAAAGTCAAATGGCTCAACAGCAGAAACAGAGAATGATTTTATCATTGGGAATGTCATTAAAGGGGAGCTATTACCATGTACTTTGCTATTGGACCTAAGGATTATGGGATTTTTTCCATCTGCCTTGTTTGTAGCTGCATTCTCTTAAATGGGTTCTCCTTGAGAAGACGGACATCTTTGCTTTTCTATGTGTGTGTACCTCCAGCCCTTAGCATAGTGTTTGATACATGATTTTTCATTCCTTCACTCTACAAGGATTAATATCTATCATCTCTTCAACACTGCTCCTCCCAAAGGAGATGAAGAGAACAAGCATTTAGATAGCACCTACTATGTCCCAGGTACTGTGCTCAGCACTTTACAAATATTCTCTCATTTGAAGCTCACAATCTGATATACACCCTACTTAAAGAATCTCCAGTCACACTTCATGCTGAGTGACTGACAAGTTTAAAGTGGTATTTTACCCAAACATTTGCATTCAATACCTTATCAAATTATAAACAAGGATATAAACCATTTGTACCTTTGATTCAGTACCATGTCCTTTATCCTAGATTCCCCTTTGGACATTTTAGTTTGTGATAGTTGTAAAATTTTAACCAATCTGGGAGCTAAGTTTTGAGAGCTACATGAACAGGGTTCCTAAATTCAGAAATGAGCCTTGGCAAACCATTTTGCATGGCTGAACTTACCTAAAAGTAATGGGGGGAAAGTACTGAATAAAAAGGATTCTAATTCTTCCATTTCATTCATTCTTACCTTTACTCAGGAAGTGTTGAAGGTTGAAAAGTCACTGTATGGCCCAGAATGCATCAAATGGAGAGAGCAGCATCTAGACCATCTAGAATACAGAATGTCCAAGAACTTAGCATCATCAGTCTCAGACCAGACCATCAAAAGCAATTGCCCTTTCTGAAGCTCACTTTATTTCTTCAATTTGGCTTCATTTGTGATTTTTAGAAATAATGCTAGAAAATAATTGGAATCAATTGGTAGTAAGAATGATCTTGACAATATTGAGGTACAAATCAAAAGCTCAAAACCACATGATCAGGTGGCACCTCCTGTAACCTTGAAAATACTGAAATACCCCTCATTAGACTGAAGCAGCCTGAGTATTCATGGGAGACACAACAACACAGTTAGGAATAGACACTAAGCTCATATTCTTGGGAAGCTGTGGATAAACATAGGTTAGAGATGAAAGGGAGGAGGAGGACAGTAAGAAAAAATGGGGTAGGGAAAATAAAGAGGGGAGAAGTAGGAGAAGGAGCAAACAAAGAGGAGAAGAACAAATTACAAACAAACTTGAGTGGACAATTCAATCAGTGGCATCAGTCTAATTATGCTATGTAAACAAAGATATGTTTCTGGTCAATTTCTCTCTCAGAAAAAAAAGGATCCTTTCCCTACATTCTCTTATACCCCTAAGGAAAATATCATTCCTTTCTAAGCCAATCACTATCTCTAGCAGATTCTCCCCCTACAAGGAGTTTAGATTTACTCTGGGATTCCTAATCACAGAGACCCAGTATCTGTGTCCAGAGGCTATCTAGTCTATCTTGTACCTGATTAAGAATATCATCTATGACATCACAGACAAGTGACCATTCAGTCCCTGTTTAAAGACCTCTGATGAGAGCAGAACCACCATCTTCCAAGTTAATCCATTTCACTTTCAGGTGACACTAATCATTAGGAAATTTTCCCTTTCCCTGAGCCTAATCCTATCTTTCTGAATTTCTCTCCACTCTTCTTATTTAGGGACATTGACACCAAACTCCTACATCAACATGAAAACCTTTCAAAGATTTGCAGTTGCTGTCACTACCCTCATAGTCTTCTGTTTCCCATTTTCTTCAGTCAATTCCCTTAACATCATTGTTGCCCATTTTTGGAAGGGTTCTCACTTTCCTGGTGTAGTGAAAAGAACACTGGAACTGAAGTCAGGAAGTTCTGGATTTGAATTCCACCCCCACCATATTTTAGCTGTCTACTCCATGGCACAGGCATTTAACTTGTCTGAGACTTAGTTTCCTTTTCTGTAAAATGAGAATTAGACCTAAAGTACCTATCTTAAGTGATAGTGATATCAAATGACAATTTATGTATGGCACTTTGCAAATGTTGAAATACAATATAAATGTCAGTTATTATATTTAATACTACTATTGAAAAGGTTCTTCCTAAAATATGGTCTGAGAACAAAACAGAGAAGTCCAGATGTCAACTGAATGGGACCAAGTACAATGAAGCCATGACCTCCTTCATTCTGTGCACTGTACCTCTCAAGCGAGTCTAAGAGAGCAGTAGCTTTTTTTGGCTGGCATGTTACACTGTCAGCTCAATGCAACACCAGAAAGTACTTGATGGTATTATAGTGACAATGACATTAAAGAAGAGATACTACCATCTGCTTTTCCACTGTGTCCTAAGTGTCATGGGATCTTCCCATCTGATTTCCAGTTGAAACCTTCTATAAGTGTTGTCTCCCTCTTTAGAATGTGAGCCTCTTGATTACTTATCCATTAACATTTCCTTGCTTTGCACATAGTAAATATGTGATAAGTACTTCATTCACTCATCCAACTGAGTTTAGAGTCCACTGAACCCCCCCACCCCAGGTATTGATCTGAATCAACTTCTGTCTAACTACCCCACCCCCACCATCCTGTATTTATGAACCTATTGTTGTCTTTGTTGTTTTAATCCAAAGGAAGAGTTCCACATCAACCCATGTTAAATGTCATCATATTGGATTCAACCTAGCATTCAAGCCTGCCAACTTGATTTTGGAGGCTGACTATGTCATCTAACATATGAGATCTCCATCTCAACTTCACATCATCTGAAATTGCATGAGAGTCTCTTCTATAGCTTTAGCTAAGTGACTGATAAAAATGTTGACCAGCGCAGGACCAAGGACAGATCCCCAGGGCACTCCTCCCCAAGACCTCCTTTGAAGTCGACATTGACTCTTTCAGTTTGGTCATTCACCCAGCTCTGAATCCACCTAACTAACCTATATTTCTTTAATCTGGCCACGGGCACAGTATGAGAGACTTTGTCAAAAGTTTTGTTGCAAATCAAATGTGTAACTCTCAGAAGTATTTAGATGTTTGTTGTAGTTACATAAAGACAGGCTTTTTGATGATGATGATGATGATGATGATGATGATGATGATGATGATCTCTAGCATAGATTAAGGTTTCCAAAGCACTTTACAATCATTGTCTCCTGTTATCTTCACAACAGTCCTGGCATGTAGGTGTTGTTATTTCCTAAGACTTAGAAAAGTTAACTGACTTGCCTAAGCTCATGTAACCAGCAAATGTCTGAGGGAGAATTTAAACTCAGTTCTTCCAGACTCTAGATCCAGAGCTCTATTCCCTGCACCATCCACATATATTCTATGAATGCTGGGTACACAGGACAGAGAATAAACCATTGCCTCTCAAGCAATAATATGTTTTAATGCAATAATCAGAACTTCAGAGAAGGGAAAAAAAAGTTCCAAGTCTTTGGATCTGAAGATGATAAATCAAGATAATTTTTCTTCTTTTCCAGCAAAATGTTGAAGTAACTTTGGAGTAGCTTTAATATTTTAGAATTAAACACACCTTAGGGGCAGCTAGGTGGTACAGTGGATAGAACACTGACCCTGGATTCAGGAGAAACTGAGTCCAAATCTAGCCTCAGACATTTGACACTTACTAGCTATGTGACCTTGGGCAAGTCACTTAAGCCCAACTGCCCCTCCAGAAAGGAAGGAAGGAAAGAAGAAAGGAAGGAAGGAAGGAAAGAAAGAAAGAAAGAAAGAAAGAAAGAAAGAAAGAAAGAATTGAACACATTTGAAAAAATAATTATATGACTTATCTGATCCCTATAGTTCCAAGTAGGTGCTAAATATGGATTATTTAATGACTGAAATTACCAAAGGATTAGGATTCTAATAATCCATCCCTCTGTATAAATCAGCTTGATCATAAGAGATCCTTTTCTACCATCAGTGGATTCCTAATATAAATATACCTAGATTTTCTTTCCAAAAAAAAAAAAAAAACCAGTCATGGGTTGGCAGAACAGATACACATATGTCTCAGGAAGAGATCTATTAGTTACATGATCATCAATTTAGAGCTAAAGAGGGTCTCAGAGATTCTCTAATCCAATCCCTCCATTTTTACAGATGAAGAAACTGGGATCCTGAGAAATGAAGTAAGGAAATAGTGAGCATTTTATGGCACTTCAAGTTTTGCAAAGTGCCTTACAAATATTATCTCATTTTACCTTTACAACAACCTTGGGATCTGCATGCTATTATTAGCTACATGCCATTTCACAGATGGGGAAACTGAGGCAGATCATGGCTCATGGAATTTGCCCAGAGTCACATAACTAGTAAGTGTCTGAGACCAATTTTGAACCCAGATCTTTCTCATTTCTGTGCTCTGCCCACTGCACCACCTTTCCAAGGTGATGCAGGTAGTTTGTGTCGGAAGAGGTAGTTGAACTCAGGTCTTCAGACTCCAGATTCAGACTCCAGAGTCAGCTCAGTTTTCGATGTACCACACTACCTCTAAAAATGTTCTTCTTAGATCTTTTAAACTATTTGTTAAATTAGCCACCAAAGATGACTAGCAAAAACATATATGTTAAGGTTGAGGGGACAGAATGGAGAGACAGACAAGAGAGAGAGAGAGAGATTTGAATTGAGGGCTAAAACTATAAATTTATGTTAGAGAATCTAGTTTTTTTAATTATTTAATAATGTATTTTTAATTAGGACATTTTAAAAAGACACCTTTTTATGGTATGGAACCAGTGTGCTCTCAAGTCATACGGCATTGCAGAGCTCAAAGCCTAAACTAATGTTTTGTTTTCTGCACAAAAATTAGCCAAAGGTGTTCCTGAGATTTAAAATTTTGGTTTGGTTTGGGTTTGAAGATTAACCACTTTCTTTTTCCTTCTGATTATCAAAAAAGGGGGAGGGAATCCATGTCAATAAAATGGAACTTAAAGTGGCATGTACAAGCACCTGAGAAAGGAACACTGTAACAGGTGACCAAATCCAGGTACAACTGGAAATTAAGCCATAGCTTTGTTTTATTCCTTTTTTTTAATGACATGGAGGATCCTAAGTAAAACTTAGCAAGTGAAGGCTCTCTTTATTGAATTTCCCCTTCCTTCTGAGCAACCAGGATTGTCATTCTATGGTAGCTGCCCAAAGTTCCATCACAGCATTCTAAGCATGTCTTACCTCCCAGAACTCCAATCTTTTGCCAAACTGCTCACATCAAAATTTGTCTGTCCAGAATTTCTTCCCTTGCAAACCAGGTCTCTTCTAAGTGATGGCCTAGATAACTAGAAAAATTGGTTCATCTTTATGTGTTCAGTGGACAGTAATGAGTTAATGTGTTACCCTTCTTAGATAATATATCTATTCTTTAAACTACATATTTTTGTATTATAAATCATGTAATATTTACTCAATTGTGAAATTGTATAAATCAAACAGAACACTGTATCCAGTAAAAAAACAATACTGTAATGAACATCAGCTGAGAAAGACTTAGCTGCTCTCACCAAGACAATGATCCAAGATAATTCCAAAGGACCTGTGATGAAAAATGACATGCAACTCCAGAGAGAGAACTGATGAGCTCTGAGTGAGGACTGAAGCAGACTTCTTTCCCTTTCTTTTTTTTTCTTGTTTTGTGTATATGTCTGTGTGTGTGTGTGTGTGTTTTCTTTTGCAATGTGGCTGATATGAAAATGTGTTTTGCATGACCACACATATAATCAATATCATATTGCCTGCCTTCTCAAGAGATTGGGGAGGGAAGGAGAGATTTTGGAACTAATTTTTTAAAAATATAATTGGGAAAAAATGAAATATGTAGAGATATATTTAATATATAAATACTCAGTAAGCATTCATGAAGAGGGCACTGGCCATTGTACTCATTTACAATGAAAAAAATATCAAAACAGTATCTGCCTTCAAAGACGTTATGTTCTATCAGGAGAAATAATATGAATGTACATAAACAAATAAAATACACTCAGAAAATACAGAAGAGTTACAAGCCTTATACTTTAGGAATTGCATGCAGAGTTTGTATCATGGTGGAGGTCTGAGCACGTGGGAGGTATCACAAAGACATTGGGAGCCTCTGAGCAAGAGCAATATCAAGGAGCAGTTTGAGGTCCTCTGTATCAGTTGTCTGGCATGTAATAACAGTCCAAAATGCAGTCACATTCATTGAGCCAAAGGTATGCCATGAGCAAGTTAGGGAGTCATGATTCATTGAATTTTCAAGTTCCATAAAAAGTATTTAACAAAAATTTTCTTTTATTCTATATATAATTAGGTTGATGGACAACAAATAGCTTATATATATTCTAAATTTTAAATGAGTTTTGTTCCTGAGGGATTAAGACTTGAACTTGTATGAACTATTCAAATAAAATTTGTATTGGTTTATTTTTTTAAGATTCAAAGAAAAAATATTTGCTTCCACTTAAACCATGTTTATCAAGACCTCCATACATATCAACTCTTCTTGGAGTCCTTATTATAGAGCAAGAGTAAAAACTGAGGAGACTGTCTCTTATAAGAATAATGAAAGCCAATAACAAAAAAAATCAATCTATACAGTCACGCATCTCTGTCTGCCCTACAGAGACCATTACACTCTAATGCCAATGAGGAGAATAGCATTCACTATCCAAAATGTTACAGCTCTATTTATGGAATCTTAAAATTCCTCCAACTCTTCCTTCCCACCAGTTGCTTTCTCTAATTCACACATGTAGGGTTTTCATGACAGTGGCACCTATTTCTGGAATTCAGTAAGCACATTCCTATTTCTATATGAAGTTTTAGTTTTATTCTCATTTTACTAAAATTTCAGCAGCCAGCAGATCAGTCTTTAATATCTTTTGAGCTAATGGATTCATTGATAAGCCCAAACCTCTCACTCAGCAGGTCTGCTAAATATTGGCATAAAAGTCACATCATGAAACAAATGGTATCTGGGAACAAACATTGACCCCAGCACTAACAAACACGATTATTTATTCAAGGACTGCAGCCTTTTTGCTAACACTGCACAAAAAATTAGAGCAATATTCCTATGCTAACTTCATGAACACTATCTGCCTGAGGGAGCCTTTCCTTATGGAAAACTGCCTCGGCCTTCAAGGCTGCTAAGGAGCTGAGACTACCAGTGGCTTCCCAGGGTGTGTCCCTCAGGAGGCCATCATTTCTCTAGCTCATTTCTAGCAGGGCTCTTGGGGACAGTCCAGAAGCAGATGTCCCTAGCTCATCAGGCAACTGTTATCCTGAGTACTTCTTTTCCTTTTTCTTTTCTTGCCTTTTTGGAGAGAGGAAGGCAGGGTAATTGGGGTTAAGTGACTTGCCCAAGGCCACACAGCTAGTAAGTGTATCAAGTGTCCGAGGTTGGATTTGAACTCAGGTCCTCCTAACTCCAGGGCTGGTGTTCTATTATGGCACCACCTACCTGCCCCTATCCTGGGCACTTCTGTTAAAAATGCTCATGGAGAGCTGATACTATTCTCTGCATGCCCTCTATGTTCATGAAATATCCCCACTGGCCTTTCTGCAAATGGAAGGATCTTTTTTTTTTCTTCTGAACAGTGTTTTTAAAGCATTTGCCGATCTGTAGCTGACCCTTTCACATGATATTAGAATAAACAAAGCACCTATTCTCTCCTTCAAAACCCTTCCCAAAATGGTTTGTAACACCTACAGAATGATTTTCATTCTTGAAACTCAGTGACTAACACTGGATAGATAGATAGATAGATAGATAGATAGATAGATAGATAGATAGATCATTTAAGGATTAAAACCTTTTTATTAAGTTCAGCCTAGACCTGACCATGGTTAAAAGGGGCCACTAGAGGAATATTCATTTTAGCAAGAGAAGCTGGAAATTCTGGGGTATATAAGAGGCTATGGGGAGTGCCAATGGACCTCTGAAAGGCAGAGTTTTGCAGGAAGTAATGCTGAGCACACATCTGTAACAGCAAGTACCCTAGCACGCCCAGGATGGCTGCTAGCACAGGTTCTTTGATTTACTTTACTAAAGGAAAGCAATATTAAAGGGCTCAACAATCTTTAAACATCTGTGTGTGTATGTACATATGTGTATGTGTGTATATATGTATACATACATATATGTATGTGTGTGTAAAAAATACATATGTATGTTTGTGTGTGTGTGTGTGTATAATTCACTTAGTTTAGGGGGAAAAGTCAGCACCTTGAATTTCAAAAAACACAAACAGAAATTACAAGCAGACAAAAAATACAGACAGAGAAAACAACACAATTCAATAGACCAACAGACAGGGCTTCTAGCTGACTGACCATTATATACATACATAGTTACCAGAGAGAGGCACTAACATCTGGGTTTTGAAAGCCAGAGGGCTCAACAACTACCCAGAGTCTCATCTGGCCAAATCACACAACTCTTCCCATAAGTGAGCCCCAAAGCAAAACCTCACCTCACAGTATATATACCCTTCTTCAGGGTCAAAGGACATCACAACCTTCATGACCCACTGCCTAATTACAAAGTAACAAAAGATGTGGGACTTCCTGAAAAACAAGCCTCCCCCCAATCAAGCCCCTCCTGTTGGGTTCCACTTGAGGCCCATTAATGGGCAGGGAAAATCTTCAAATTCCTTTACCATTACAACAACCCATTATGGAAGCCAGAACACATCTCATATAGCATATCCACTTATGCAAATAGTTCCAGAATTTGGGAATTTTGCAGCCATTCTCCCCTAACTTTATTCATAGGATTTTATCTGAGAAGTACAGGATACTATAATCTAGAAAATGGAGGAATGACAGAGAAGCAACCAGAAAGGGTGCTAGCCAGGGAGCAATGTGGCAGAGAGCCCCAACATAGAGAAGAAAATTAAGCCTTTCCCCCTCAGTCCATCCAGCAAAGTAGCATAAATCACATGACTACACAGCTCTCTGAGAAGTGTTGGCCCATCATAAACAAGTTTTCTTGACTCTCCACTAACTCCATGTTCCTTTATTGGCACATCATAAACCATACTCCAATCTGGCCATCATTTCATTCTCCTCCCCGCAGAACTTTGGACTTTACCCTCTGGGCCATCCTGGGCTCTGGTAGGCCAGCTTCTGCTTCATCTTGCCCATTATACTTCTGGATACAAATACAAGCAGAAAGACAAGCATTCCCTGTCTTCAAATAGTTTATATTCTGATAGAGAAAAACAATACATAAAAGAGAGGTGAAAAGAGAAAATGAGATGAAGGGATCCAGCAAGGGGGCATAATAGAGAAAGTCTGAAAGTCTAGAAGAGTCAGGCATGCCACCTGGAGAGAACACTCCTGATCCCCTCAACCTTGACACCCTAAAAAACAAAGAAGTAGAATAAATTATTAGCGGAGATATTACTGTAGTCGTATAACATAGGATGGTACTTCCTCCATTGACTTTCTCCCATTTATCTTGTATGTAGAGATAAAGAGAGAGAGAGGTTAAATAGCAATAAATATGGTTATGGATAGAGATGAGATAGATATAGACATATCTTCTTTGTACAAAGCTGTTTTCATGTTGTCTCTCCCCATTAGATCAGGAACTTCCTGGTGGAAGGAACTCTTCTTGCTTCTCCCCAGTGTGTAGAACAGTGCACAATATGAAGTAGGTGTTTGACCAATGCTTGCTGATTTGACTTTTCTTGGATGGTTTGGCTGTACGTGGTTTTGCCTGAATAGTATGGAATAGTACAATAGTATGGCTTCTAAGGGTCACTCCCAGTCAATCAACCAATAAATCAACAAGCATTTGTTGAGTATCCACTAAGAGCCTAGTGATACAAAAACAGAAATGAAATAATCCCTGCCTTCAGATAGCTTACATTTTCTCAAGAAGAAACAACATGTCTCAACCCTTGTAGTCTTAGTATTTTTCCTGAAAACCAAGGATAGCTACTTTTTTCACCAATCTCAGCAAACAATTCTTATGCCTAAGATAAATCTTTCCTGATGTATTGGGCTTATTTCCTTTGTCCTCAAGAGATGTACATATACCATCTGCTGAATACTAACTTCAACTGACACAACTTAATCCAACCAATGTTTATTAAATACCTTTCGTGTCTAGAGGGCTGAGATATAAAACTCAGAGAGTTTATAATCTAAAGGAGGCTTCGGAAAATTAAAACTCCTATTTATTTAATACTTTAAGGTTAACAAAGTACTTTGTTGTGTGAACTAGGTACCTCATACAAATATTATTATCTCATTTTGCAAGTCAGAAAAAAATAACTGAATTATTCAGCTTCTCATAGTTAGTAAATGTTATAGCTGAGATACAACCCAGGCCCTCTGATGAAAAATCTGCCATTCTTCCCATTATGTGATCCTGCCTCTCAAGTAGAAACATGTATTTTGAGTCCAACAAATAAAATTAGTCATGGGCCACTTAAAGGGCAATGGTGACCAGGCAACAACATATTGCCAATGAATAATTGTGCAGGAGAAGTGACATAAAGGACATCATTAGAGAGCTGTATTATGGGAAAAGGAGTTGGTAAGAATGAAGGATAACCAATGGGCAACACTTACCCTCTGTTGGTCTCCACATAATGTCAGAGATTAAAGAAAGACACATTGGGTTGATTCCCTATGGAGAATTTATAGCTAAGAATAAGAGTCATATAAGATGAAAAGGCTTAGATAGGTTTCCATCTGCCCTGCTGGAGGGAATACTCCCAGCAATGAAATCCTGGTTCTATCAAAGCGCTTGTAGGTTATTATCAAGCAGTCCTTTAAGAGAGAGCATAGTACAGTGGAAAGTATAATGGCCCTGTACTCAGAGGGCACAGGTTCAAATCCCACATATTTAACCTGTTTGACTTCACCTCATTAGGCCTCTGTAAAGGAAGAAGTTGGGCTAGATCAGGGATGGGGAACCTGAGGCCTCAAGGCTGCATATGGCCCTCTAGGTCCTCAAGTGTGTTCCTTTGACCGAATCCAAACTTCACAGAACAAATCCCATTAATAAAAGAATTTGTGCTGTAAAACTTGGAATCAATCATAGTCATGTGGCCTCAAAAGGCATCCCACCCCTGGGCTAGGTGGTCTCAGTGGTCCCCTCTAGGTCTTTAGAGATAGTATCTCTTTTCCCAAAATCATTCATTCTACAAAAGTCAATTAAGTACTTATAATGGGCAAGGCAGTGAAGTGGGTGATATTACTTATAATTGGCTTCCTTTAACCTTTCTTCTTAGATTTTATTTTCTGATTTATGCATATGAATTTACAAATAATGGCCAAGAAAGGCAGAAATCATCTTCTTTGTTATGAAAAATAACAAAACAAAGAAAAAAATCTTTGTTATCTAGCACTTTCCAATAAAATTAAAATCTACAAAGATTTATTAAGCACTGACTATGGGCAAATGAGCAAAAAGACAATAGAATAATAGCTAATTTTATATATGATTGTAAAGACTTTTTAAAGCACTTTCCATGCCAACAAAGAAGCTTTAGAAGCTAACTTTAATGATACCTCTCCCGTTTCATATCTCGAGTCAAACTAACAATATTAGAAGTAGTTGGACTATCTCAGCTCTCAGAGGATTGCTATAATTGAGTTGGAAAGGTGGGTTGGGGCCTTTTTATGGGAGTTCTTGAATACCAGACCAAGAATTTTAGAATTCCTACTACCAGTGAAGATGTGAAACAGAGGAGTGATCTGATGAAAGAATGAAGATTAACCTGCCAGCATGATGCAGGATAAATAGGAGAAAGAAAGATACAAGGAGATCATTGAGGGGATCCCAGGATGAAGTAATTGAAGAGGGCCTGGACACAAGTGGAGGCAGTGACCAAGGAAAAGAGCAGAAAGAGTTGGAAAATTGAGTTGGAAATTGAGAGAATTGTCACCTTCAATAGCCCCTCCCCCAGAGATTATGGATATTTTTGCTGTATCTAGAACCTGAGTTCCTGAGGAAGAGTGAGCTCAACTTTAAAGCCATCCTTATAAAGCATTCAGCACAGCCGATGCTAGGTTTGTCATCCCAGGAGACGTGTATGTGCTTGATTTCAAGATGAATTAAATTTTTTGAAAAAAACGCCCATGATTCACGGAGGTAATTTTAGAGGTTATGTTTGCTGAAGATGAATACAGGTGATGGTGCTGAAGGATTGCACTCATTCTTTATTAATCTCAGTTCTTTTCACTTCAGAACCTTTTCAGTTAGCCTGCTCTTGAGACTTTACTCTTATTCAATTCGTTTGCAAAGCACCGACTGGAAAGCCACCTGGCCTCACATAGCCCTGTCTCCATACTGGATCAGATCATCCTCTGCTTACAGGGCTGGTAGCTGGGATGATTATACTTTAACTCCTTAACATAGATTCTACAAGGCCTGGGCAGATGGTAAACATATTTAGACCTCTAATCAGCAGAGGCTGAACTCTGCCCAATGAAAAGTATACTCTGAGCAAATGAATGACAGAAAGTGCATGCAGATATGACCTCCAACAACATGCCTCCACTCTTGGGGGGAAAGAACATTGCTGATCCCAGCACCTCTGCTCCAATAAGGGGGATCTCCTGAGCAAAGAGCCAGCAAATCATTTCACATCAGCCCAGAATGGGGGTGGTGAGTTACTCCTCTGAACAGCCACATTCTGTTATGGTGATTTTCCCCTACTGCCCAACCACCAAGCAATAATTTCAACAAAACAGCAGTGGATGGAGTTTGGTACAGCAGAAGCAGTAATGACTCGGGAGTCAGAGATCTGGCCTCAGATCCGTCCTCTGACATTTATTCCCTGTATGGCCTTGGGCCAGTCACTTATCCTCTGTGAAATAAGGAAGTTGGATTAAATGGCCTTTCCAATTCTAAGTCCCTGATCCTATGATCTTGAGCTAATCACTTCATCACATTGCTTCTCATTTTCTTCATCTGTAAAATGAGGGAGCTAGCCAGATTTCAGGCTCCCTTACTCATCTATACAGCACCCGGAACATGGTAGGTTCTTAATAAATACTTATTGACTGACTGCCCAATGATCCTATCCATTTGCCTTTAAAAGAAATTGATTGGTGTGATATTGATAAATAGCAGAAACACCAAGAAAATGTATTCCAATTCTCTATTTTGCCCATCTTTCACATGCAGAAGCATTAAAGGGAAGCAACTGGCCCAGTGGTTAATCACAAACTAGAAACTGAAGAGTTGCCCACATTAAGCCATACTCATCAATTCATTCCTTTAGCAACACTGATTAAATGCCTGCTTTGTTCAAGGCACTTCACAGCAAGCTGAGGAGGACACAAAGGTTACTACGACCTAGTCCTTGTCTTCAAAGAGGTAGCATCCTAGTAGGGAATAGGAGATATATAAACATAATATGAAGTGGGGTTGCAAAAAGGCCTGAAGGAGGTACTAAAACTATGTTGCAAAGTCCCTTGACCTTTCATAGCCAGAACGCTGCTGGGGCAATGAGAACTGGCTCCATGCATATCTGCAGATTGAAAGAAACATGAATATGACTAGAACTAAAGAGAAATCATTTTCTTACCTATTTTACTGTCAAAAACCAAAAAGGAGAAGGGGAATAAGCATGACCCCTAGGTAGTAACCTCTGTTCTCAGGTTTCAGGGAATTATAAGCATTTTGCATAATCGTATGTAATATGAGTACGTTTTAACTAACATATCACACTAGAAATTTATATTTGGACTATTGTTTCTTTTTAGTGAAGGAGGGAATTAAGTCTAAATATTTTGACATGCTCCTTAGGTGTCTTTCACTTTTTATTACAAATCTATCTAAAAAACTAAGTATAAATCCTATCTTTTGTGAATTAAATTATATTTGATTTATTCTCCAGACATGGTCACCATGCTTCAGCTGCCTTCTCTCTCCACCTCTTAGCCTTCTTTCTCCTATTAGTGAGTTCTTCTTCCGGCTTCCATTTTGTGCTAGAGTCCAGAACAGTCATTCTTCATCGTCCAGATGTGGTCAAAATGCCAAGCCTTACTTTTCAGTTCCCTTTTATGTGTTACCTTCCCTCATTAAAATGTAAGCTTCTTGAGGACAGGGATTGTCTTTGGCTTTTTGCTTGTATTTATACCCCCATGGTTGTGTACAATATGGAGAATATAGTAAGAACTTAATAAATGTTAGCTTGACTTGATATTTCAAGTAGGTCATGGAAACTTGGTAATGAAAATCTACCACAAATGCTTTTCTAAGATAAAGAAGTAAAATCTAAGTACTTGCTCCTTATACTTAACTGTTTCAGAAAATCCAGATTTCTGTATATTGGGTTTCCTTAAAGTGAAACATGTTGATTTGTATCATTACTAGTACTAGGTTCTAAATATCCAGAAACCTTTTTCTAAATCCTAGAATCAATTAATAAAAGAAAATAATTCGGTCTACTTCAGTCTGAAGGAAAGATGTGTCAGTGAGATATGGGAAGACCAAAGGCTAGAAGCAAGCAAGTCAAGTTTTAAATGGGTAAGGTTTTCATCAGCCTTGAGAGACTCTCCTGAGATGAAGACCAGCAGTCACATGTGGCAGGTGGAGCACTGCTTGGGGACTCCATGCTGACTGAACTGTCAAGTGGAGCAATAGCCAGGGGCAAAGAACAGAGAACAGCAGAGATGAGGTAACCAGCTCAATCCCCAAGGCTGCTTTATGAATTCTCAGAAAAATCAAGTGTATTTGTACTTTGGTACAGCTGTGACCGGCTGTCTTTGTACAATGTTGGGCACCACTCACACACACACACCCCAAATGGTTACAAATCACTTGGAATTTTCTTGTTAATGTTATTTGTTCATTCTTAGGAAAGACGCGCAGGAGAGATTGCCTCTCCAATTATTTCTCAACCACAGGCCACTTTTAATCTATTCTAAAGACCCCACTGAAATTGTTCCCAATTAAAAGAATGATTCCCAACCTAAGACACCCAATCACCATTTCCCTGACTTCAATAAGATCCCTAATAAAAAAGACTAATGAAATCAGAGAATTTGAAAGTTGAACTAAATGTCAATTTTTATCACCCTTTGAGACAATTAAAGATTATCTCAGGGGATTATAAGAATTGGATAGAGAGTCAGTGTCATAGGAGAGTCAACTGAAAATAATGCACATTCATACTCATTCAGTATTACCCTCTTTCATAAAGCTAATTTAAAAAAAATAAAAGATTTGAGGATCACATGAACTGTCTGACTAATTAAGGAGCTTGGGAGCCATCAAATCTAACCCACACCTAAGCAGGAATCATTAGACAACACACTAGACAGTAGTCTCTGTAGGTTCTTAGGATAGCATCTTAACTTAAAGATCTCTATTATAGGGGGAACTCCCACCCCCTGCATCTCAAATAAGCCATACCACTTTGGAATAGCTCTAATTCTCAGTCAGATTTTCTTTATATCAAACTTAAATCTACCCCTGTTAGATTTCTACCCTCAGTTCCTCACTCTGCCCTCTAGGTACAAGAGAAACAAATCTAATGCCTTTAAATATTTGAAGATACACCTGTTTTTTTTTTTCCCTTTTCCAGGCTGAACATCCCCAATGTTAGATGGTGTACACTCAGGGACATTCAGCTTTCAGATAGCCCTCTTCTGAGGAACTTCCAGTTTATCAATATTTTTTTTCCCTAAAATGTAGTACCCAGAACTAAGCCAAACCTTCCAGGTGTATGTAGTCTGAACAGGGCAGGTTGAGTACAAAGGGGCTCTTGCTTCCTTGGTCCTGGATACCATACTTCTTCTAATGTATCCTAGGGATAGCATTGCCCTTTTTTTGGCTGCTAGATCAGACATTATTGACTTACATTGAGCTGGCAACCTAGCTGCTCCAAATCTTTTTCTGATAAATTGTTATCTAACCACCCTTTTGGCAGATGGAGAATGTGTGAGTATAATTTTTTTTTAGGAACTACATACAAGAGTTTAAACTAACTAGCCTGTTAAATTTCATTGACAAACCTTCAGGAAAGGCTTACTTTGATGGCTCACCAGGGTGAGGCACTTCCAACTCCTTTACATTTCCCCAGTCAACCCTCTATCCCACTCCTCACAAAAGGTTTTCAAAATCCTATCCTTTCCCTTGTGACCTTTAGCCCCACTTTCCCATTCTCTGTTATCAGAGGACTTTGTTCAAAAAGGTGAGGCCATCCAATATGAACTCTTTCTTCTCCCCAATTCTACATTTCACACCATCCCAGCATCACTCCCCCATCCTCTCTTGCTTTGTTCCAATGCCAGGGAATGAGGTAGATCCCCTTATAAAGGATGACACCTCTATTTGTGTCTTTGATTCCAATCTTTTCCTGCCCCTTGGATCACATACTCTCTCTTTCCCTAATTTTCAACTGCTTGTTATCTATGGGTTCCTTTTCTGTTGATTTCAAACATGCCCAGATCTCCCTATCTTTCAAAAACCTTCTCTTGACCCTCCATCCCCTCTAATAATTATCCTATCTCTTCTTTTTAAGAACTAAATTCCTAGAAAAAGTTGTCTGCATTCATTGCCTCCACCTTGTCTCTTCTCACTCCCTTTTCAACCCTTTGAAGTCTCCTATTCAGACTGAAACTATTCTCTTCAAATTCACCATCTCATTATTTGCTAAATCCAGTGGTTTCTCATTCCCCATCTTTCTTGACCACAAAATCACATTTCACATGACCGATCCACCCTTCCTTCTGAATACTCTATTCTCTGTTTCTTTGTGTGACTCTTCTGTTGTGGTTTTCTTCCTACCTTTCAGACTGATCCTTCTTAGTTTCCTTTGTGGATTAATCATTCCTGTCCATTAGCTGATGTGTGTGTGTATACTCCAAGCCTCTGTCTTGGACCCTCCTCTAATCTCTACTTCTACATTCTCCTTCTTAGTAATCTCATCAGCACCCATGTAGATAACTACCCTTTCTGTTTAGCTAAATCCCAAATATATATATAGCCAGCCTTGGTTGCTCTTTAGATCACCCAGTTCCGTATCACCAGCTATTAGACATCTGAATATTTAATAGAATTTACTTATAAATCCACCTGTTCCTAAAGAGAAGGAGGTGCGGTTCCTTTGAGAGTTCATTTTGTGGCTTATTCAATTTTTTCTCTTGAAATTGGGTTATTTTAAATTCTTCTTATTTTGTTAATCTGGGTATTTTATATTTTCATATAGATTTTTTCATTTCATATAGTATCAGTTTTATTGGCAAATAACAGGGTAAAATCACTTTTATAGCTTCTTTGTTTCATCTTAAATTATGAATTTCCTTTTTTAATTTTGATACTGACAATTTAATTTTACTCTCCTAATTAAATCATACTAACTAACCATCAATTTTATTCTCTTTTAACTTTTTCTTATTTTAATCTTTTTTTGATTTTAATTCTTTTTTGAAAACAGTTTTATTTATCAACTGAATGGTTTGGTTGGGGTTCATCCATTTTTTGATCTTCAAAATGTCTGTTTCTTTTTTTCTCGGAGTTTGAGATTTGTTGCTATTGTTGCTTTTTAGTTGCATATCCAATTCATTGATCTATTCTTTCTCTCTTTTATTGATTAAAATGTTTAGAGATATGAATTTTCCCTTAAGAATTTCTTTGAATATATCCCAAAAATTTTGTTGTATTGTCATTTTCATTGATGCAGTTATCTATTGATTCTCTTGTTGGTTTTTTTACCCAGTTCATTTCTCTTCTTTTTTGGTCACCATGCAGCATTTGACATGGTCGATCAACCCCTCTTTCTGAATACTTGGTCCTCCCTGGGTTTCTGTAACACTATTCTTCTGAAATTTTCTTCCCACATGTCAGACTGATGCTTCTTAGTCTCCTTTATCAATCAATCATCCTTTTCCATTAATCTACGTGTGGGTGTACCCTCAAAACTCTGTCTTAGACTCTCCATAAGTCTCTTTCCATACATTTCTTCTCATCATGATTTAATTAAAATCAGTTTCCAATTGATTTAATCCTTTTTAAAAAGTGTTTTATTGATAATTTTTGTGGTGCTGTGGTCAATGAAATGTGTTAAATATTTTATATCTTTTGAATTTGTGAGATTTTTACGCCCTAATCCATGACCAATTTTTGTAAAAGTGCCATCCACAACTGTATGTGTGTGTGTGTGTCTTCCTTTCTGTTTCCAGTCGATAATTTCCAGAAATCAATAATATCTAAAATTCTATTTCTATTTAGGGTCCTAATATCTTTCTTGCCTATCTTTTTGTTAGATTTGTCTAGATCTGAGAGGGTACATTGAAGCTCTCCACTATTATAACTTTATTGTACTTTTCTCCCTGTAATTAGGTTCATTTTTTCCTTTAAGTATTTAGATGCTATTTATTTAGAATATGGTATTTAAAATTGCAATTCAGTGTGCATGTATCAAGTATTGATAGTGATTCATTATCTATGAGGACTTTAAGCATAATGTAGTTTCATGTATATTTTTTTCTCTCATGTTCTGACAGTATGATTACTATATCTGCTAAAGTACACTTCATGCTTAAGAAACTTTAAATAAGCCTCTTATTTTAACTGTCTAATTTTGTTTCAAGCATGATTCTTGTAAACAATATATATATTGTTGCATTCTGCTTCCTAATCCATTTGACTCTCTTTGATTTTATGGATGAATTCATCCCAACCACAAACATGTTTATAACATTGATTTTATATTTTCATCCATTCTGCCATCTTATGCTTTTACTCTTTTTGACCTTCTCACCTCTTTATAAAGAAGATGTTGAAAGAGAAATTTACTTAATGTTACTGATCCCTCATTGAAGCAATTTGTCTTCATGTTGTGATCCCTATTCTCTTCTCCTCATGCAGCCCCCGATTACAAGTCCACACTTGTTCTTTCCTTCCTTTTAATTCCCTCTCCCTCATAATCCACCCTCTGATGTTGGAGTTTGTTTTGCTTGTCACTTAACCTTCATTGATCCTACCCCTCCCCTGATAAGCATACTGCCCCCTCATTGCCCCCACCTATTTTCCTATTCCATTTAATATATTTCTACATCAAACATTTTATGTGGGTATGCATGGTTAAAAAGGTATTCTAGTTTTCAGGGAACCCACTTCTTGAATAATTTTTACTATAATGTGTTATAAGCTATTAATTCTACTTTAAAGTCTTTTCTCCATAGCTTGCTTTTTTTTAAAAAATGATCTCTTGTTTCTGTTGTGGTCAACAGAAATTTTCTTGTCTAAGACTCTGCTTGCTATCATTCACTTCTTCTGAGTTTTCCTCTTGGAAAATTGTTGGAACAAAATAATTTTCATAGTGTTTAATGTCTGTTAACTCATATCTAGTTTCAGTTCTTAATTCGGGATTCAGGACAAAGGTCTCCCTCTCCCCTCTCCCCTCTCCCCACACTCTTGAATGAGATGTTCAGTGTTTGTGTCATCCTAACCATTCTGTTGGCTTCCATTTCCCTTGATGAGTCGGCTCCCAGAACACTGGCAGGCTCCTATTTCTCTGGTTAGAGATAGGTGGTTCCTGATCTGGTCACTTGCTGGTCTTCTAGGAAACCCCCAGGCTTTCTTGATTGGGGTGCTGCCTTTTCTCTGTCCTTTGGGGTCCGCTGCTCAGAGCACTTCCTCAGTTTACTGGCCTCCCTGAGGTGTTTGTAGTCAGGGCACTGCTTCGTGCTCATACATAGTGGACTTTAGAACTTGGGATCAAATAAGGAAACCTTTGTAAAGCATCTAGCACAGTTTGGCACACGCTGGGCACTATAGAGAAGCTTATTGCCTCTCTCACCCACCCTCATTTACCTTTGTTCATGTGAGCTTCTTTGTCACAATCCCTCTTCCAGTGTCCACACTTTCTGATCATCTTTTTCTTCAGTCTCAGCCTGAGTGAAAGTGCTTACTAAAGTTTTTCGTTGAGCTTTTGGCCATTGTTTCATCTGTTGGAAAGATGGTTTTTTTTTTAGATCATTGCTGGAGCAAAAGTGGGAGAACTGAACTCCTGTCTACTTTTCATGAGTTCATCTTACCTGAAAGCCCCCATTGGACATCTTAATTGAGTGTCCCCTATACCTTAAACATAACCATTTATTTAGCAATAAGGCAAAATAAATCATAACATCACAGTAATCATATATTCAATCAAGTGTGTGAAAGACAAAATATGACAATCCACACATAAACCTGAGTGAAACTGTCCCACTAACATACTCATTATCTGAGAGAGGGGAGAAGGGGATTGAAAAGGGCAGTGGACACACATTTATTGAAACCTTCCAAGGAGACACATGAGTGAGGAAAAAAACACGTACTTGGGATAATTCATGAGTCTGGAACTGTAAACTTCAGTGCCCTCTTTTGTCTCATGATAGCTCCCTGATGTACATAGGTCCTGCGGTGGACATGTACTTCAACTGGCAAGCTGGTTGGTCAATGCTATGCATTATTAATTCCTCACTAGGCAAGATGTTTCAGGCAAACTACTACATCTACTCCATTAACTACTCTGAGTCTCTGTATACCAGCTATTCTTCTGCTCAGTTGAACTTACTCCTTAATAGCCACAATCATCTCCATCACTTCCAGCTTAGAATCCGGATATCTATCCTTTTGGTCCCATCCCTTCCCTCTTTCTGCTTTCAGATTCTGAGACGTCTCCATAAACCACCCCAGCCTTGTCTGTGGGTTAATGTCCAAAGCCTCATTTTCTGTTCATAATCAAAAAAGTGACATTTATCGAATAATCAAAGAAGAGCTCTTGTGTCATATCTGTCCATACTGCCATTTATGTGGTTCAGTGGATGTTTAGTGGTTCAAGAAATATCTGAATTCAAATCCTGCAAAGACATTTCCTAGCTATATGTACCTGGGCAAATCATTTAACCCCTACGTCTTTCCTTTTCCTAATCTGTAAAGTGGAGATAATAATAGCACCTACCTACCAGGTTTGTTATGAGGATAAAATTAAATATTTGGGCTTTTGTAACGTTTCCTTTTTTCCCAATTACATATAAAAACAATTAACACTCATTTTCTTAAAGTTTTGAGTTCCAAATTCTGTCCTTCCCTCCTTCCTCTCACCCTTTTTCGGGATGGCAAGCAATCCGATATATGTTATACAAGTGCAATCAAGTAAAACATAAAAGGAGATATTCGTAAAGATATTTGTGAACTTTAGCTAGCAATTAGTATTATTGTTATTATTATTATTATGTCTCCAATATGCTATAGTTTATCACTGTCACATTCAAAATGAATTTTTGCCTCGAGACTGAGTCAGAGTAATTGTTTCTCTTAGAACTCTGAGCAAAGGAAACAACTGAACAATAACATAGTGCCTTAAAGGAACGACATCTCAAAAGAAAAGAAAAACAAAAAAACTGTTCCTGCCTTCATGAACAGGGAATTTATGTCCTACTTTTTCATTCTCATTCTCCCCCTCTTGAAAATACTTTCGTGGCTTCACATCTCCCTGCCTGAACAGGGATCCTCTTAATACTGTACCTAGACCAGGTCATTACAGAATAGGAAACTTACTATACTTAGTCCATTCTATTCAGACAAATAATATTCATCATTCTCTCTCCCCAGTCATCTCACTTTTGCCCCTAACTTTGGGTTCGGGGTCAGTCCTAGAAGAAGCCTGACCTCTAGAGAGAGAGGTTATTCACTTTTCATTACCTGTGGCTCTTTATGCCTCCATCATGAAGCCCCCAAGAAAAATCACTTAAAACCTAGGTTTGGTTCTGTTTCAGGTTTCACGAAAAGGGTGAGTAAAATACTTGGAGTATGATGTGGATCAAATATAGAATAGCTATTTATTTCCTCCACACAAAAGAAATGCTTAAACCAGAAAAGACTTCCAAGGACAAAATGACAAAGATAGAAGCATTTGGTAGTAATTTATAATCATTATTATACTCGTCTAGGAGTTTGATACTTAAAACATCAAAGCATGAAGTATTTTGTAGGGCTACTGATTTGACATTTTATGTCCTCCTTGGTTCTAGCCTACACCATTTCCCTCAGTAGATGGAGTCATTTTTTCTTGTCTATTGAGCAGGTGGCTCTTCCTGGCTTAGTGGACAGTTCTCTCCCACACACATTTGATATTCCCCTTTCCCTTGTAGTGAGGAGGGTGAATGGCGCCACCCCCAAGGTTTGCCACATCATCCCAAAGCGTCAACCCTTCAGACCTAAGCCAAAATACAGATGGCTCACCCCATTTCAGAAAAAGAAATTGAACAAGCTATCAGAGAACTCCCCAGGGAAAAATCCCCAGGGCCAGATGGATTTACTAGTGAATTCTATCAAACATTTAAAGACCAATTGATCCCAATACTCTACAAAGTATTTGGAAAAATTGGTGATGAAGGGGTCCTACCAAATTCTTTTTATGACACAGATATGGTACTGACACCTAAATCAGGGAGAGACAAAACAGAAAAAGAAAATTATAGACCAATCTTCCTCATGAATATAGATACAAAAATTTTAAATAAAATATTAGCAAAAAGACTACAGCAACTTATCACAAGAATAATACATTTTGACCAGGTTGGATTTATTCCAGGAATGCAAGGATGGTTCAATATTAGGAAAACCATCAGTATCATTGATCATATCAACAGTAAAACTAGTGGAAATCATGTGATTATTTCAATAGATGCAGAAAAAGCTTTTGACAAAATACAACATCCATTTCTTTTAAAAACACTAGAAAGTATAGGAATAAATGGAGTTTTCCTCAGAATAATAGGTAGCATCTACTTAAAGCCATCAGCAAA
>CM053583.1:192967484-192983154 GCA_028627135.1 Pseudochirops cupreus
AGAGCCTCACTGTGATTTACCACAAGGTTACAAAACAAGATGATGGAAGAACTGAGACTAAAACCCAGAGTTCCTGCTTCTCCCTAGGCAGAACTGGGATTAAAAACCTAGTTCTTCTGACTCCTTGTCAAGTATTCTCTTGTCTACACAGCACTGTAGCTTAGGTAGGTATGAGGGCAACATGAGAAACAGGTGAGTAGAAATACTGGCAAACTATATCAATGTCAGAGGGAACACCCAAGTTGAACAAATTTCATGTTGTACACCAATCTGGATAAGTACTGTGCTTTATTTTGATGCAGGAAGAAAGAGTGGGCCGAGGAAATGACAAGACAAATGATTATGTAAATTGTGAGATAGAAGTAGAAGGAAGGAAGGAAACAAGACTTTATTAATTACCTACTATGTGCCAAGCACTCGGCTAATCCGCTACAAATATTATCTCACTTAGTCCTCACAACAGTCCTGGGAAGTAGGTGCTGGTTTTTTACAGTTTTTACAATTTTACAGATGAGAAAATGGACGCAGACAGAAGTGAAGTGATTTACCCAAGGTTACACAGTTTGTAAATATCTGAGGCAAGATTTGAACTCAGATCTTCATTAAGTCCCCAGTAGAATGTAAGCTCCTTAGATTTTGAATTAATGAATAGTAAACCAAATGGAACCTACACACACACACACACACACACACACACACACACACACACACGCACACACACACACTGGCCATTATAATGTATATTGAAATAACAATCAAAAGAAAACAGAATGTTATGAAATCATAATGACCACACCTGGTGCCAAAGATGGTGCCTTTTAGCTCATTCAAATGAGAAAATATACCTCTTTCCCCTTCTTGCAGAGATGGGAGACTATGGGTGTGAAAACATCACATATACTGTAGGACTTGGTGAATGGCAGCGGTTTTCAACCTGTGGGTCGCCACCCTTTGGGGGTCCAACTACCCTTTCACAGGGGTCACCTAAGACCATCGGAAAATACATATTTCCGATGGTCTTAGGAACCGAGACACTGCTCCTCTATCCGTCTCCAGGCGGGTCTGCCCACATGCAGATATGCCCAGATACGCCCACATACAAGTATTAAAGGGTTGTGGCATTAGGAATGTTGAGAACCACTGGTTTAGATGGTTTTGCTAAACAGCTTTTTGGTTTTCTTCCTTTTTTATTCTTTGTTACGTTGGGTAGGGGAGGGAGAAGGGATTTATTCTGAAATGAAGTTGACATGAAAACAAAATAGATGAATAAAAATTATAAGGAAAAAATGCAACCTTCTTAAAGACAGGAAGTATATGGTTTTTATCTTTCTGGAGTCTAGTACAGGCATTGACACATAGTAGAGTGTTTAATAAATGCTTGCTTAACTGAATTTAATTAAAGGTAAACAAAATATAGGAAACTGACTGAGATGAGGGAAGGGAAAATCTTAGTGAGAGTGAAAGAAGAGATATTTGTTACATTAGCTTTATGTTGTTATATGTGCTTGTGGTGATTTAATGAACGGAATTTGATAAGGAGAAAGTTGACCCTAATTTTCATGTTTACATGGAAAGAAATCATTTTCCTTGATCTAGACTTGTAATTTCACTTGCATAGGGAATTCCCCAGTGAGTGAACTCTCTCAAGATCCATAAAAATCCATGAAAAGATTCCTTGATACAGATTATCAACTCTCCTGAAACATATAGTCTAGAGTTGCCTGGAACAGAGATTAAAAGAGGCTTTTGCAGAATCATATAAAGCTGATACACAACACATGAATCCAGGTCTTCCTGACTCTAAAGCCAACTTTCAATCCATTGCACCATGATGACCATTAAATACCAGCTATTATAAACAATAGCTTTCTTATCAGAGACCAGAAGCCTGATTCACAGCAATCTAACACACAAATGCCGAAAATTAAGCCAATGGAATCAAGTAATATGAAAACCTGTTGAACCAACAGACCAAGAATGAATTATCTTCAGCAGTCCATGGTGTCACATCTGGCTTCATCTGATCAAGAATCCTCCAGTTGATTTTTTAAAGCAATAAACAGATAATGGTCAATAATGAGTAAGAAGGAGAAAAGGGAGAAATGGCAAAAAGAACAATAAAGACCAATAAATCTTATTTTGTTATTATCTTAACTCAAAGCCATGGGGAGTTTTTGGGTCCCCTGTATTCTACGGTGTGGGGGGGAGAGGCTTTTATAGCAGAAATCAAGTAATTGATGATGATGACGACGATGGTGATAATGATGTTAATTGCATTAAATTTGTGACTGAAATGCTTGGCACTGGCCAGGATGTGACCATATGGTGAGAAAAAAAAAGAGAGACTGGACTCCCAGTGGAGGAGACACAAGGTTATCACTATTTCACAAAACAAGTTTTCAAGCCTCAGGTGGTAACCTTTGAAATCTTTGCAGAACATCAACAGTAGCAGCAGCAGCAGCCTGGCTCTGACAGGTTCAGTCTTGCTTGGCATTGTTCACAGAACTTTGAACTGGCCATTTTTGTTTGGAAAGCTTGGAGCAGCTGCATCTTGTTAAGCTAAACAAACCCTTGGATGTAAACCTCCCTGTTTGGCGATCAAATCCTCCACCCACAAATGGAAAATTTCACTAGAAGGACAATCATTAGGTCCAATGGTAAATAACCAACTTAATAGTTCCCAACTTGATGGACTTTCTAAAGGAACTGAGAAGCTTTTTTCATTTCATTTCTGAATGAGAACCAATCCATTGACTTTGAGAGGCGTATATTATATAGTGTGTACCAAAAGTCTTAGGGCAATGTTAACCTTTAATATCTACTACAGAGAGTAAATATAATTACTTAGTAGTAAAGTTTAAGCTTTAATAGCTATTACAGCTATAATATTTAATAGCTACTCAGTTACTAGGAGACCACTAGGTGGCTTGGTAGATAGAGTGCTAGATCTGAAGTCAGGAAGACCTGAGCTCAAATTTGGCCTCAGACACTTACTCATTGTGTGACCCTGAGCAAGTCACTTAACCTTTGTTTGCCTTAATCCCCTGGAGAAGGAAATGGCAAAGCACTTCAATATCTTTGCCAAGAAAACCCCACAAGGGTCACAGATGTTTGGACATGACTGAAATGATTGAGTAACAAATTACAAAAAGAGTTATTAAAGCTTCAAACTGTACTAAGACCTTTGGCACACCCTGCATAGTATTTTCCAATTTCCAGAGGGTATGGTTGCATGTGTTATCCCATCTGAGTCCCACAACAAATATCTGAGATAAATACTGTCTATATCAGCATTTCTATCTTCCAGACAAACACACTGAGGCTCATGGTGATGAAGTGGCTTTATAAGAGACAGAATTTGAATGCAGTTATTGCTGACTCCCAAGTCCAGCATTCTACAGTGTGCTGACTCATAGACAGCTAAGTGGTACAAAGGGGACCTAAGCTCAAATCCTTGAATTCTGTTTGCCTCAGTTGCCTAAACTATCAAATGGGGACCATAAAAGCCCCTACCTTCCCAGGGTAGGGAGGATCAAATGAGATAATATATGTAAAGAGCTTAGCATAATACCTATCACAGTAGATATGTAGTAAAATTTTATTTTCTTTCTTTTCTCTGTAGGGGGACAGAATCTCCTGCTGGCTAAAATACATCACCAAGGCAATCTTGCTTCAGGGAAGATAAGAATGAACTTTACAGGCAGGAATGCAGGCTATGTGGGTGGACAGCACTGAACTTGCCTATTTAGGTTACTTTTGATACTTGACCTCCATGAAACTATCTTCTTCTGATTCTCCTCCGATTTCCTGCCTCCCCCACCCCTCATCTGCTCCCTATGTTGCTTCTTCCTCTCCCTGTGCTTTAACTAAGCTCTCCATGCCCCCATCCCATCAGACAAAGGTTGTCACTTCCTTCACTTGTGTAAGGTGCTTTCTGTTATTCTTTGGCATGCTTATGCCGAAGGTGGCACAGTGTATAGAGCACTGGGTCTAGAGTCAGAAAGACCTGAATTCAAATCCAGCCTCAGACACTTAACTAACTGTGTGACTCTGAGAAAGTCACTTAACCCTGTCTGCCTCAGTTTCCTCATCTGTAAAATGATCTGGAGAAGTAAGTGGCAAACCACTCCAGGATCTTTGCCAAGAAGATCCCAAATAGGGTCACAGAGAGTCAGACACGACTGAAAACAACTATCAAGCCCACTTGACATCACATCTGAGCAAAAGAAACATCCTCTTAAATGATTTAATAAAATTGATAAGATTATATGTATAAAACACTTGGCAGGTTGTCTGGAACATAGTAGAAACAACACTCTCCCAGACACAAATAAAAGCAGTGTCTGGGAGAGTGTTGCTTCTACAAGATATTGGGAACTGCATTTCCTTGAGGAGAGCTGTCTCCATGATTAGAGGACTAAGAGCATTGGGAAACCGGACTCTGATTTCTTATGTAACCTCTTCGCCCTCCTCATCCTTGACCCTGGGATTATGAGCTCTGATAGATAGACTTTTTACAATATCTTGCTCAAAATTAGGCATCCGCTTCACTTGCAGGACATTTTCAAACCATAACACTACACAAGTTCCCTCCATTAGAACATGACCTTTGAGAGGTCAGAGACTCTTGTTTTCTTGTATTATGTCACCAGCATTCAACACAGCTCCAGTGCACAGTAAATGCTTAATAAATGTCTTATCACTCAGTCCTTCACTTACTGCTTCAATGCTTGCATATTAATATCCTTTTCTCAATCCTCATCTTTCTTGACTTCTCTAGACTTTTGAAATTTTTGATCACCCTCTCTTCCTTGATACTCTCTTCTCTCTTGGTTTTCAGCGCACCATTCTCTCCTGGTCCTCCTCTTCCCTGCTTCTTCTCTGTCTCCCTTGCTGGTTCCTCCTCCAGATCACACCCTCTTTCTCCTTGACCTCTCTAGTCTTTGACATTATTTGATCACCATCTCCCCTTCATACTCTCTTTTCTCTAGATTTTTCAGGCACTATTCCATCCCAGTTCTCTTCCTACCTATGTTACTGTCCCTTTTTAGTCTTTGCTGGATTCTCATCCAAATTATAGCTTCTAACCATAGATGTCACATAAGTGTCCCAGACCCTCCTCTCTCTTCCCTCTATACCAGTGGTTCTCAATCTTCCTAATGCCGCAATCCTTTAATAGTCATATGTGGGCATGTCTGCATGTGGGCGGGCCCGCCTGGAGATGGAGAGAGGAGGATCCTAAGGATCATCAGAAATATGTGTTTTCCGATGGTCACAGGCGACGCCTGTGACCCCTTTGAAAGGGTCATTTGACCCCAAAGGGGTCGCAACCCACAGGTTGAGAACCACTGCTCTGTACTCTTTCACTTGGTGATTTCTCCTCCCATGGATTCAATCATCATCTTCATGCTGATGATTTCCAAATCTATTTATTGAGCCCCAACTTTTCTGCCTACCTCTGGTCTCACAACTCCAACTGCCTATAAGACACCCCAAACTGCATGTTTTATAGATATCTTACATTCAACATGTCCCAAGTTGATCTCATTATCTGGCCCCTGCTCCCAATCCCTTCTCTCTTCCTAACTTCTCTATTACTGTAAAGTACACCACCTTCTTCCCAGGCACTCATGCTTATAAATAAGTGCCATTCTGAATTCCTTACTCTCTATCTCATCCCGCATATCCAATTCAAAACTTATTGGTTTGCTTGTAATGTCTCTGCCTCTTCTTTCCTCTGACACTGCCACTACCCTGGTATAGACCTTTATCACCTCATGCTTGAACTGTTACAAAAATAATAATAATAATAATGATAATAGATAACATTATATAGTGTCTACTATGTGCCGGGCATTGTGGCCAGTGCTTTACAAATAATATCTGATTTGATTCTCACAAGAATCTGGCCTCATTTAATAGTTGCAGAAACTGAGACAGATAGAAATTAAAGTGACTTGTCCAGACCATACAGCTACTAAATGTTTCAGGCAGGATTTGAACTCAGGTCTTCCTAACTCATGATAGTCTTCTCATGGGTCTTCCTGCCTCAAATCTCTTCCCACTCCAGTCTGTCCTCCACTTATCTGTCAAAGGGATTTTTGTAAAGTGCATGTCACCTCCCTGGTCAATAAACTCCAATGGTCCCCTGTCATCTCCAGGATCAAACACAAAATCCTCTGATTGGCATTCAAAGCCCTTCATAATTTGCTCCCACCTCATCTTTCCAGTCTTCTTATGTCTTACAATACCCCCCCAAACCCCCCATGTGTTCATTGATCCAGTGAAACCTAGAAAGACTTGCATGGGCTGATGCAAAGTGAAATGTACTGTTGTAATGTTAATGGAATTTAAGATCTTCCCTGCCAATTAATAGGCCTCAGGTGGATCCCATTAAGGGAAGATTGCTTAGGGGAGGCTTGCTCTTAAGAAGGCTTTCATACCTTTTGCTAATTTCTAATTGGGCACTGAGTCAAGAGGGTTGTGATGCCTTCTGGCTCTGAGAAGTGTATACTCTTAGTTGATATTTTGCTTTGGGGGCTCCCTTATGAGAAGAATCTTGTGATTCCCTGGTTGAGATTCTGAGTGGACATATGTTTAGAACTCCCAACTGCTCAGAAGTAAAGGCTCTCTTGATCCAGGGATGTATATAAAGTGCATAGTTGATTCAGGCACTTGGAGCCCTGTCTGTTGGTCTTTATTTCTCTGCTTGTATTTTCTCTGAAGTTCAGGGTGCTGACCTTTCCCCTGAACCAATGAATGTAATTTTAAAAAATTGTTGACCCCTTAAATAGCTATCTTTCCTAGTAAAGCAGATCTAAGAACCAGTGCTAGAAGCCATCCTGGGGATGCCAGTGTGGTTGCTGCTATAAGTGTGTACAAAGTAACAGCAATATTGTAAGATGATCAGCTGTGAATGACTCAGCTATTCTCAGCAATACAACGATCCAAGACAACTCTGAAGGACTTATGATGGAAAATGCTATCCATCCCCAGAGAAAGAACTGATGGGGTCTGATCACTGACTGAAGCATGCTTTTTTTAACTTTATTTTTCTTGAGGGTTTTTTGTCTATGTTTTCCTTCACAAAATGACGATTTTAGAAATGTTCTTCATGACTACGCACGTATAACCTATATTGAATTGCTTGCCTTCTAAATGAAGGAGGATGGGGAGGGAAGAATGGAGAGAATTGGGAATTCGAAGTTTTAAAAAACGAATGTTAAAAATTGTCTTTGCATGTAACTGGGGGAAAATAAAACAGTAAATAAATTCAAATAAATAATAAATCGGAGACAGCCAAAGGTCAAGAGACTCCCTAAGGTCTCCTAACAGCTACAAGCATCAAAGGTAACATATAAACCCAAATTTTCTTGACTCTTTACCCAAGGCACTATGACAAGCCAAGAGATTTAAGGTCACTGGTGTTCAGGCTTGAATTTGTAAGATCAAAGAGCACTGGACTAGGGAACAATTTCTCATATCATGTCTTCCATGACTATTTGTGTGACTTCTTGCAAGTGACAACTTTCTAAGATTCAATTTTTTCATTTGTAAAATGTAAAATATCTGCCTTACTTACCTCACGAGGTTGTTCAGCTCTATTGGGATGAAGTATGTGAAACTGCCTTACAAAGTACTGTAAAGTCTTTTATTTACTCATTTAAGTAAACTTTGTGAAAGCACAAAAAAAGAGTGGTGGAGGAAATGTTAATAATGCAGCTTAAATTTAAATTGTGTCATGAATATACTTGTTTGTTTGCTTTCATAGAGCTGGTTGTTAACCACTTATTAGCACACCTCTGAGCTTAGACCAAGCTGAACCAGCAGTTTTGGCAGTTGAGGCTGCTGGTAAGAGTAAAGTCTAGTGAAGTGCTCCTTTCTTCCCCTTGCTTTTCCTAGAGCATAGTGTTTGTGAAATTTCTCTTTTTTAAATTTTCTTTCCTTTTTTTTAATTTAAGACTTTATTTTCCCACCATTACATGTAAAGACAATTTTCAACATTCATTTTTTTAAATTGAGTTTGGGAAATTTCTAACTAGAATTTTTATTTAAATCACTTTTTTTTACCAACTGCTAGTCCCTGAGGCCCTCTGGGAAGTAAGTGGAAAGCAGAGGAACATGGACCTAACAGTGAACCTCACTGCAGCCTTTTAGACCTCATTCCAGTATTTATCTATGTTTCTATGCTATATGATACTAACATCAAGTACATAGCAATTAGTAAAGATTATGTCTCAACCTGTAAGTTTATGACTCAAGATTGAAAGAACGAAAACTATCTCATGGGAGCAAAAAAAAGGGTTGTCTTGCAAATCTGGAAATATTCCAGAACATACCTTCTACACTACCTTTGAACCCAGGCGGGAGAAAGATAATGAAAAAGATAAGCCAGGAGCAAAACGTGGGTGGGAGTGGTGTAGTGGTTCTGGGTGTACCTGAAAGTCTTTTAATCACACACCCACATGTCACAAGAACTAAACCCATGACTCTCTCTCCCTCCCTCCCTACCTCTCTCTCTGTCTCTCTCTCTTTCTCTCTCTCTTTTTCTGTCTCTCTCTCATTCTACTACCTATCAAAATTCTATAGATGTTTCTCAACTCTTGAAGTCTTCCCTGACTACCAAGAATTGAATAAATCTCTCCTAACTCTGATCTCCTAGACAAAAAAATATTTGACACTTAATGACACCCTATTTGATATCGTTTCCTAATTCTTCATCAATCAATCAACAATTTTAGGTGCACTCAAATTCAGAGCCATTTCAGGTGGGGAATACAAAAGAGTTTTGCACAGTTTATGACTTTAATGGCTTATATTCTAGTTGGTAAGACTAGCACTTATGAAACTGAAAGAATGTATGAGAAAATGGGTATAGAAATAACACCTCTCAAAGTGAAAATACAAGTGGAAAAAGATTCCTGCTTAATGTCCTGTTGATAAAGTAGGGAACACAAGTGTCCCCAGATTAAGATTAGGCTTTTCCTTTTCCATCTCTGTGTCTGGAAAGAAG
This sequence comes from Pseudochirops cupreus, assembly GCA_028627135.1. Classification (NCBI taxonomy): domain Eukaryota; kingdom Metazoa; phylum Chordata; class Mammalia; order Diprotodontia; family Pseudocheiridae; genus Pseudochirops; species Pseudochirops cupreus. The sequence goes on from CM053583.1 coordinate 192,976,498, forward strand.
AGAATCACATTGTGATAAACCACAAAGATAGCCACAAAGAAATCCCAAGAACCCATCGGGAGCAAATGGCAGATCCCAGAAATCATTCAGACTATTTGAGTTGAAATGGAAGGTAAACTAAGAAGGCAGAGTCAGTGTTCTCCACCCACCCAAGTTTCATGAGGACTGTCTGTCCTGATCAGCAGCAAAGCCCAATTCCTTGGGTGATGATGTACTTTGACCAACAGAAAATTTTCATTTTTTCTCCATAAGAAAATGATGATAATGATGGCTCCAATTGATTTATATAATGCCTGTAATGTGCCGGGCACTGTACTAAGTGCTTTACAGTTATTATCTCATCTGATTCTCACAACAACCCTGGGAATTAGGTACTACAATTCTCCTCATTTTAGAGTTGAGATTCTAAGGCAGGTGGAGGTTAAGCATCTTGCCCAGATTGCATGGCTAGTAAGGGTCTCAGGTCATATTTGAACTCAGTCTCTACTGACTCCAGGCCCATTGTTTTCTCCATTACACACCTCACTACCCAGAAGAAAAAGAGCTATGGAATAGTCATTGTGAAGAACCAAATAAATAATGACAAAGACCAGAATCAATTTGGAAAGCATGGACATATATATGCCAGTCTACCCATTTTTGTGTCTTTTTATTAGTATCAATTCATGAGGTGAGAGGAGGGAACAAAAGAGAGGAGAAGAGATGGGAAGAGAGGAGAAGGAAGGAGAGGGGAGGGGAGGGGCAGAGAGGAGAGGAGAGGAGAAGGGAGGGCTAGAGAAGGGAGGAGAGGGGAGGGTTTACTTATGGTAGAAATTATCCTGTATGCCAAATCATGGAGTCCAATACTATACCCTTCGCTCCCCATAATTATTCTCCTTCTCAATTGCCAAAAATCTCCTTCCTGCTTCCATACCTTCCTATTCTTCTGGGTACCAGTTCCCCACTCTCACCTCCCCAAACCCCCACCAGAGAATTCTAATTTTACTTTTCCTGAAGTAGGATGTTTGTCCCTTCTAGAGGAGGAGAATGGTTTCCCTGAGCATGAACTCTCTTTCATTTACACCCACAGTAAGGTCTTCATCTCCTAATGCAAACTATACCTCTGTACCCATAGGAGTGCTCTTCAATGTAAACCTCTCCTGATACTGAGTCTGAGGCCTCTTCTTTTCATTCTCCCTTACATTTTTTTATCTCTCCGATTATCTCTCCCTCTTCCTTTTGAAAGACTACAAGCCTTATCTTCCCTCCATTGTTCACTCTTGGACTTCATTAGGTCACACACATTCCCCTGTATCTTCCACCTTCTCTCTCCCCTTTTACTCCCTCCCATTCTGCAATTTAATCCCACAAAATATGTTGATTCACCTATAAAAGGGTTATGGGATTTAGTCTTTAGACAGTTCCTTCTCTTTTACTTCTATTTCTTTAACTTGCATGTCCATTTTTATCCCATTTTGCCCTTAAAAAACAATTTTGTAGTGGTCCCTTTGTCGTTGTCTCTATTTTAACCCAATAGGTTAATCTTTCTCTTTCTCATATGAAAAATTCCCTAGAGATGGGTAATGTGCTTCATTATTCATTCTTTGTTTCATTACTTATTCTACAAAGATGCTTGTTCTAGCTATTTTCCTTTCTTGTGTTTTTGTTTGGGGTGTTTGCAAGTCAAATAATCAGTCGCATCTGTTTTGCTGTTGCTGTTGTTGTTTCTACAAAGAAACGCTTCAAATGCCTCTCCTATGCTGACCATTCACCCTTATTTACTGATGATAAGGCTCAAGTTTGCAAGACAGGTCATTTTGGGTTCCACTTAGAGCTCCTTTCCCTTTGGGAATACATTATTCCATTTCCTTCTGTGGTTTTCTAGTTTCTAACCCTGTGATATTCAAATTTACTTTCCTTTATATCTGAAGGTCTTTCTCCTAGACACTTGCAGAATTCATTTTCATTGGAGTTGTTCTACTTAACCACTTCTGTCTTAGGCAGCGGTTCTCAACCTGTGGGTTATGTTCAGTTTGTAACAATGTATCCTGCATATCAGATATTTACATTATGATTCATAACAGTAGCAAAATTACAGTTATGAAGTAGCAAGGAAAATAATCTTATGGTTGGGGGTCACCACAACATGAGGAACTGTATTAAAGGGTCGCAGCATTAGGCAGGTTGAGAACCACTGGTCTTAGGGTTTGAAGTGTGGGGGTTGGGTGGTTTTGTTGTTTTTCTTGAGCTGATCTGTGGATTCTTTTTTTGTGTGTCAATGTGCATTGATCAATCACCTATTATGTTTCAGTCACTGTGCTAAGTGCAGAGAAATACAAAACACAATTCCAAGGAGCTCACAGTCCCATAGGGAAAAAGACATGAAAATAAATATGTACAATTATAGACAAGAAAAACTGGAAATAATCAAAAGAAAGAAATCACTAGAATTTAGAAGAATTAGAAAAGGTTTCCTATAGAAGGTGGGATTTTACTTCATCAAAGACAAAGAAACCAGGAGGTAAAGATGAGAAGGGAGAGCATTCCAGACATAAGGGACAATCAGATAAAGTGCCCAGAGCAAGAGATAGAGTGTCTTGTTCAAGGAACAGCAAGGATACCAGTGTCACTGGATCAAAGAGTACTGGAGGAGGCTGGGGGAAGAAGGGGAAAGGTGTAAGGAAGTAATTTATGAAGAGCTTTGAACACCAGAGGATTTTATATTTGATCTTTGAAATGATAGGGAGCCTCTGGAGTTAGTCTATTAAGTAAAAGAGTTTCAACCAACAAGCATTTCTTTTCTTTCCTTCTTACCTCCTTTTCTAATTATTGGGGGTGGGGAAGAATCTCTAATCACAAATAAGCCCAGTGAAGCAAAACAAATTTCCATATTAATTATGGTCAAAAAGATGTGTTTTATTTTGCATCTTGAATTCTGTGGATTTTTTAAATTGGTGCTTTGTTTTCTTTATTCATAATTTATAGGCAGTTTTGTATTATTTCCTGCCCTATAGTGCTTGGGTTTTTCAATTTGTCATATCCTTCAGGAAAATATATGATCCTTAACTGGTCTCTGTGTAACCCGTCGTTGTGATCAATGACTTACTCATATAGAGATCACAGATTCTTTTAACATTATAGCCTTTTTTTTTCTTTTTTCCTTTTTTATTTTTTTAGTTTTCAACATTCACTTTTATAAAATTTTGAATTCCAGAATGTTTCTTCCCCTTTCCCAAGACAGCAAGCAATCTGATATAGGCTATACATGTGCAATCATATTAAACATATTTCCATATTAGTCATGCTGTGAAAGAATCATAACAAAAGACAAAAACCCTTTTGAGAAAGAAAAAAAGAAAGAGAAAACATTTTCCATCATGAATCTTTTGGAATTGTCAGAGATCGTTGTATTGCTGAGAAGAGCTAAATCCTACAAAGTTGGACATCACATAATGTTGCTGTTGCTGTTTATTGTATTCTCCTGGTTCTACTCAATTACTCAACATCTGTTCTTATAAGTCTTTTCCAGTTTTTCCAAAGTTCCCTTCTCATCATGTCTTATGGAACAATAGCATTCAATTACATTCATATACCACAACTTGTTCAGCCATTCTCTAATTGATGGGCATCCCCTCAATTTCCAATTCTTTGCCACCACTAAAAGAGCTACTAAAAATATATTGGTACATGTGGGTCCTTTAACCTTTTTTTATGATCATTTTGGAATACAGACCTAGCAGTGGTATTGCTGGATAAAAAGGTATGCATATTTTTATACGCCTTTGGGCATAGTTCCAAATTGCTCTCTAGAATGGCTGGATCAGTTCACAACTTTACAAACAATGCATTATAGCCTTTTGCTTCTTTGCTTCCAAGTTGTGCACCTCGGTATAGTTGTATTCCATTGTTTGGGTTTTTATGGCTTAAAGTGACTGTAAATAGCAATTGTTTCTGTTCTGGCTAAAAACTTTGAAGTTCTTTCCGTCCCAGATTGATTCTTTTATGAGGGCAAACTAGGCCATCTTTTGCTTCAATTCTTACCTAGCCTTTAATTACTGAATGGACATTGCTCAGAAAAATTGAGACCTGGGAAAGACCTTAGCTTAAAAAAGCCAATGTCTCCCACTGAATCTGAGGCCATCATCAGTCATCTTGACCTATATCTTGCCAATGGACTCCAATGACTCTGGAGGAGAAAGTGAGACTGATAGCTTAGCCTAGCTCTACCTCACTTAAACCCAATTCATATGAAAGTCAAGACTCCAGATGTCATTGGTCCCTTCGAGAATGAAGGATGAACAGCAATAATATTTGTATTCCAAATCTGTCATTCTCTCTTTACATCTTTGGAGAAATTCACCACAATGGATACTAGTTTTTCTACTCTGCTAATTATTTTTCTGGTATAGGTCATATATTCTAACATTTCTTCTCTCTCAGCTTGCTCTTTTATAGTTCCCACTTTGCTTTTAAACTATTATGGAACATCTCATTCTATACACTCTTGGAATTCCACAATTCTGTGTTTCATTAGGCATTGGTTCAATTTCATTTGTTTTGTAATATTTATTTAGAGAAGTTCATAATCTTTTTTTAGTTTTCATCCTTCATTACAATTTTAATATCCTTTTTGTTAACTTCTTTCTTTCTGTTCCATGTACTTAATTGAATTTTACTACTCTTGAAAACTTTCATGGTTTTAGTATGCATATTTATATATGTATGTATATGTATTTATATGCATGCTTGTATGTGTCTGTGTATGTATGTGTATATATACATATATGTGTGTGCATATTTTTTACCTAGTCCTCTCTTTTTTACTCTTCTCTCTTTAATGGTAGATAACCCACTCAGAGATAGACTGCAAAGCTGCCTCAGCCTCCTCTCACTTTGAGAAATTTTACTTTTTACCAGCCTAAGTCCCTGTCCGAATAGCTTCTGGAAGGACAGGGCTAATTCTAGTTGGATGTTGGTCCCTTTCTTTCATTCTCAGCGTAGCCACTAATATTGGCCCCTTACCTGGTTCTCTCCTTTCCTCTTACTCCTTCTTTCTTTGACTTAACTGAGTCAACTCCCACTGATTTTTTCAGGGTTAGTGCATGATCTGGCAGAATTTCTATACCCTTGGAGTTCCATAACCTAGGATCTACCCCAAACAAAAAGAAGCCCAGTGCTACCTCTTCCAAACATCTCCCCTTCACATAGCAATGTAGAGTACATGTCTGTTGCTTTGTGCAGGAGGGTAGAGCTAGAGCTCTGAGAGGATGTAGTAACCATGGTCTGAGGACCAGACATATCAAGGAGAGTGAGAGTTGGGATAAGCACCCTGAGAGGTTAAAAATATCTTTTATAGGGCTCTAACTCATTGGCCTCTCTAGATCCTTCAAACACTGCAGGGTCCTCCTCCACACAAGGGAGGGAAAAGAAATCAAGACCAAAGAAGAAGTGCTCCCCACACTCACCTACCCATGAGAGGATCCTTTTAGGGAGTTTACCTGGAATATTCTTTCCTTGTTCATTATTTGCTGGAATCCCAAATTCTGCTAGGTGACTGAATAACTTGGGTTCCCAATTGGTCTTCTAATTTATAGATGACCCAGAGGACTTAAGTTTTCTCAGCCGATCTAGACACTTTCAATCATCCAAGCACATTTCAGACTTAATCTAAAGTCTTCGGTTGGTTGGTTGAGTCTTATTCACACTTTGTCAAGGTATCTGGATATCTTATTACTTATTTTAAATGGAGTGGGGTGATCTGATTCATGTAGTCAATCAACCCTATCCTTATATAAGAAAAACCATTGAGTAATCCATAGCTACCCACTACTGACTCAGTGAACACACAATTTGGCAAATACTCCAGAGGAGAGGAAAGATAGGGAGATAAATAACAAATAGGGAGATATATGACAAAATAAGTATAATATCACAATTTCTGAAAGGAAAAATAAGTAGCTACAGGCTCCCCTCCCACTGATGAATGGCTAAACAATTTGTGGTATAAGAATATAAAGGAATAGTATTATTTCATAAGAAATTATCAGTTTGAGGAATTTAGAAAAACATAGTAAAATATGCATAAAGCAATGTAAAACAAAGTGAATAGAATGAAGAAAACAATATATTCAGTGACTACAGTAACATAAATGAAAACACTTAGAAATCTGTCAAACTCTGATTTATCACAATGATCATTCTTTGTCTCAAAGAACTTATAATGCAAAACACCTCTTTTTTTCCCGGTAAAGGAAAAGGATGTGAATGTGATATATGGGGTCCAAAAAAATTGTTCGTTGGTTTTGCTTAAAGATTCTTTTCTTTGCTACAAAGGAGAACCCAATGGCAGAGGGGATGGTTTAAGAGGAATAGATTATAGCAGTAATAAAAAAAAATTTTAATCATACAATTATATCAATAGATGTAGAAAAAGTTTTTGATATAATACAACACTCATTTCTGTTTTAAAAAAAAACTTGAAAGTATTGGAATGAATAGATCTTTCCTTAAAATGATAGAAAGCATTTATCAAATGCCATCAGTCAGCATTATTTGCAGTGGGGCTAAATTAGAAGCTGTAAGATCAAGTGTAAAACAAGGACACCCACTGTCACCAATATTATTCAATATTGTATTGGAAATCCTACCAATAGCAATAAGAAAAGATTTCTTCAGTCA
>CM053583.1:192983654-193001858 GCA_028627135.1 Pseudochirops cupreus
GTCCAGCCGCCCCCCCAGGGCACAGCTGTGGCGGCTTCAGGCCAGGCTGGTTTCGGTTCGCAGTGCTGACATGGTTCCTCGCAGCCGAGCTGACCCCAGTGGGAAGCACCCTTGTGTGCGTTTTGGAGTTCCAGGATTGGTTTAGAGTCCTGTTTTATGGGTATTTTGGGGTGGCTATGTGACAGCTGCGATATGTTGCTGCTGCTACGCCGCCATCTTGGCTCTGCCCCCAGCAATAAGAAAAGAAAAGGAAATAGAATGATTCAGAATGGGGAATGAGTTTATAAATCTATCTCTCTTGCATATGATATGATGATATATTTGGAAAACGTAAAAGAGTAAAAAATTAGTAGAAACAATTAATAATTTTAACAAATAGCAGGATATAAATCCACATAAATCATCAGCATTCCTACATATCACAAACAAAACCCTACAAGAAGAGACAGTAGAAAATATCTCTTTTAAAATAGCTCTAGGCTGTATAAAATACCTGGAAGTACACCTGCCCAAACAAACCCAGGAACTATATAAACAAAATTATTTTTTTAAAAAACTTTTTATACAAATAAAATCAGATTTAAATATGGGAGAAATATTAATTGTTCTGATTAATTGGCTGAGTAATATGATAAAAATGACCATTTTACCTAAATTAATTTATATATTTAACAAAATCCCGGTTAAATTACCAAAATTAAATTAATTTATATATTCAACACAATCCCAATTAAATGACCAAAAAAAATTTTACTGAATAGAAAAAATAATAACAAAATTTATTTGGAAGAACAAAAAGTAAAGACTATCACAGGAATCAGTAGAAAAAATATAAATGAAGGAGGTTTAGCAGTACCAGATCTCAAAGTATATTATAAGTCATTAATTACTGAAACTATCTGGTGCTGGCTAAAAAATGGAAAAGTAGATCAATTGAACAGAGTGAACATACAATTCACAGTAGCAAATAAATATAATAACTTTGTATTTGACAAGTGTAAAAATGTAAGATTTTGGGATAAGAATTCATTATTTGACCCAAAAAAAAGTCATTGGGAAAAGTGGAAAGCAATATGGCAGAAACTGGGCATAGTCCAATATCTTACACCATTTACCAGGATAAGATCAAATGGATACATGACCTAGCTATAAAAAGAGATATTACAAGAAAATTAGAAGAACATGGAATGTAGTACTTACGAGACTCATGGATCAGCAAACAATTTATGAATAAACAAGACACAGAGAGCAAAATTAGATATAAAATGGGTAATTTTGATTATATTAAATTAAAATGTTTTCTACAAATAAATATAGCCAAGATCAGAAGGAAAGAAAAAAATTTCTCAGATAAAGGTCTTGTTTCTAAAATATATCAAGAATTTTGTCAAATCTATAAGAATACGAATCATTCTCAAAATGACAAATAGTCAGTCAAAGGATATAAACAGGCAGTTTTCCAATGAAGAAATCAAAACAATATATAATCAAATGAAAAATGCTCTAAATCACTATTGATTAGAGAAATGCAAATTAAAACAACCTTGAGATATCATCTAACACCTATAAGATTGGCTAAAATGATAGACGAGGGAAAATGACAAATATTGGAGGGAATATAGAAAAATTGGGACACTAATTCATTGTTGGTGGAATTATGAATTGATCCAATTGTTGTGGGGAACAATCTAGAATTGTGCCCAAAGAATTATTAAACTAGTTATACTATTTGACCCAACAATACCACTACTAAGTCTATTCCCAAAGATGATTAGGGAAAAAGGAAAAGAATCCACATGTTCTAAAATGTTTATAACAGCTATCTTTGTAGTGACAAAGACCTGAAAATTTTGGGGGTGATCCTCAATTGGGGAATGGTTGAACAAGTTATGGAATACGACTGTGATGGAATACTACTGTGTAATGAGAAATGATAAACTCAATGGTTTTAGAAAAACATGGAAAGATTTGCATGAAATAATAAAGAGCTAAATAAGCAGAACCAAGAGAACATTGTATACAGTAATAGCAGTATTGTTTTAAGAATGACTTTAAAGGAATAAATCATCTTGACTATTACGAATACCCAAATTAACTATAAAGGACATATGTAGAAAGATGCTTTCCAAAGGAAGAATTGATAAATATAAGTATGTGTAGAATAATTTTACATATATACATATATATATATATGTACATGTAATCCCTGTTGTGACTAATTATGAGCTTCTCTAGGGTAGGGGAGAAGAAAAAAATTATATGATGATTTTATTATATATTTAAAAGAAACAAAAAGTTGTACATAATAGATTTGCAATTTCATGTGCGATGATCTTTTTTATTACACTATGTTATGGAAATGTTTGTTTTATTTCATAAATTAAAATGAACAAAACAAAAGGAATAGATAGTCAACAAAATGTATTTTTGGTGTTAAAAATAATTAGTCCCAAGAACAACAACTTCTTTATATTTGGTAAAAACTGCTGGCAAAATGAAAGAACTTTGCAAGAAATAAAGTTTGGGGCAGTATCTCATACCATAAACCACAATAAACTTCAAATTTGTTATTCATAATATGAAGGAAGCATTGAAAAGAATTGTTCTGGACCTAGCTGACTAATAAAAAGGTACTGGTTGGTAAATAATTGAGTTGGAACAGTTAAAACATTAAATTCCATCTGACATATCAGGAAGGAAGGAATCATAAATATTAAGATACAACTGTCATTTTGTTCGGTACACTAACCTCAAACTGCCTTGGTACTTGAACATAATGTTCTAGAAGCTCCCACAACAAAGTGTCAAAAAACCACTATGAGATAACAATCCGTCTGGCAAGACTTTAATCAGTTGGTGTAGTGTTATTTGGGAAAGTGCTTCCAGGGAACCTGGAACAGGTACAACCTATTTTGTACGAAAGAATTCGCCCACACATGTTTGTCCAGCAACGTCTCTTGTGATCCTTCATCAATCCTAACAACAATTTGACCTTGTCAATGAACTCCTATCCCCTAGGAGCAGAGGGCATGTGCCACTTGGCCACAGTATGGCCCTCAAGCCAAAGGCAGAAGTGGAAATGTGAATCCCTTGGTCCTTCCCTTTTACCTCAGCCTAATTCCTAGTTACTTATCTTTACCCATAGTCTTTCTTCTCATCTAATGAAGTTTCTCAATCTTCTTGATTTGTAACTGACTTCCAGATTTCACTAATCTTCTTATGTTTCTGTCACCCTGGGGAAGGACTCGAGGCAGGAAAAATAACCAGAAGTCTCTTGTAATAGTCCAGGTGTGAGGTGATGAGAGCCTGCCTGTATTGGGGTGGTGGCAGTATCAAAAAAGAGAAGGGAGTGTATATGAGAGATGTTGTGAAGTTAGAATTGACAGAAATTGACAGTAGATTGTATTTGGGGGGAAAGGAGCAAGAGAGAGTAAGGAGTTTCCTGGTTGACTAGGAGGCTGGTGGCACCTTAGACCATGACAGAGAAGTTAGGAACAGGAGAGCAGGACTTGGGGGAGAAAGATAATGAGTTCAATATTAAATTTATTATGTCTGTAGGAGATCCAGTTCTATGCAAACAAGCAGTTGGAAAAGCAAGACTGAAGTTTAGGAGAGTGATTAAGGCTAGGTAAGTTGATCTAGGAATTATCATGATTAAGAAGAAAATTGAATCCATGTGAGCTGATGAAATCACCAAGTGAAATTGTATAGAGGGAGAAGAAAAGAGAACTCAAGATAGAGGTTGGGAGGACACCGACATTTAATGGGTGTGACCTGGATGAAGAGCCAACAGAGGAGATTGAGAAGGAGCAGACAGGAAGAGAACTAGTGGGAAGCAGTGAAACATAAAGTGAGAAAGAAGAGCATCTGGGTTATAGGGTAATCAGTAGTTTGTCAAAGCATCAGAGAGGATAAGAAAAATGAGAATGATAATGAAGGCAATGAACAGAAGCAAGAGAATAATTTACATGATAACCACTTTTCATGTATGTAAAGTTACAGATAAGTTATGAATAAGGGGATCTGTGTCATTAGGGAGCACTTCTGAACTAATGAGATAATGACTATTTGAGTATAATGAACTTAATCATCAACAAACATAAAAATTTCAGTATACAAAGATTTTTTTTTAAGTTTGTATATGAAACCACTGACTTCACTTAAGGTAGTTTCTTTTTTAAAAGTATATTTTAAAGTTAACATTAATGAAAAAAATGCTCCAATTGTTTATGTCCTCTTCTGATCTTTTTTTGCTTTTAAATGTGTCCTTTATAATGTTTTATTGATGCTCTTACACTACTCACTAACTCACTACCTTGCCTGTCTCCTCCCTCTCGCCTCCTTAACAAACAGAAACTTTTCCTTCTATTGGAAAATCTATTTTTCATTCTGGACCTCTGGACCTCTAAAACTTCTTTGCCAATAGGTAGGACATAGGTTACTAAAGCTGTGATGGATCGCTTTTTTCCAGTGGTTTTTTTTTTATTAATAGTATTTTATTTTCCCCAATTATGTGTCAAGACAATTTTTAGCATTCATTTTTACAAAATTTTGAGTTCCAATTTTTTTTCTTCTTCCCTCCCTATGCTCCCCTCTTCCAAAAATGGTAGGCAATTTGCTAAGTTATAGATGGGCTATCATGTAAAATACATTTCCATATTAGTCATGGTTATGAAAGAAGAAATATATCAAAAAGGAAAAAAACCACAAAAAATAATAAAATGGGAAAAGTATGCTTCAATCTATATTTAAAGTTCATCAGTTCATTATCTGGATATGGATAGCATTTTCCTTCATGAGTCCTTTGTACTTGATTTGAATCGTTATGCTGCTGAGAAGAGTTGAGTCATTCACAGTTGATCATCACACAATGTTGCTGTTACTATGCGTATTCTTCTCGGTTCTGCTGTCTTCACTTTGCATCAATTCATTTAAGTCTTTCCAGGTTTTTCTGAGATTTGTCATTTCTTATAGCACAATAATATTCCATTACATTCATATACCACAGCTTGTTCAGCCATTCCCCAACTGATGGGCATTCCCTCAATTTCCAATTCTTTGCCACCATAAAAAGAGCTGCTATAAATATTTTTATGCATGTAGGTTCTTTTCCCTTTTTTATGTTCTCTTTGGGATACAAACCTAGTAGAGGCATTGCTGGATCCAAGGGTATGCAGAGTTTGGTTGCCCTTTGGGCATAGGTTCAAATTGGTCTCTAGAACGATTGGATCAGTTCACAACTCCCCCAACAGTGAATTTGAGTCCCAATTTTCCCACATCCCCTCCAACATTTATCATTTTCCTTTTCTTGTATATTAACCAATCTGACAGGTGTGAAGTGGTACCTCAGAGTTTGTTTTCATTTGCATTTCTCTGATCAAAAATGATTTAGAGCAGTTCATATGATTGTAGATAACTTTGATTTCTTCATCTGAAAACTGACTGTTCATATCCTTTGACAATTTATCATTTGGGGAATGGCTCATATTCTTATTAATTTGATTTAGTTCTCTATATATTTGAGAAATGAGGCCTTTATCAGAGACGCTTACTGTAAAGGTTGCTTCCAAACTTTCTGTTTTTCTTCTGGTCTTGGCTACATTGGTTTTGCTTGTGCAAAAGCCTTTTAATTTAAAATAATCAAAATTATCTATTTTACATTTCACAATGTTCTCTATCTCTTGTTTGGTCATGGACATGTAACTCAGTTAAGTTCTCCTTTAAGAATTTGAATGCTATATCTCTTGGTGCATATATGTTTAGTATTGATATTACTTCATTGTCTATGATACCTTTTAGCAAGATGTAGTTTCCTCTATACCCAAAGGTCTATAAAACAATGCATACCCTTTGACCTAGCAATACCACTACTAGATCTATATCCCAAAAGAGATTTAAAAACAAAAAGGAAAAGGACCTATATGTATAAAAATATTTATAGCAGCTCTTTTCTGGGGGTAAAGAATTAGACATTGAGGGGAAGCCCATCATCTGTGGAATGGCTGAACAATTGTGGTGTGTGATTATGATGGAATACTATTGTACTTTAAGAATTGATGAACAGGATGCTCTCAGAAAAACCTGGGAAGACTTGCATGGGCTGATCCAAAGTGAAATGTACTGTGTACAAAGTAATAGCAATATTGTGAGATGATCAGCTGTGAATGACTTAGCTATTCCCAGCTACACAGTGATCCAAGACAACTCTGAAGGATTTATGATGAAAAATGCTATCCAACCCCAGAGAAATAACCGGTGGTATCTGAATACAGCTTGAAGCATACTGTTTTTTAACTTTACTTTTCTTGAGTTTATTTGTGTCTATGTTTTCTTTCACAACATGACTTTTATGGCTATGTTTTGCATGAAGTATAACCTATATCAAATTGCTTACCGTCTCAATTCGGGGGGGGGGAGAGAAAAAGGGAGAGAATTTGGAACTCAAAGGTTTGGGGGGGGGGTGTGTTTTTGTTTTTTGCTTTTTGGAGGTGGGTTAGGTAGGGCAATTGGGATTAAATGACCTGCCCAAGGTCACATGGCTAGTAAGTGTTAAGTGTCTGAGGCCAGATTTGAGCTCAGGTCCTCCTGACTCCAGGGCCAGTCCTCTATTCACTGCACCATCTAGCTGCCCTGGAATTCAAAGTTTTAAAAACAAATGTTAGAAATTGTTTGTTTTTTTTTTTACTGTAACTGAAGAATACAAAAACTAAAAAATGTAGTCTCCTTCCTTACCTCCTTTAATTAAATCTATTTTTGCTTTTGTTTTGTCTGAGATCAGGATTGCTACCCCTGCTTTTTTTTTTTTACTTCAGCTGAAGCATAATCGATTCTGTTCTAGCCTCTTACCTTTTCTCTGTGTGTGCCACTCTGCTTCAAGTGTGTTTCATGTAAAGCACATATTGTAGGATTCTGGTTTTTGATTCACTTTGCTATCCATTTCCATTTTGTAGGAAAGTTCATCCTCTTCACATTCAATTATGATTACTAAATATGTATTTCCCTCCATCCCATTTTTCTCCTGTTTGTCCTCCATCTCCTTCCACTCTTTCCCTCCTCAACAGTATTTTGTTTCTGTCTACCACCTCCCCCAGTCTGCGCTCTCTTCTGTCATCCCCCCTAACTTAATCTCCTCTGTCCCTATTTTCTTGTGAGGTAATATAGATTTCTATATTCAACTGATTGTGTATATTATTTTCTCTTTGAGCCAACACTGATGTAAGGTTCAAACAATCCCCATTGCCCACCCTCCTATTTCTCCCTCCACTGTAATAGGTTTTTCCATGCCTCTTCATGTGAAATAATTTACCCCCATTCTACCTCTCCTTTCCTGCTATGCCTAGTGCATTCCTCCTTCTCATCCCTTAATTGTTTTTTTATCATTCCCTCAAATTCACCTTATACTCATACCCTCTGTCTATGTTTATTCCTTCTTGACATGCTATTAATGATATAATTTTAAGGATTATAAGTATTCTCTTCCCATATAGGGATTTAAACAATTAAGCATCAATGAATCCCTTATGTTTTCTTTTGTCTTTTTACCTTTTTAGGCTTCTCTTGGATCCTGATATTAGAGATCAAATTTTTTGTTTAGTTATGATCTTACAAAATCATCTTGTAATGTTTACATGGTCATTGAATAATATGCAGTAGGAAACTGCTTCTGAGTACCATGCATTGGATCAATGCAGCGGCATTCTGGTAAATGTTTGCCAATTGGCTCTCCAGAAAAAAAAAATTTGTACAAATAACACACTTTTGAATTTAATCTGCTGTATTAATTTTCTCTTCACCACTTTCTTAAATTTAGGCAACCAAGAAAACAGTAAGTCAAGCCTTAATAAGTAGCATTTGCTCATGTCCAAGGTGTAAATGCTCATACTTGAAATTTAACAATCAGCTCTCAAGAGCTGGTACAAGCTGGCTCCTGTACACCCCTGGCTCAGTGACAGTCCACTTCACAGCTCCAATTTCTGTCATTGTCTCAACTGTGAAGTGCCATTATAGGACTGAAACTTGAGTCTTTTAGCATCATTGCCTCTTTTCTAGTCCTCTATAACTTCCGTCAGTCTCTCATCAACCATCTGCCTTCTTTTCCAGTCATCCACAGATAACTGAGACAAATAAGGCTGATTCACCCAAGCAATATTCACATACACTACTTGGTGAAAGTTCAAAATTCTCAAGTGCATTAGCATTTTCTTATAACCTACAGCCTTGGGCATTGCCAGAAGCTTTCATTCCCTCTTTAGGTATTACCATAGCTTCAGTGTCAGCACTGTCTTTCAGACAAGGCATCTGTATTTGTATTAGTCTTCCTGGAATGATAATGTAAAGTGAGGTCATAACTGGCTAGTGTTGCTACTCATCT
The DNA here is from genome assembly GCA_028627135.1 of Pseudochirops cupreus. Lineage (NCBI taxonomy): Eukaryota > Metazoa > Chordata > Mammalia > Diprotodontia > Pseudocheiridae > Pseudochirops > Pseudochirops cupreus. The sequence goes on from CM053583.1 coordinate 192,992,026, forward strand.
CTGGCAGGTAGCATCCCATTGACAATAGTCCAAACATGTCAGTAGATTGTGGTCAATTCACATCATAACTTTGCTCCATACACATAGTCTTTAAACTTAATGGTGACAGTCCCCTTCAAAGCCAAGAACTCCAATTTCTGGGTCAATTCATAGACACTGTCCTTTGCTGAAAAATGCATATGAGTTCTGATGATCATCATTCTTTTGGTATAGAATTACTCCCCAGTCCTCCAAGCTGGCATCTGTAGTGAAGAAAAAAGATTTGCTTGTATCTACACAGGCCATTATTATTTCATTGTGAGGCAGTTGACCAAGTATTTGAATGCTTTTTTTTTTACAGGCTTTTTCATCAGTCTACAAAGGGCTTTGTACGTTTCGAGACAACTTTGCTTGTCTTGCCTTTCTGCTTCTGGGTCTCTTCAACCATATAATAAGTGAAGTCATTGAGTCACTTGACAATAATAGCATAGTTCTCAACAAACTTGTTGTAACAACCACAATATCCTAGAAAAGTACCTAGATCTCAAAGATTTGGCCAGGTCAGGAGCTCTGCAATCTTCTCTGAGTAAGTGTTCACAACTTTTTGAGATTCGATGTGATCCACATGCTTGACAGAGGCTGCATAAAACTGTCCCTTGATAAGTTAAGACTTTAGATCATTTCCCAACATTTCTATCAATCTTTCCTCTTGTTCTTCCAGAGTTTTCCAAAGGCAATGAAATCATTAGGCTACACCAATATCTACAAGTTAACAAGTTTTTACTAAGTGCTTAAAAGTCTCCAGGCACTATGTTATGCATTGCAGATACAAAGAAAGATTAAAAACATGTGTGGCCATCTTTCCACAATTATAATAGAAGTCAGTTGTCTTTCTGGTTTTCTCCTAATGGCAACATCACTACATCTGTCCCAGTCTCTTATCCTTTTATCTTTCCAAAAATGATGATTTGGGGGGTGGCTAGGTGGTGCAGTGAATAGAGCACCAGCCCTGGAGTCAGGAGGAGCTGAGTTCAAATCTGGCCTGAGACACTAAAACACAAAACTAGCCATGTGACCTTGGGCGAGTCACTTAACCCCAATTGCCCCTCCAAAAAAAATGCAAAAAAAATAAAAATAAAAAAATAAAAAAACAAAAATGATGATTTTGTCATGGATCTGCCTCTTACCAAAACATATGAGTTTCTTTGGCTACCCAGGTATTTGCAGGGCTACTTCTTAACTCATTTTCCATGATCCATGGATAAGATATTCCTAGAGTAGCTGGTATTGAAACTGTAGGCTACCAGTGGGCCCCCTACAAACTGCTTGAGCACTTCGATGTGATCAATTTGTCACAAATCAATGACTCTTTCTTCGCTATATTCTAATCAACCCATTCCTACTCTGGTTACTTGGGTCAATCAGCTCACATCTATATTCAGAGAGTACCACTCCTTTTTCTACCAGTTTAAATAAATGGCTGTCCATCTGCATCAAGCATTCTCATTTATGCCAAATTGCATTGCCAGATTCAGTGAACACCATCTCATCCAGGGTCACAGATCATTTGAGCTCTTGCAAGAATTCTTGAGTTACCATTCTTTTCCTTAGAGCCCTTTGGAGTTCTGCTACTTTTCATTAAAATTCATCTTCTTCCTCTAGGATGCTTAACAATCTTAGAGTACTCATTTTGCATACTTGGCCCAGACCTGTACTCATTCTTCCCCAGGATGGCAAGGGTCCTTTCCTGAGAAAATCGTTATCCTGTCTTGTTGTGTGAAGTGAGATATCTGTTAAATAGTAATGGTGATACTGGACATTCTTGCTTTACCCTTTATCTTATTGGAAGGGCCTCTAACTTTTTCTCCATTACTGATGATGTCAGCTATTACATTTAGAGAGGCTTTGGGTGTTTTGTTTTGTTTTTTGCTCTTTGGGAGGGAGGGAGGCAAAGCAATTGGGGTTAAGTGACTTGCCCAAGGTCACATGGCTAGTAAGGTTTAAGTGTCTGAGGTCATATTTGAACTCATGTCCTCCTGACTCCAGGGCTGGTGCTCTGTTCACTGTGCCACCTAGCCACCCCAGAGATATTATTCACTCCATGAATTTATTACCTTATTATTTACTAAATTCATTCTTATGATTTCTAGAATTTTTTAACAGAAGTGGATGTTGGATTTTGTCAAAATCCTTTCCAGTATCTACTGATATAATAAGATAGCTTTTATAATTTATATCACTTATAATTTACTATATTTAAGGTCTTCCTTAAGTTTACTGATCCCTACATTCCTAGTATAAACCAAATCTGGTAGTAGTGTGAAATCTTTCTAATAAGTTGTTGTAGTCTACTTGCCAATATTTTATTTAAATTTTTGTGTCAATGTTCAGAAGGGATATTGGTCCAAAAGTCTCTTCCTCTGCTTTCTCTCTTTCTGTTTTAGGTGTTAAAGTCATATTTTACTAATAGAGACTGGAAGAGTGTTTTCTTTTCTTATTATTGCAAATAATCTGTCTATAATTCAAATTAATTTTTCTTTGAATAGTTAATAGAATTCCCTCATAAATCCATCTGGTCCTGGAAGTTTTTTCCTCCTGGGAGTTCATTTATGACTCTTTAAATTTCCTTTTCTGAAACTGTTATTTAAATAATTTAAATTTAAAGATGTTATTTCTTCTTTTTTCAATATGGAAATTTTGTATTTTTGTAAGTATTAATCCATTTCTTCTAAGTTATTAGTTTTATTAGCATATAATTGGGCAAACATCTAATAATTTCCTAAAATTCACCTTCAATTGTTGTGTGTTCTTTTTTCTTCATTTTTGATGCCAACAATCTGATTTCCCTCTCTCTTTTTAAAAACCATATTAGGTATCTGTTTACCAATTTTAAAAACTCCTAGTTTTATCAGTTCAGCAGTTTAATTTTTTTTCTTTAAATTGCATTAATCTCTTTTTGAACTTTCAGAATTTCTACATTGTTCCTCAGCGGAGGATTTTTTTTCTTTTTTGTTGTTCAAGTTGTTGCTGTTGTTTTTTATTTCCGTGCTCAGTTCATTGATTTCTTTCTCTTTTCTTGATGAAAGCTGGCTATATCCAATAAATTTTGGCATGTTAACTTATTATTGTGGTTTTGGATGAACTTTTACATTGTTTGTCTTTTGACTAGTAGTTCCTTAAAATTATGTAATTTAGTCTCCAATTGCTTTTTTCTTTTTTTTAAGACTTCTTATTGAATATAATGCCTATTACATCATGATCAAGAAATGATTATTTCTGCTTTTCTACATTTTTGGTAATGTCTTTATGCACAAATATGTGTACAATTTTTGTAAAGGTGTTATGAACAGTTGAGCTGTATGAAAATTCTTTTCTATTCCAATTAGTCAATAACAAACTATCATCTCTAATTTTTCTAAAGTTCTATTTTCTAAAGGATTACTTTATTTCCTTCTTGTTTATCTTTTGGTTAAATTTGATTAGGTCTGAAAGGGATACATTGTGGTCCCCCATGACTACAGTTTCATTATTATTTCTGCATCCGATTTGGTTTCTATCACTTCTATCATACATCCCTCCCCCCTGCTATAGGTTCCAAGTGAGGTCCCTCCTCCCTGCTGTTTAACTCATGGACTATTCCCATCCTGGAGAGAGCAATTAGTATGCAGAATTCATCTAGAGTCCTCTACCTACCAGGGCTTGTCTATTCTAAGCTCATCTGTTTCCACTAGTACTCACTACTTGTACCTTACCTCAATTACCTACTATAATAACCTACTCTTAAGGTGCAAGGATCCCAGGAAAGAAGGGTACTCAAAATGTCACTGCTTCCTGTGAAATCTGGATCACTATCCACATCCTGTTCCCTAACCATGGAGAGTGAATTTGATTTCAATTCCTGGGAAAAAAAAATTCTAGAACAGATGATTGAAGAGATGGTTGATGACCATCTGGAAAGAAAAGTGGTTATTAAAACTGCAGATAAATACATGGCAAACCTGAAGAGAACTTTGTAAATCTTTTGTGCACCTCTAAGCAATTTAAGATACTTTTGTCAGATAGCCAAATTTCCAACCGTCTTTATCTTATTTGGTCTTTGTTCAAACAAATGTTTGCTTTTTCTTGTCATGTTCAGCTCACGGTCATGGCAGTCTTTAAAGACCTCTGTCATTCTACCTCTGGACTTCAGCAAAATAAGGGGTAAAACTCAACTCTCATTATTTGCTACATGAGGAGGGGAAATTCTTCAGTGACTGGATAGAACTAGTAATTCAATCACTTGTAGTCAGTAGTATGGAGAAGAAACAAGCTGAAGATACAAGAGTATATGTAATTTTCTTTTCAATGAGAATGAGAAAACTTCCACATTTCTCTCATGTACAGCTAACACTGTGCCTATGCCCAAAGGACGTACAAAAGATACCTTACCTTTTTCTTCCTTTCATGATAAAAAGTCATATCCCAAATGTTTTAAGAGGTTCTTCAAAATATCACCTCAGTACAGCTAATATTTAAATGAAATGAATAATTTTAGATGATGTAACTCATGCCTAAAGACAGTATATTGAATACAACTTAATAAATGTTTGTAAAATGAATGAGTGAAGAAATGAAAGGGATATTTATCTATGCCCATCATTATAAACTTTCTGTACTGTGTACCAGCTCTAACCAAGAAAAAATTATTCAAATTATCCTGGAGAAATAAGCCAAAAGATCCCCTTAGGCTGGTGGACCTGTAAGATAGAGTGAGAGATAATCTGTAGAAAACCTGTGTATGAAATGGATGTACCCCTACAAAGTCAAGAAGCCTAGAAGAAGGCCTCCAGAATGTTGGATGGACCTCCATGTAGAGGACTAGATAGAGGACGATGCCAAAAGCAGAGCAGGATTGGACAATGTAAATGAGTTGCAATCTGCACCAAGTACCATACAACTAAGTATTAAGGTACTATTTCACACAAAGTAGAAAATTCTGGAACTTATGACTAGTCTCGAGAAATATTTAAATACCAGCAAGTGGTATGGAAAAGGGTTTCACAATTTCATCTATGATCCTACTTATATGCAAGTACTCATTTTTGAATATTTCTAAATTCAGATATTAAAATTTTTTCAAAAGAAAGCTATTTAGGCAAATCCCTGGATTAGGAACCCAAAGTGAGTTATCCTCCCTGCTATATGCACCCAACAAGATTGTCCTTGAGTTTGTGTTTCAGCTACTTTGTCTTTTATTTTTTTGTAGATTATCTCATGGATTCAAAGCATTTGCTAAAAAGAAAAGACAGGGGTGGGGGGAGGACATATTCCAACCAGACTCTCTTTCCACCACTGTGAATTCCCAGCAGCCCACAGGACCATCTGCAATTCTGCTTCCCCACTTTGTCTTCTGTGGCTCACACTCAAGGCAAGGCTGCCACCTTGTGTTTGAATGGCCAAAATTCACCAAAAAAAAAAAACTGATAACCGGATTCTCATCTCTACATGATGGGGCAAAATCTAACCAGCTGTTGTTTTTGTTGGTTTGTCTTTAATCAAACTGCTTTCCTGAATAAAGTAGAATAAAAGTGGTTTTTTTAAATAGTCAATATCCAAAGTTTTGAGTATTAACCAGTGGGTAGCCTTCTAATGTGAAGAACTGAGCTTATATTCTCCAGATTCTTGTAAAAGAGATCAATGCCAAACAGGATCAAAATCCCATCCTATATCTCTGCCCACCACCATTAACCACATTGGATAGGATTTATCAGCATTTTTTATAACCAGCAGGGGATGCTGTAGAAAGCAGTTTGGTTGAAGGGGCTTGAAAAGGAAGGAGCTAATTCTTCCCAGACAGTATTATCTCTTCCCTGCCTCCCTCCAGGATTTGGCTTTGAGCAGAGCCCGTCTTGCCACATTTCTAATCTCTGATCCCTCCTCAGGCTGGAATCGTGGAAATACCTCCCTCTTCCTTTTCTCATGCCCAGCCTCTTGTATCTCAACAGCAACATCTTGTTACATCAATTTAGCCTAGGGAAAGGAAAGGCCCCAAGGTCTATTTAAACTCTTGAAAGTTTACAAAAATTATAACAAAATCATAACCATATAAGTCTTGAAGGCCCAATCCAAAAGCCCAAAGGAAGAGACTGCTGGACAGCCTACTTTAGATCTTCTCAAGGATATAGCCTTCTCTAGGCCCTATTAGAAAGAAGTGGACCTACAGCGACTTGGTAAATGGGGGCTTTTAGAATGCCCAAGAGAAGAGTATGGGTTCTCCAAAACTTAAGGAGGCCAATAAGGCTCTGGGTTTTCTTCTTAAATCAAGGCAAAGCAAGTGTCAGCAACTTATTCCAGACCTAATATCCTTTGGATTTTCCCCACCCACTGAATTTCTCCAAATGTGATTGAGCAAGTTTTTCATAAGGTTGATTTTTTACCCTTTGTCACTCATATGAGCCACCATCTTATCTAGGGCCTCAGTCACAGTGACCTCATCTGGCCTGGTCAACATTATGTCAAGTAATTTAGTACCAATACCCTCGGGAAGGGAAGACTATTCCAGGACTGTGTCCATCATATTGCAGTGGTATTATGCAGAGGACACTTTTATCCACACTTGTTCCTGGTGTTGGCCATGGGTCTGGCCAAGTGGTCTGGAGTCTCTAGATCCTAGGACCAGCCAATCAAAGGCTCTGAACTAAACAATCAGATTGGAGCTGCTGCAAAAATAGTAGAGAATGAAGAGTGAGTCAATTGTTAATCTGGCTATGGGTGTGATGATACTATGTTGTGCTAGGTATAGAACCATATGCTCTTCTAACAAAGGGTGAGGCACCTCTTTCTACCTAAATGGGCTCCGTGTGCCAGTCAGAGCACCCATCAAAATCAAATAGGTTGCTGAGTTCCGGGATTGCTTTTAAGAAATTGCATAACTCATTTATTGACCCCAAACTTCCCCTAAAAGCAAAAGTTCGTCTTTTCAATACCAACATTCTGTATGTGTTGCTGTGTCAAAGAGCCATCAAACAACCGCTCTCTAAAGAGTCCAAAGTGAGTGCTACATAGAAGGGAGCGGGAGGCACGTGGCAGGTGTGAGCGAGTTTTGACATCTGACCAATAAGGAAGAATATGAATAAAGGACATCATCAAATGAGTACCTGATATGATGAGAAGATTGAGTGCCATTTGGCAAGAATGAGGGAGGAGAGGTAGAGGGTTACATGTCAGGAGAAAGTGAGGAAGACCTCTAGTACATGAATAGTCAACTTACAAGAGAAAGAAGGAAGCAAAAAAGAGTGCCCTCTTAAACTACATGAGACAAATATTGTCCTGGTAGCTAAACCAGAAAGGGACAAAGCAGAAAAAGAAAGCAATAGCAATATACCATGTTAATATTGATCTTAAATTGAATAAAATACTAACAAAAGAGCTGGCTTAATATTAGGAAAATCATAAACATAGTATAGCATGCTAATAATAGAACTAATAAATATCACATGATATTTGTTCATATAAATATATGAATAAATAAACTTTTGACAAAAAATACTTATTTGTTTTTTAAAAATTAAAAAGCAGCAGAACAAATTATCCTCTTTTTAATATTGGTATGAAAATGAGAATATATGTCAATGCTTTGCATTAAAGTACTATAATAAACATTAAAGTACTATATTAAAGTACTATAATAAAATGTTAGCTATATGGTAAACAACATCTATATAAACTCAAGAGCTAGAGTTATTTGTAAAGGAGAAATAGTGGAGGTTATTTCCAGTTAGATCATGTTTAAAGTAAAGATGTCTACTGTCACTGCTACAATGTCATCTAGATCCAGAAAAATTTACTGTTGTAATAATATAAGAAAAATAAATTGAGGGAATAAATATAGGTGAAAGGAAACAAAAATGCAGCTTTATTTTATATGATGTGACAGTTAACTTTAAAAACTCTACAGGGTCAACTAAATGCTAATTGAAACAACTAATAATTTCAGGGGCATTACAAGACATAAAATGAACCCACAAAAATCATTAGAATTCCTGTATATTATCCAACAAGATATAATATATATGTATTTAATGTACTATAAAATCCAGCAAGCAGAGTTAAAAAAAAATTCCACTAAAAAAAGTTATATATGTGTGAGTGTGTGTATCTATCTATCTATGTGTCTATCCATCCATCCACCATCTATCTATCTATCTATCTATCCATCCATCCATCTATTTATCTAGCTAGCTAGCTATCCATCCATCCATCCATCTATCTATCTATCTATCTATCCATCCATCCATCCATCCATCCACCTATCTATCTATCTATCTATCTATCTATCTATCTATCTATCTATCTATTTATCTATCTATCTATCTATATAGGTATATATATATGTATATGTACATATATATATATATATATATGTATACATGTAACACCCAAGAGTCCATCTACTAAGATACATAAGAATTAAGCTAATAAAACTACTAAACGTTCTTTTTAGAAATAAAAGAAGACAACACTTGGAGAGTTATTAATTGCTTGTGGAGGAGCCAAGCTTGTATGATAAAAATGTCAATATCATTAAATTAGTTTATACAAAGTATATCAAAAGTTTACTTCATGGAATCAAAATTTATTTGGAGAAACAAAAGTCCATGAATTTGAGGAGAAACAATAGAAAAAAGTATTCTAGCTGTTGTCACATGTATGCTTCTGGAAATACGGGGTAGGGGTAAGTGTTTGAGTAGAAGAAGTGTCAATCCTCCTTGGATGACCCTCACCTTCATGGAGGCAATGCCTTTTGCTCTCAGGTGGACACTGATATACTTTAGACACTGATATTTTTCTCCCTAAGATTATCAATTGAAAATGAATTCAGTGAGAACCAATCTCTTATTGACAACCGGTCAACTAACAGGCAGTTCCAAAGAAACACAAACTATCAATAAGCATATTAAAATGCTTCAAATCACTAATAATTAGAGAAATGTAAAATTAAAACAACCTAGTTTCAATCTCTCATTCAATTGTCAAAATCGGGGAGGGGGGGAAGAAATTGACAGTTATTGGAGGATAATACTACAGGATAAAAGGGGGACAGTAAGAAACTTTTAGTGGAGCTACACTACGGTGTTAATATAAATTGGTATAGCTACTGTGGAAAGTAACTTGGAACTATGGCCCCAAAGTTACTAAATTGTGCAGACCCTTTAACCTGGTGGTATCATAACTAGGGAGAAAAAGAACCCATTTATTTGTTATCATTAAAAACTTAAAACTGAAGATCCCATATACCTATATCCATACCCATCACCATTTCAAGGAAATCATTGAACAAAGTATGGCAAATGAATGTGATGGATACTATTGTGCTATAAGAAATGACAAAAGAATTGTTTCAGAGAAACCTGGGAAGACTTGAATGAACTGATGGAGAGCAGAACCAGCCAGATAATTGCTATAACAAGAACACTGCCAAAACAAATAACTTTGAAAGACTTTAGAATTCTGAATAATGCAATGGCCAACCACAATTCGAGAGGACAGTTCGTCAAGAATGCTACCTATCTCCGGACTGAGAGATAATAGATTCAGTGGACAGAAAGAAACGAACATTTTGGATATGATCAATGTGGTAGAATATGTTTTTGCTTGACCATGCAAATTTGTTATATATTTATAATTTTCCCTTTTTTCCTTTTCAATGTGTAGAGACAAGGAGGTAAGGGGGTGTTATGGGAATCTGAAGATCTTCCCTGCCCCTAGGCCCTTTGCTAAAGTGGCTACGTGACCCTGAGGACCCTTGGATATTTGAAAGTATACTCTGTTCCCTAATAGGCTGAATGTGATCATGTGGAGCCTGTGGCGCCAGG
>CM053583.1:193002358-193045472 GCA_028627135.1 Pseudochirops cupreus
TTCCTTCCTTCTTTCCTTCCTTCCTTCCCTCTCTCCTTCCTTCCTTCTTTCCTTCCTTCCTTCCTTCTTTCCTTCCTTCTTTCCTTCTTTCCTTCCTTCCTTCCCTCTCTCCCTCCTTCCTTCCTTCCTTTCTTTCTTTGGGAGAGCCAGATAGTTTTCTGCCTTACTCTGTGATCTTCCCCTAATTCTCTCCCTAATAATCTCTACATTTTAAAATAATTTTGTCTATCTTTTATCAGAATTTCTATTTTTGTGTTTAGGTTTTTTTTTTTCAATTGCTGTTCTAATTTTTTCATCACATGCCTGATTTATTCTTTCTTTTGTTGATGAAAGTGTTTAGAAAAATGAAATTTCCCCCGTGGACTGTTTTGATTGCACTCCCTAAAGTTTTGACATATTGTATTATCGTTGTCATTTTCTTTGATGAAATTATTTCTCATTTGTATGGTTTTTATCTTTGTTCCATATATTTGGAAGAATTAAATTATTTCATCTCCATTCAAGTTTGAATCATTTCTTCAAGGGTCCTTTAACAGTAATCATTCTTCTTGTATTGGATTAGCGAAAGCCATATTTAATATTTCTGCTTCTTTGTGCTTTACATTTCTACATAAGCAACTTGTTGGATTCTGCTTTCTAATCCATTCTGCTTCTCTCTGTCACTCATGTCATGTTTGTCTTTCTTAATTCTCTCTGTGACCCTTGTATTCACTGGTATTTTGAAGGGATATCTGTGTCTTTTATTCCCATTAGTATGTACACTCTTAATTATTATTTTGGCAATACCAACATTGAGGTTTACTTGTCTCCTGTGTTTGAGTTTCAATGACTTTACTCAGTTTTGGTGTTTTCAATCAGAGTGCTTAAAAGTCCTATGTTCTATTGAAGACCTATTTTCCTTCCTGAGAGGTCACACTCCTTGTTTCAGGGTAAGTTACTTTGATTGTAAGTCTTTATCTTTCATCTTCCAGAAGGTATTTCAAGATTTTATCTACTTTGAAGTATGTGTGGTGAAATCTTGTGTGATTCCAATGACAGTTTCTTGGTACTTGAACTCTTTCTTTCTGTCTGATTACATTTTTTCCCTTAGACTTGCAATTTCTCAATTTTAGCTCTAACATTCCTGAATGCTTTCATTTTTTTTTCCAGGAGATAAACAGTGGAATCCATCTATTCTTACTTTGTTCTCTAGTTCCAGTACCTACAGACAGTTGGTTTTTTTAAAGGATTTCCAGGGGTTTTTGTCTGGAATATCTAATACAGGGGTATATTCAAGCAAAATTGAACCAGCTCATGAGAGCAATTGTTAAATTTTTAGTGTGAGCATTTACATCTCAGGATATCAGCAAATTCAATCAATAAGGGCTTGATTTATTGTTCTGTGATTGTTTAAACTTAAGAAAATGATGTAGAAAATGGCATAATGAACTTATAATTGTGTTGTGAATGCTTTTTTTTTTTCCGCCAGAGAATTGGTTACAAACATTTAGAAGCACACCCCTGGTATAACTTTAGATAGTTTCTTAGGAAAGGAGGGCACTGAGGTCTTAAATGTGTGTTAGAATCAAGCTTGGTCAGCCTCCAACTGTTACTTCAAATCTGTGGCTTCCTGTTCTGCTTTGGTCCCTCAGCACAGGTGTCTCAACAATAATTTCAAAAGATGGAATTCTCTTTTTTTTAAACTGAATTTCATTTTTAATTCCCAATTCTCTCCCTCTTTCACCCATTGAGAAGGCAAGAAAAACAAAATTCATTACAAATATTTACAAATGTTTATAGTCAACCAATTCTCCCAGGAACCCTGAAAGGTAGGTACTACTGTTATTATGTTCATTTTATAGCTGAGGCAAAATGTGTAAAATGACTTGCCCGAGGTCACAATTAGTAAATGTCTGAGGTAGAATTTGAACTCAGGTCTTCCTGACTCCAGGTCCAATGCTCTATCCATCACTCTACCCAGCTACATTAGGGATGACTTCCTTGCCTTTTAAGAAATAAATACTAGCTTAACCTACTTAGCTGGACCCTGGTAGATATCATTCCCAAAGAAGTGATGGTTTGGGGTGCTTAGGGATGCTGGGACCCCAAGAATGCCAAGGCAGAGTCACCTGGAATGAAATCACACACACAAGCTGTCTTTCAGTCAGAGACAGTTTACTGTAACACCAATAGGAGTGGCCAAAGTTCCTTTCAAGAACTTGCATCCTAATGGGGGTGAATCTAAAGCTTATATTGAAAAGGGGCATGGGAAAGAAATGTCAGGGATACTGATTAAGTAATCTAAGGGTCCAGGTGTCTTTGGGAGCTATGGATGGGAAAGTGTAGGGAGTATACCAGATATTGACGGAGCTGTCAGAGGCACGAATTTTGGGCATCTGGTGGGAGGAAGAGTTCTTGGGCCAACCAGGGACAAAGATCCTTGGCCAGGCACGCTTCTGTCTTGATAAGAGAATTACAGAGTCAGGCCTGCAACAAGGGAAAATTTTCTCACAAGTCTGGGTTACTTTCAGAGACACGGTCTTAGGGCTTTTGGGGGTCCAGGTCCCACCACCCCATCAGCTCCTACTAAAAATGTATTGACTCAATTGGCAATAGGACAAATCTCAGTAGCCCCAACTCCTTGTGTACCGAGCTCCTTTATTCTTTAGGTGAATGAGAAGATGCCAACAGTTTGAGACTTAATTAGTCCCCGGGACTAATTAAGTCTGGAGGATGGTTTCATTGCTTATTTAGGGGGACACTAACCTAACCCATGTGGAGTAGATGTTGCTTCTACCATGTGGCAAATTTCTCTTTGCAAAGACGAAGTTCATTTTCCTTCCTGTCAGTTCAGTTGTCCCATGGGTCATCTGTTGTGGAAGGAAGGTAGGAATAGATGACAGTGAAATGACAATGGTGCCTTTGAGCAACAGAGTCACCAGAGTGGGGAGGGAGATCGAAGGTGGACGGTTATACCTGGATATGTAAATGGAATCCTGAAAAAAAAATCTAAAGAGATTCTGGGTCTCCTGGGTATGCTTAGTAATCAGGTTTGAAAGGATCTCAAGCCCACAGCCAATACAGTCAGATCACTTAGGGGGAGAGGAAGTTTCAGTCTTCTCAACAGTTGGCCAACCCCCTTAAGAATTAAATTTCATACTTGCTGATTAGCTATTGGGCTTTTTGGGGCTCTTGAAATAAGAGCTGGATTTGTCTGCAAAAGAGTCTTGGGAACTCACAGCTCACAGGAAGAAGAATAAATAGCTCAGGTTTGCAAAGCACTTTCTTGTATGTTATCTCATGATCCTACGTGATCCTCACCACAGCTCTGGGAGGTTGATGCTATAATTGTCCCCATTTTAAAGAGGAGGAAATGGAGGCAGAAAAAGGTGAAGTGACTTATGAATGGTCACATAGCTAGTAAGTAAGGATCTGAGATGGGATTCAAGCTTAGGACTTCCTGACTCCAAGTCTTAGCATTCCATCTATCTAGCAGCTGGTCTTGGAGTCAGGAAGACCTACCTGAGTTCCAATTCAGTCTCAGACAGTTGGTAGCCATATGATCCTGTGCAAGTCACTTAACATGCCTGTCTCAGTTTCTTTGGCTATAAAATGGGGATAACAGCACCTACTTTACCTCCCAGGGTTCTATGAAGATCAGATGAGATATTAATAAAATACTGAGCACAGTTTGTGGTTCACGTTCTAGGTGCTGAGAGCCTATGTGACTCCAGGAACCTCCACCAATGATTTTCACCTTTAATAGTCAACCAGAGGACATAGCTTAGAACAAAAACATTTTAATGAAATGGAATAGTGTGGGCAGGAAAAGCAACATGGCATCTCCCCAAATTCCTGGGCTAAACTAGCCTACAAATGCCTACTGCTGCATACTCAGGGTACATTTGAGAGCCTGAAGGAGCACAAACACGGAGGGGAGACCCCTCCTCAATTGGAGCCGAGCCATTGATGTCAACTCTCAAGGTCAAGATTTGCCCAGCTCATCATCTCTGCCGGACTGGGTTTAGACTGTCCATTGAATGTTACATAGTTCCCACCAGTCACCACGTAGCTAGAGTCTTGGCTACTTACTGTTCCAATGGATACATCTCTGGGGGCACTTCCTTAGAAATCCTTGAATACTGTCCAATTGTCTCCACTAGCCCCAGCTCAGCTGAAATCCTTGGCAGCTAGGTGGCACCACAGTGGATAAAGGGTTGGGACTGGAGTTTGGTAACAGTGTCAGACACCTGCTGGCTGTGTGGTCTTGGGCAAGGCACTGAGAGTGTCTTCAGTGCTTTGATTTATTCATCTGTAAAATGGGGGTATTTGTAGCAACTTCCTTTGCAACTCTGGAGTTGTGTTCAACTCTTTGTGACCCTATTTGGGGTTTTCTTGGCAAAGCTCCTGGAGTGGTTGCCATTTCCCTCTCCAGCTCATCTTACAGATGAGGAAACTGAAGTAAACAGGGTGAAGTGACTTGGTAGGGTCTTCTTGACTCTAGGCTCAGTGCTCTGCACTATATAAATGCTCATTATCAACTTCTCTTCTTCAGAGAGCAATGGCTATTGTCAGATTTTGCTTTTTTTTTTCATTTGTTTGTTTCCTTAAAAGTCATAAACACTTTTCAGTTCTTTTGGAGGAGGCAGAACTCCTTGCCTGGGAACCAGTTAAAAAACCTCCTCTCGGGATTTTCCTTTCTTGTTCCCTTAGTCTTGGCTACAGATGGCTCTTATCTCCACAGTAAGAAATGCTCAGCCCCAGGCACCAGGCTCTGGAGAATTAAGCTCAATAGAATCCCAGAAGTTTAGTCTTTGGTATTTGTTTTCCCTGTATTTCTTTCTGTCTAAGGGCTTGGCTTCTTACATCAGAGTCCTTATACTACCTTTTGATGAGGAGTTCATATACCTCCCAAGGTTTAACTTCCGATTGCTAGACCAGAAGTGTCAAATAAATGGCCCATGGGTCAGATCCAGTCTGGACCAGATTAAAATGGAATTGAGAAAAAAAATTAACAAAATAAATTCAAAAAGCAATAAAATATGTTAATGTGTTTTCTTCAAAGTCACTATCTGCTGGCTTGCTTTTTTAAGTCTGACATCACTGTGCTAGATTAGAATCTAGGTAATTACCAATTACCAATAATTACCAAACAACTCTGGGATTCAGGCTTCCCCAGTTTTTCAAACCCTAAGTCTCTTTTATTTTCCCATAAGAATAAGATGGAGAAAAAGCCTGGAGACAATCTAAGCCCATGAGGCAAGGTCTTTGTCTCTTGTTGTTCAGTTCTATGAAACTCTTCGTGACCCCATTTGGAGTTTTCTTGGCAAAGATACTGGAGGGGTTTGCCATTTCCTTTTCCAGGTCATTTTTACAGATAAGGAAACTGAGGCAAACAGGGCAAAGTGACTTGCCCAGGGTCACACAAATCCGTGGTCAGATTTGAATTCAGGAAGATGAGTCTTTCTGACTTCAGGCCAGGCACTCCATCCACTGTGTTACATAGCTGCTCATATGTCTCTTCTACTTGCCTAAAAAAAAGTCCTGGTTTTTCATATGGGAATATAGTAAGCCCAAAGACTCAAAGGGCTTTTTGCCATACTCTTACATCCTCCCCTCGAGGAAAATTTTCAATTCCTACTAATCACATGGAGTATACTGTGGATATATAAATCCATATATAAAAATTAGTATTTCACATAGTAACAAAGTCAAAACAACTATTTTTTAACTATGGTAATAAAATTAATATGGTTAGGCTGAATACAAGGCACATGCATCTACCTAATACATGAAATTTACCTTAGAATTGCATTCCACTAGCCATAGCTCATGCACCATGAACAATTAGCATTGGAATACATTTTCACACCAAAATATATCTTGGGCATATAGCACACATAACAAGTTACATCATAAGTATCATAATTGAGTTGGGTCACCAGCTAAATAAGTCTGGCTATTCTGTGTTCCTACTTGAGTTTATGAATTGCCCAGGATGACTATTATACCCACTGACATGCAGTCTCAATCCTAAACTTATTGATGGTTGAAATTCGTTATCATCTTATCCTAAAGGGACCCTGCGTTTTATACAAGCTTCCACAATTAGAATATCAGATTGAAAAGAGCTATCTCTGGGTCCAGCCTTCCCTTCAGTCTAAACAGAGGCTCTATCCTAGGGTCAGATAAACTTAGTCAAGTTCCATGACTACATTATCCATTTTTTCTTGAAGCATCATAAGTTAGATCGGTTGATGACCAAAAGGTAGTGGCACTTCTACCACGGCATCCTAAGCAATAGACCCAAGAGTATGCTGGTAAATGTTTAACAACATGTGTGCTGGGAAAGAAAACGTATACACAACACACTTGAAGGTTTAACTTTCATTAGTAACATTCTGCCCATCAGTTCCTGGAGTCCAATCAAGAAAACGATAAATCAAGCCCTGATTTGTAGTTTCTCCATTCCCAAATGTAAATGTTCACAATGCAAATTTAATAGCTGGCCCTTGCAAGTCAATACAAGCTTACCCAAACCCAAGCCTATTCCATTCTCATCAAAATTCTGGTCTTCTGAGCAATCATGTTGCTATGGCACTCTCTCTACAATAGGAGAGTAGGCTCTAAGTAACTAAGTTCCACCCACTCACCAAAAGTCCAAACCCAATAGTTGGCTGTGCCCCATTATCTTTGTAGGGCCTAAACCTCCCTAGGGCTATTTTGTAAATAGGCAAGCTGCCCTATTTTTCAACTACTTTGTAGCTTTCCCTCAGTCTGCTATCTTGGGATTTCCTGTACACCAGAATTTCTTAGCAGAACTCTGTTAACTTAAGGAAGTGCTTGATAATAAACTTGGGCATTATAGATAGCACTGCTCAAAGCTTTCATGAGCTGAGGTCCTAACTAGGTGGTAAGACTCCATCAGTTATTATAACTCAAGAGAAGTGAGGGTTACTCCACTTTAAGAAAGGCTTCTTGTAACAAAGTAAAGCTAACAGTACAGTGACCTCATCTGAAAGGACATGCTGCATTCCTCATCCGTACACCTCTGTTTCTCTATTTTAGAATTTAAAAAAAATAGAAATATGATTTTTCTTCCTCCTAGCTCCCACCTCATTGAAAAAACAAAGAAAAAATGAACTTCTTGTAACAAATAGGCATGGTCAAAAAAACCAAATTCCCCTAATGTCTGTACACAAAAATATCCAGATCTCAGTCCTCCCTCTAAATCCACAATTTCACTCTCAATGGATGGCAGGTTTCCTGGAATCATGGGTGGTCAATGTGTTCTTACAGCTTTTAAAGTTCTTATCTTCCAAGTGGTTCTCTTGGTTCTGTTTATTTCATTCTTTATCAGTTTAAAAAAATCTTTAAAATTGTTCATTTTTGTAATATTGATGCTATAGTATAAACTGTTCTTTTAGAACTGTCTACTACACTATGCATCAATTCAAAGAAGTCTTTCTATATCTCTTGGAGATCATCTATTTCCTCATTTCCTCTAACACAGGGTTATCCCATCCTATAACCTTCTTTCCTGACCACAATACAAAACTATATTAAATAACTATATTAAATAAAAAGCCACCAGAAAAAAAGAACGAAAAATTATTTGGACACTAATGTTAATCCTAAAGAATTGGTAGGTCATAGAACAAATCACAGAAATAATAGATAATTTCATTAAGGATAATGACAATAACGACATTCCAAAATTTTGGAATACCTAAAAGAAAGTCTATCTAAATATTTTATTTCTATCTCTCTAAATATTTTGTTAATACAGAAGAGAAAGAACAGAACAATGAATTGAGAATAAAACTGAATATATTAGAAAACCAACAAAACATTAAAAAAAATCTAATTAAACCCCAAATTTGAAAATCAAAGAAGAGACAGACAAAATTTAAAACAAAAATTTAATTAATTAACAGAATTGAGTGATAAGTAAAGCTTTCCAAATATTAAAGAAAACTAAGGGCCTGATTTTTAGAAAGAAAGAAAAAAAACAGCCAATAAAACCATTAACTAAGTCGCTTTAAAAAGGAAGGAGGAAAACTGAATTACTAGTATCAAAAATGAAAAATAAGAATTCATGAGAAATAAAGTATATTTTTAGAACTTCTTTTGCTCAGCTATATGCCAAAGAACCCAACAATATAAATAAAATGAATATTTACAAAACAGAAAATGCCCAATTTAACAAAATAAGAAATGGAGAATTTCAACAACACTATTTCGTAGGAAGAAATTGAAGTAGCTCTAAATCAACTCTGAAAGAAAAAAAAATCCATAACAGGATAGATTCACAAGTGAATTCTATTTTTAAAAAATAAAGAAAATTAATTCTAACATCATGTAAATTGCAAAATAGCAAAATATTCTACTAAATTCTTTCTATGACATAGGGAAAGTCATAAATCAGAGAAGAATCAAAACAGAAAGAGAAAAGTATATAGACTAATAACCATAGATACAAAGAATTTGAATTAAATATTAGCAAGGAGTCTAAAAAATATACCACAAAGATCATCCATTATGACTAGCTTGGATTTATACTAGGAATAGTCAATTGAACATTAGAAAAATCATAAATTTAATCAATCATATTAATAACAAAATCATTTGGGAGGCAGTTCATTGTTTGCACTTTGTTCTTAAAGAGGACCAGGACATCAGGAAGGTGGTGTTGGGACACACAAGTGAATTGGATTTAATTGTACAAGATCATCAGCCTTACTCTGGAGCCATCTGGGTCCAGAGGTAAGAAATAGATTGGGACTAGTGAGTACTATTATTTTCATCATTGTAGAGATGAGGAAAGTGAAGCTAAGATAGGTTAAGTGACTTGTCTAGGGTCACTCCATCAGTGAGCATTTATTAAGCACCTATGAAGTAGATGTACTGGGAAAAGAGAGACAAAGGA
Source organism: Pseudochirops cupreus (assembly GCA_028627135.1). NCBI lineage: Eukaryota > Metazoa > Chordata > Mammalia > Diprotodontia > Pseudocheiridae > Pseudochirops > Pseudochirops cupreus. The sequence goes on from CM053583.1 coordinate 193,011,267, forward strand.
CACAGTCCCTTTTCCCAAGGTCTCAATACAATGCAAACGACTCTATACAAACAAGATATACACAGGATAAATCAGAGAGAGAATTAACTAGTATTAATAAAGTCCAGGAAAGGTCTGGCCTAGGGAATTTGCTTACCCTGGGAGTTTCCTTGGTAAGGAGATCCCAGGCTCAACCTTTACCCTATCCTCTCCACAGCTCTGTGTGTGCAATAGCAGAACTGCCACAGCCCCAGATTCTCTTACTTTGCTGAAATTTTTGAAGAGAATATGAGAGATCTGTTTATTTGTTTCCTTTTTTCCTAGATAAGATCTCTGTCCTAGCATGGAAATGATTTCAGGACAGAACAAAAGGCCTGGTAAGGTCATCGCTAGGAAGTTAATCTTTGGTTTGCTTTAATTAAGTAAAAGCAAACAAACAAAATAAAACTAAAAAATCGCTCAAACTAGCCTAAGCGCCCTTGCCCTCTGTGAGTCTGGTCTGACCTGTTGCTTCTTCCTTGCCTGGACTCAAGGGTAATTGACTGCACCCTTTCTGACGGGCTTCTATTAATCAATCTTTCATCATGAAAAGCCATTCTGATGGTGACGATGATGATAAGTAACCAGTATTTATGTGGCATCTAGTATATGCTGGGCATTTTGCAAATATCATTTGTTCCTCAAAACAACCCTTGGAGGTAGGAGTTACTAGAATCCTCATTTTACAGATGAAAAAACTTAGATGAAGTGACTTGCCCAAGGTCACACAGGCACTGTCTGAGATGGGATTTGTACTCAGTTCTAACCTGACTCTGGCACAGTGGTCTAGCTACCGTGCCATCTAGCTGCCTGTGCAGCTAGTCTACACAGAAAGGGGTGGGAACTACTAAACTACTAAAATTACTTAAAGGCAAGTAGGTGGTATAGCTGATAAAACATTGGCCGTAGAGTCAGGAAGTAGAGTCAGGAAGACCTTATCTCACATCTCGACCTCAGACACTGACTAGCTGCGTGATCTTGGACAAGTCACTTAACCTCTTTCTACCTTAGTTTCCTCAACTGTAAAATGGGGGTCACACTAGCACCCATCTCCCAGAGTGATTGTGAGGATCGAATGTTATAATATCTGTGAAGTCCTTAGCCCAGTGACTGGCATGCATAGCAGGCTAGCTATTTTTACTCTTAGTTCGAAGACAATGCTTGATTTAGACAGATAATCTCTATGCCTTCTAAGTACGCATTAGAAAGAACTGTGGGATACTTCAGAGTTCATTACAGAACAGGGGAAAAACATAAAAAAAGATTTCTAGGCATTTGATGTGTTGCACACCCGGAGATAAAACAGTTTTGAAAGTCCTCATGTGCATATCCTATATAACATGCACGTCAGGCAAAACATTACAGGAAATTGAAGGACGGAGGCTGACTATGGAATAATTTTACAAGCTGGGTTTTGTTGGTTTGTTTTTTTATTTTTTATTTTTTTTTGCAATTTTTTGGCGAAGCTTGGCTACATACAGATAGCAGGCTATGATATATTTATAGGGAAAACCAGGACTTGAGTCCCTCACCTTCTCTGTCTTCTCTGGCCATTATTGTTTTACTTAAAACAGGACAGATGGGGTTATTTAAAAGAGTTTCCTTCCCGTGATATCACTCAGCTACTTTTCCATTTGAGGAAGTAGAGTCTTGGGAATATTTGCCTCATCCTGGGACTATGACTAGGCCTAAGATGACATTTGAATTAAGGGACTCAGGAGCACATAGTTAATAGAAGAGTCTAAAAGGATTTCACAGAGTAGCCCTAATCTTAGTCAAAAGCTGCTAAGTGGTATAGTGGAAAGACTACACAATGTGTCGTGGGAGATTCAAATCCTTCCTCAATTACTATCGTGGTGGTACAGTGGAAAAAGTACCTAAACTAGAACCAGGAAGACCTGAGTTCAAATCTGGCCCCAGATACTTCCTAGCTGTGTGACCCTGGGCAGGTCACTTAACCCGGTTCACCTCCATTTCTTCATCTACAAAATGATAATAGATATTGACATTGATAATAATAGCACCTACCTCCCAGGGGTGCTGTGAGGCTCAAATGAGACAATAATTGTAAAAACACTTAGCATAATGACTGGCACAATGTAAACGTTACATACACGTTAGCTATTTTGTGTGACCTTGGGTAAGTCTCTTAAATACTCTCAGTCTAGTTGGAAAATGGGAATGATAATAATAGCATTTATTTCACAGGGTTATTATTATGAGGGTCAAAGCAGATGATCTATGTAAGGTGTTTTGCAAACCTTTAAGGGCTCTACTCTATGATTATTGGTCTACACATTACCTTCTGTACTCAGTATCTCTTTAGCCTTATTGTCCTGAAGTGAGGCTTGTAACATCTGCCCCTCCAAGCTCTAGGCTCATCCTGAGGAGCTAAAGACGAGAGTATGCTCGTAAATGTTTAATAACTCGATCCCTGAAAATGTATGACACACTCTAAAGTTTAATCTGCTTTATTAATATTTGCCCCTCATTTTCTTAATTCTAGCTAATCAACAAAATAAGAAATCATGAAATTTAGCAACTGGCTTTCCCAAGCCTGTATGAATTGGCTCTAACACACACCTGCTTGGAGATGATTCTTCTGCAGTTCCATCAGTACATTCTCCTCTCTCCACTGAGGTAACAGGGACTAACATCTTACTCTCATTAAAAACCACTTACTGAGCTTTTACAAAGTGGTATTTATTTTGAAGATACCGAAATAATGAAAGTATAAACAGTTCTCTCCCCTGCCACACACAAACACTCAATGATCTCCAATGGTTCAGACTTAGCACAGTTTCAATACAACACTGGTCCCACCTAATTTATGTCCAAAGGTAGCATAGATGTCTGACTTTTCTCAGCTACTGCTTGATGCTTGGGGCATTAATGATAGACTGGTTGCAAAACCCAGCATGGGTCCAGACTCCTGGAATCCCAGAACTCCAGGAGGCTCAGTCTCCTGAGGCTCATTTCTTCTACTATCACAAAGTAGGAGCCTCTAGAGTCTAGGCTAACCTTTTTCATATAAAATCAAAGAAGAAAGGAGGAATCACAGAGCTGTAGCCAGTCTTCATGGGGTCACCTGTTAGCTAGCCTCAGGAGAGGACTGAAGACATCAACAGATGTTTTGAGTGAAGGCATCAGACCAAGAAGAGAGATCCAACCAAGAAAGACAAAGAAGGCAACATGAAGGTCTTCAGAAGGTACATCCAGTACCATTTCTACCACTGCTGCCAATCAAAGAGGTGGCTGTTCACATGTGGTTAGCAGGCCAGAACCAGTTACAGAATGTCTATGCATGTGCTAAAGTTTTTTCAGGGTACATCCATTACATGTCATCATGATTCTCTTGGAAGCACGCTCCCCAGCTTCCTCCCTAAGGCAAGTAGAATTAGAGGCACTTTGTGACTAAGCCCTACCCATTATACTCTCTCCCATTTGAAAAATTTGCTTTCCTCGGCAAATTAGCTGAGGCATGTTTTGAACACATTGTCAATATCCCCAGTCCAGAACAGTCCTATGGGGCCTCTGAGGAGGTATAAGTTTCACCTGCTTGCCTAAGTACCATACTGGAAAGAGTCTCAAAATATTAGATGTGACAAGATCTAATATAGTCCTACCTGTATAGGCAAAAATCACAATTGTTCCCAAATACAAAGATATGCAGATTCAACAAAGGCTATTTTACAAAGTTTACCAAAGATTACTGCTAGCTTAATATCTACAAATGCAGACGAAAATGGCCTTTCCCAACCCAAAGGCAATATAGAAAAGAAAAAAGAAAATCAGATTCTTATCTAGGAAGGAATCCTGGTCCTTAAATATATTCCCCAACTACATGGAGTTCTCCTTGAAAGGATTCAGGACCTGGGGTCCACTGGAAGTCGCCCATTTACTCTGAGAAAGCAAGAATTGTTCTGAGTGAAATGCTTCCACAATTCCCTTAAGCACATAATGCCAGCATGTGGGGTCTGGGAAAAATGTTCAGTGTCTCTTTCTACACAGGGCACACGAAAATTTCTCTCTAGGGGCATCTGTATTATAGTGTATCTGATACTCCTAATGGTCCAAGCAAATTTCACCTGGGTCTGTATTACAAAAGGTATTCCAAATTTTCTCCATTGGATCCCTGCCAATGACAATAAGAAGATAAAGTAGGCTCAACTAGGGAAAGAGCAGAACAAGACCAATAAACCCCGAAGAAGGGCAACGCTCCCCCCCACAAAAGAATTAAGCACTGAGAGCTGATTACTTGAAGCTTTTAGCCAGTCAGGTAAACCTCAGCCTACAGACTTGCTGAATGTAAGGATTTTACAATAAGGCAAATATTCCAGATCTGTTTAAACAAAAAGAGAAAAAAATATGAACATTTTTCAATTAGGTATCACCACTTTAGTGATACAAATGTCATACCTTTCAATATCAAGACTTGCACAGGATTCGGTAGTAAAACAACAAATGCAAAAAGTCTGCAAAAATCATCTCAAAAGAAAGTGACATATTAGGGAAACACCCTCCAGAAAAATGGCCAAACAATGCCTAAAACAAAAATTTTCCCCTAAATTTCTTCAGAATTCTGCAAACTAGCATACCCCGGACCAAAAGGCACAGGCAGAAAATCTCTCCATCAGCCTACAGAAATGCTAAGTGCTCAGTTTTTTCCCAGATGCGGCCCCATGTATCTCCAAATCTCCCTCTGTGATTTAATTTGCCCAAAGTCAGGCTGATATCTCAGGCCATCATGGTTCTAGGACTACCCTGAACTCTGAGGGTTTGGAAAGGGCTTTTTCTTTTCATAATTACATTAGCTTGAGCTCTCACTTGTTGTGTTTTCTCCTATTGCCAGATGCCAAAGACAAGCTTCTCAGTCCTATTGAACCACTTAACATCAATTAACTTTAATAAAGGGATATTTACTTTGAAAATATACTGTAGCGAATAGGTCTCTAGCTTTATTCTCTAAGAGCAAGGCTGGCTATATATGTTCTCAGGGTTCTTGGGGGTATGCTGAAGGATTGGAATGTCTTTCAAAAATTATTTATTTCCTACTTATTATTTATTTAAACCTTCTAAAGACCTTCATATTTATTTATAAAACAACTTTCAAGCTTTTATTTGTTGTCCCTAAAATAAACAAAAACAAAAATTCTTTTAACAAATATCGGCAGGCAAAATAAATTCCCCTGTTGGTTATGTTAAAAAAATATACATCTCATCTTGCTGCATCCATCATCTACCTCTGTGTCATGGGTTGTGAAGCATTCTGTATCATCATTAAATGATTTAAATCTTTCAGACGACATTGACATTGCAGTACAAATTGTTCTCCTGGTTCTGCTCTTAATTTTGCATCAGTTTATAAAAGTCTTCATAGGTTTCTCTGGAATTGTCCCCTTCAAAATTCCGTACAGCACAATAATACACCATTTCATTCACATACAAACCCTTGTTTAGCCATTCCTGACTGATGAGCACACTCTTAGTTTCCTCTTCTTCGCCACAACCAAAAGAGCCAACACACTTTTGGGACATATGCGACCTTTTACTCTTTCTTTGACTTTTTAGGCCTAGTACTGGTATCTCTGGGTCAGGTGGTATACAGAATTTAGTAACTTTGGGGACACAGATCCAAATTGTTTTCCAGAATGGTTGGACTAACTAACAGCTCTAGCAGCAGTGCATCAGCATGCTTGTTTCTCACACAGCTCCTCCAACAACTGCCATTTTCTAGTTTTTGTCAATTTTGCCAATGTGGTGGTTGCCTTCGTTGATATTTAATTATTCGTGATTTGGAGGATTTTTTCCATATAATTACTTTGATTTTATCCTCTGTTGTTTCTGAGTATTTCCACCCCTCCTATTCTCTTTCAATTTTTCCTCCCTTTGCTTTCCACCCCTCTTTATCACAGGTACCTCCCCTTACTTTCCTTTAAAATCCCGCTTCAAGATCCTTGATTTCAGCTGTTTGTTTTATTTAGGACTAATCCCTCTCCAAAGCACACTCCTCTCTTTGTTCTCTTTTGCATTTGATGCCATTTCTCTAATTAGTTGAATATATCTCCATTCCAAATTCTTTTGTGTTCCACCTTCCTATGGCTAGTTCAGGTAAAAGTCAGGATCAAGTGATAATCACTTTTTCAAAGCCTTCCTCCTTTGTTCCTTTAGACTTCTACTTGGATTTCCACTAGTGTATCCCCCTCCCCACCCCGCCTTTTCTTTTCTTTCTTTTTTAAGATCACTAAAACATGACAAAATCACCCCCAAGCTCGTGGTCTTATTTGATACCCTCTATGACCCTTGGTGTCATTTGGATTCTGAAGGGATTTCTCCCTCTCCGTTATAAAGAGTGTATCCATGTCTAATATTGCTTACTCATGTTTCCCTTTTCATGTTTCTCTTGATTCTTAGTCAGCTCTGTTCTTTTCATCAGGAATGCTTGGCAGTCTTTTTGTTGTTGTTGAAAATCTATTATACCTTTCGCTACTTGGAATATTGTATTCCAGATTATCTTCTCCTTTATGGTGGCAAGTGCAAAAGCCTATGTGATCCTGATTGTGCTTCATCAGACTTAAAACGCTTTTTGGCTGCTTATATTCTCTTTTCTCTGCCCTGAAAGGTCTGGATTTTGGCTATGAAACTACTGAACGTTTGCATTTTGGGGTTTCTTTTAGACGTTTGACTAGTATATTCTTTCTATTTTTGTTTTTTCCCCTCTGGTTCTAATATATTCAGCCGGTTTTCTTTCATGATTTCTTGAAATATGGCATCGAGGCTTTTTTATTTTTAAAAATTTATTTATCTTTAGCTTTCAACATTCACTTCCATAAGCTTTTAAGTTTTTAATTTTCTCCCCCTCTCTTCTTGTCCTTCCCTCTCCTGAAGACGGCATGCAATCTGATATAAGCTCTACATATACATTCATATTAAACCTATTTTCACATTAGTCATGTTGTAGAGAAGAATTAGAATCAATGGGAGAAACCACGAGAAAGAAGAAATAAAACAACAACCAAAAAAGAGAGCAAATAGTATGCTCCAATCTGCATTCAGACTCCCTAGTTCTTTCTCTGGATGTTGACGGCATTTTTCATCATGAGTCTTTTGGAGTTGTCTTAGATCCTTGCATTGCAGAGAGCTGAGTCTATCAAAGTCAGTCATTGCAAAATGTGGCTGTTACTGTGTACAGTGTTCTCCTGGTTCTGCTCACTTCCCTCAGCATCAGTTCATGTAAGTCAGCCAATCAAAACAGCTTCTCCTAACTACTTGGTTAGCAGACTAAAACGAGTTTTAAAATATAGATGCATTGTCTCAAGTCTCCAAGGTACTTGCAACATGTCAGGCTTCACATTACCTTTTCCCCATAAAGAGTATTGTCAGAGGTGCTCTTTGTGCATGCCTATCTCCCATTTTTCATCTGCAGGGAAGTTTCATTACCATTGGCTGAGAGAATGGGCTGGAGAGAGCTATGGTTCTCCCTGCAGGAGAGACTCTTACCCAGAACCGCCCACTTCTGGCTCCCAGGGGATAGAGCTTAGAGTTGTCAGGTTTTGTTTGCTTTTTTCACTCTCTGCCTGATTATGTTTCCTATCCCCAAACCACATTTGCCCTGCTCCTTTTACTTTTCCCTTTCCAGCGTTTGGGAGGCAGTTGGGTGGTACTGTGTGTAAGAGTGCTGGATTTGAAGAAAGGAAGCCTTAAAATCAAATCCTGCCTCAGACACTTACTACTTGTATGACCCTGTGTAGATTACTTAACTTCCATCAGCCTCAGTTTCCTTATTTGTAAAGGTAAGACAATAAGAGCACCTAACTCACGGGGTTTTTGTGTGCATCAAATGATAACATCTAGAGGTTTGTAAATTTTAACGTGCTACATAAATGCTAATTATTAACAGTAAAACAGTGCATTTCTTTAGTAGGTTTTAAACTGGTGAGGTAAACAAATATTCACGAAACAGTTCTGTGTAAGGCATTGTGCTTGTGCCAGTAGGGAATCATACCTGGAAAGGAAATCTGAGGCGATCTAGTCACACTTCTTTCACAAAGATTAAATTCCAATAATTTACACATACTTTCTCCTCATCTTCCACCAGTTTTTTTGCTGAAAGCAGCATAACCATCAAATAGTTTTATCTTCTTTTACTGAGCTTTGCAGAAATGGCTGGAGGAAGATAAACTTGATTTTCTTAAGTAAGCTTGGACATAGAAAATAGCTCAATGTGGAGAAACCAGAATCTGGGTCACATGGTGGGGAGTGCTGGCTTGGGCATCCCAAAATCTGGGTTCAGAGCCCGGCTCTGCCCCTACTTTCTTGGTGATCTTGGGGGAGGGAGAAGGTCTATGAACATTTTATAATCATTAGTTGTTAGGAAATCTTACCAGAATCACAGAAAGTTAGAGTTGAAGGAATCATAGATTTACGGCTGGAAGGGACCTCAAAGATCATCTGTTCCTACCCCCTCATTCTAAAGATGATGAAACCAAGGCCCAAGGGAGGTTAAGCAACTTGACCAAGGTCAAAAGGTTGTGTATGAGGCAGGATTTGAGAGCCTGTCCTCCGATTCCAGAGGCACAATGCTATAATCCAACACTAAGACCATGGAAGGTTAAGTGATCTTTGTGAAGTCATTAGGGCAAGAAGTGAACCCTTTTTGTGATTCCAGGTGGCCTCATACAGTCCAAAATTTAAAAAAAAGTGAAAAATCACATTTCTTTAGAAGTGTCTTTTGCCTTTGGGGGGAAATCAAACCTATAGAAAAGTCGCAAATTTTAAGTTGCTGCCAATCTAGCTGCCCGCCGTCGCACCTTTGCTATTTTATACGAAAGGAACACTTAAAGCCGTCAAAACGCCCAACAGGTTTAAACTTTCATGAGACCCCAGGCTAAGTAATCCGCACGTCGGCCATTTCCATGTCACAGAACGCTCTTGCCACGTCTTTGGATTTGTTAACGACCAAACACGTCTGCAGCATGGGAAAGCGCCCCCGCGTCTGCGAGGGAGAGTGGGGGGCCACGGGTGCTGAGCGCCGCGTGCCTTCACGTGGCAGGCGAGGTTTGCTTTGCGGACCTCGCTTTTTCGGTCTTTATAAAAGACGTCTGGCTGCGCGGGGGACACCGGCCACCTTCATTAGTGACGGGATAACATCTCAGAAGAGGCGCTCTGCCTGGTGCAGACACACCGGGGCGGCCATTGCCTACAATCCCCACTTTGCGGATGGGGAAACTGCGCTGTCTGCGCGCCTAACACTCCCTCCGTCGCTCCCCCCCCCATCCATCCATCCATCCATCCATCCATCCACCCACCCACCCATTCTTCCTGCTCTGCTGGCCTAGGCCGCCGCACACCAGAGAGCCATGGCGGCCCCGAGGGTCCCTGGGGGAGGGGGGAGGGTCCCCGGAACGAACTTTCACCCCCTTCCTCCCTCCCCTCCCACCCGCGGCTCCTCTGCCCTCTCGTGCAGAGCCTGCTCGGACCCGAAGAGCCGTTTCTGCTGAGGCCCTGGACCGGGCCCGAGCTCGTGGTCGGCTCCTGGGAGGCGGGGGTAGGACTCCCCCTAACCTCCCTCCCTCCCAATCTCCTCCTGACAACCACACTCCGCTCCCCAAAAGGCCCGCTTCCGCGAGAGGACAGGCAACTTCATAGCCGGCGCGCACAGCGTGCGGCGAGGCCTGATGACGTCAGAAGCACTTCCGGCAGCGCCTGCGCAGTACTCACTCCTCGGTGGTAAGGGAGGGAGCCAGAGAGGGAGGTGAGGGGATAGGAACGGGGAGGGAAGGTAGGTGTGTGTGGGTATATTAGAGGGAGAACGAAGAGAAAAGGCACCCGAGGCAACCTGGCCAGCGGCGCGCGGCGGCGGCGGCCCCTTCCCACAGCGCCGAAGAACGGAAGCCCAGGAGAAGCCCTCCCCTCTCTGCCTGCCTCCGTCCTTCCGGCTGATTGGGGCCCGTCTCCCTTCTCGTCCCCCTCCCCCCGGGCCTCCCTCTTCTCCGCAGCCCCCCCTCTTCGGCTCTCCCCGCCCCGCGGAGGGCGCTACGGCTCCCCGCCCTCAGTATCGCGAGAGGTGGTGAGAGCTGGCGGAGCCGCGGCGGCGGCGGCGGCGGCGGCAGTAAAGGTGACCGAGGCGGTGGCGGTGGCGGTGGCGGCGGCCCCGGCCCCGACCGCGGAGTGGTCCCGTCGCGGTTGAGCGGAGCCCTCGCGCCCCCCGGCCTGGTCCCGGGGATGGAGAAGGCGACGGCCCCGGCGGAGGCGGAGGGAGACGGGAGCCCCCCGGTGGCGGCGGCGGCGGCGGCGGCGGCCCCCCCCCCTGCCGGGGAGCTCGGCGGCCCCGGTGGCGGCGGCTCGTCCCCGGCCCCTCGCGGGCTGGTGCGGGTATGCGACCTGCTTCTCAAGAAGAAGCCGCCGCCGCAGAACCCCAAGGCCAAGCGCAGCCGGACCTGCCGCCCCCCCAGCAGCAGCGACAGCAGCAGCGACAGCGACCACGGCCCCGCCGGCACGGGCCCCGGCCCCGGCGGCCCCAGCAGTAACAACAGCGAGGAGGACGAGGACGACGACGACGACGACGACGACGACGACGAGGACGACGACGAGGAGGAGGAGGAGGAGGAGGAGGAGGTGTCTGAGGCAAGGGCCTGCGGGCGGCGGGGGGGGGGGGCGAACGGCTTGGAAGGGAGGGGGGGGCTCCCCGGCACGTGGGGGCGTCGGGAGCCGGGGCGGGGCCTCGGGCCCGGGTGTCACATTGGGGGGTCCGGGCCGGGTCGAGGGCGCAGTGGGGCCGGCCGCCTGTCACGGGCGCCTCCGAGGCGGTACTTTTCCATGCCGGCTCCACTGCGGGATTTTCCCCGCGGGCGCGAGAGACTCGGAGCCCGGCATCCACCCCCACCCCCATTCCCCAGCTCCCACGGAGGATTTAGGAACAACTTCACTTGACAGCGTGCGTGCATTATGCAATACCGCGGGGGGGGGGGGAGCCTAGGTGCGCAGCGGGGCGCCAGCCAGGGGGGGTGTCGGGCGCGGCAGGGACCCTGCCCTGCCCGCGCGGCCCGTTCGGACCTGGGTGCCGGGTGAGTGGCTGTGCTCCCCGGCTCCTGGCTTGCTCCACTGATCTGATTTCATAATAGCCTGTCGGGGATTTTCACGGGTCCGCGGGCAGGGGGCGATACCGGCCCTCGGCTGGAGGCAGGGCCGGCAGGCTGGTCCGCGGCTCCTGGGCAGCTCCCCGGGGAGCCAGGGCCGAGGGCTGGGGGGAGAACTGCAGCTTGGCAGCCGGCCCTTGTCACCAGTACACCCCCCCCCAAGAGATACTCGTCTAAATAAGACTTTTTGGGGGCTGCGGCACCCGTTTCATCAACACCAGTTTCTCATAGGTAGCTGACCTCTGATTTTTGTCCTCAATATGTTGAAATAATAAAACAGAAAAGCAAAAGGCATTAGCAGACCAGGGTAATCCTGTAAATGAGTGCTACCTTATATTTTATTTGATTCTGAATGGATGTTGCCAGGCCAGAGAGAATTCGTTTTCAGAACCAGAAAAAAAACAAAACCAGGGCTGAAAATAAGGGCAGTGAAATAATGATTTTCTAGGAAGTGTATCATAGGCCCATCTAATCAAGGGAGCTATTTGCCCGCTAGTGTGCTGGACCCTAGTGCTACAAAACCCAAAATGATGCAGTCCTTTCCAGCAGCTTACAGGCTGTTGGGCCTGTAAGCCCAGTACACTGGTATGAATATATTTGGAATACATATGAAATAAATACAAACTGGAGTGGAGATGGAGGGAACTAGCAGTTAGGGATATCAGGAAAAGCATGAATAAGAGTGCTTGAGTTGATTTTTGAAGGAAACGGGGTTTTTGAGGAGGAGATGATGAAGAAAAGCATTTTAGGCATGGGAGACAGCCAGTGTATTGGACAGCAGAGAAAGGAGGCATCTCTGGCAAACCAAGAAAAACTGGATGGCTGGACCGTGGAGTGCAGGAAGGGGAATAATGGATGATGAGGCTGCAAAGGTAGGTTGGGGCCATGTTGTCCAAAGATTTCAAAAGCTGAGCATACGAGTTTGTGTTTGATTCCTGGGGCAGAAGAAAGCCAATAAAGCTTATTGGGTAGGGAAATGACGTCATTCCACCCAGGGAAATCACTCAGTTTTGTGGAGGACGTATTGGAGTGGGGAGAGACTATTTGGGGGCTGTTGCAACTGTCCAGAAAAGAGATTGAGCTAAGACAGGGCCCAGGGTAGTGGTACGTAGGTAGAAAGAGCAAGAAGACTGGGCACCTGACTGAATCTCTAGGGGGAGAGAGAGTGAGGAGTTGAGGATAAAGCTGAAGTACTGAAAGAATGGTCTTGCTGTCAGTAGAAGGAAAGAAGTTGATTAGAGGAGTGAGTTCGGGAGGGAAAGGTAAGGGATTCTGTTTTGGACACTAATCGGTGTCCAAATGCCTCCTAAAGTGCCAGATGCCATGGCAGGCCCTGGCAACGCAGATAGAAAAGAATGGAAAGATCCCTGAATGAGAGAAGCTTCCATGGTCAGAGCCATGCCCAGTTTGAGGTGTCTGGGGGATAGCCTCTGTATGCAATAGGTAGTTGATGTGTGACTGGATTCTGGTGAGACGAGACCTGGATACAATAAGGTCATCAATTGAGGAGTAGTATTGTGTTTAGATGGAGAGCTGGGAAGGGACCTTAGATATGTCTTTGTTTTTTTTTTGGGGGGGGGGTGTTGTGAGGCAGTTGGAGTTAAGTGACATGCCCAGGACCACACAACTAGTATCAAATGTCTGAGGCTGGATTTGAACCCAGGGTCTCCTGACTCCAGGGCCGGTGCTCTATCTACTATCTCACCTAGCTGCCCTTTGGAAATAGGTTTTGCTCGACTCCCTCAGTCCTTCCCTCCCCACTCTGTGTTTGACTGATGTGGAGACTCTAGCCCAAAGAAGTCCTTTGACTTGCCCAAGGTCCCCCAGGTAGAACAGAACCCCTTCCACCACCATAGACAGGACAATGTTAGCTTAGGATGAGCCCTGGAGGCAGCATGGAGTGGTGCAAAGAGCGGTGGCCTTGGAGGCAGCAAGGCCTGTATTTGAGTCCTGGCCAGGACACTTCCAGCTGGGGTTCTGTGGGCAAGTCCCTGGCTCTCATTGGGTTTTGGTTTCCTCATCTGTCAAATGGGGATAACCTTTAACAGTTTTGTACGTGGTGCCAGGCCCTGGGCCTCGGGATACCAGATACAAAGAATGACACTGTCCGGACTCTTAAGGAGCTTACGTTCTATAACGTGAAGATCACATGAGATAAAGTGTTTTGTAGACCTCCAAGAACTATGTATAAGTCAGCACTTGTCATTATGAATAGTGGCTGTTTTTCCTCAGGAACTCAAGCTGTCCTTTACACATTTTAGTCTTTTAATTTCACTTTTTAAATTTCTGTCAGTGTGTTGTTTCTGTATGAACACTACCAATAGAATGATTTCCTCAACTACCTCACTGATGCATTGTCTTTGTGTTTAGTAACCACATCCCTGCCTTAGACAGGTGGTGAGTGTTGCTCAGAAAGACCTGAGTTCAGATCCCTTCTCAGACGCTTACTGGCTGTGTGACCTTGGGCAAGTTACTTACCCTCCATCAGCCTCAGTCTCCTCATCTCACTGAGCATAATAACTAGCCCCTATCTCCCAAGATTAGTGAGAGGCTAAAGTAAGATAATGTATGTAAGAGCCCCAGGCTGTCTCTCCTAGTGCCACACTGCCCCTCTGGGGGAGCAGGCATTCCATAAACATTTGTTGAGTCAGTGAAGGCCCCTTGTGTGTGGGCAACAAGGATCCTTGACTCGAGGCAATAAACCCTGGGAAAAAAGTACTTTCTGACACATAACTCCCAAACTGTTGTTCTTCAGTCGGTCAGTAAACGTTTCTGAAATGCCTACTATGGGCCAGCCTCTGGTGATACAAAGACGGTCTCTATACATGCAGACAACTGTGTACAAAATCCCTCTTGGGTTTTGGTGGCTAAGGGTTTTATAGCCCTGACTAGAAGCCACCTTAGTCTATGCTCACCCACCTTCCCCTTTCTCTCTATGAGGAAGAATGAAGCTCAGAAGTGAAGTGACTTGTTAAAGGTGACACTTGATCCTTGAGCTGGCTCAACTTGACATTGCTATCTCTCTTATAACCTTAGGTCAGGACTCTCACAATAACCTGGCTGGTTCCTCTGTATTACAGTTATTTTCCATTTAGCTGTTAGTCAGATGTTTCCTAAATGCAGTCTGATCATCCCCCTCCCCACCCCACCCCCATGTAAATCAACTGCACTGTTTCACTTTCGCATCTAGGATCTAATACAAAATCTTCTGTTTTTAAAGTCCTTCACAGCATGGCTTCCTACCTTTCCGGTCTTCTTATGCCTTACTGCTCCTTTGTACTCTGTGGTCCAGTGACACTGGCCTTCTTACTGTTCCTTGCACCGTGCTCCATCTCCTAACTCTGCATTTTCCCTGGCTGTCTCTCATGCCTGGGATAGTCTCCCCTCTCATCTTTTCTTTCCCTCCCTGTCTTCCTTCAAGTCCAAGCTAAAATCCCACCTTCTATAGGTTGCCTTAATGCCATCCTTCTGTTCATGTTCTCCAATTTATCCAGTATATGTCTTGTTTGTCCATGGTTTGCATATTGTCTCCCCTACCTTAGACTTTGAGTTCCTTCTTGAGAACAGGGACTTTTTTTCCCCCTTTTCTTTGTATCAGCACCCATCACAGCACCTGGAACATAGTAGGCACTTAAATGCTTATTGATTGAATGACACCATTAATGGGTAGCAGAGGTATGATTAGAATCTGGGTTTTCTTGATATAAATCCAGTGTTCTTTATACTACTACCTTGGCTTTGAAGTACATTTGTACATTCTTTTTTTCAAATGAAATCTGTCGTAGACAGCTAAGGTTAGCTTGACCCCCCTTGATTAGTTCCTAGAAACCATTATCTTCAGGAATTGAAATTTTGTCGAATAAGTCACGATCAGAAAGCACAGCTTACTCAGAGAGACTAATAAATGGCCCAAGAAAGTGATTTACTGGCTTTTGATTGATCCTTTGAGCTTTCAGTGACACTCCATCACCCTAAAGAAGATATTTTGGGGCCTAAGACAATGTGGGGCACTATATGGTGGTTTTTAACATCTATATACACCCCCTTTTCATTGGTTTGTCCATTTTCAGTAGCTTTTAGAAGTTTTGAAATGTAATGACAGAAGTGGTTCAGTTGGAAAGATAATTGTAGAGGTGAGGTTTATTTTCCTAGGGTCTTGAAAATAGTTTGGGCAAGGCTGCGATCATTTTCGTTTCTACTTTTTTGACTTTGCATCTGCCTTATGGTTGCTACCTGATGCTATTTGACTTACTTTATTGAGCCAATAGGGGTCAGCAGCTGGCATTGTAACTTGGCCTGTTTTGTGTGGGTTGCCAGATTAATTTGTATACTTTAACTTCATTCCTTGAGTGTTCCACGTTTAGTAGTACTTAAGGCAGAATAGATTTCATCTTGTTGAAAAACAAGTTACCAGAGATGCCAGTGGTATTTTGTAGACATAAGTATGATTGCTACACTTGGAGCCTGACTTGAGCTAGTAGTTTATTTTTCATCTGTACCCAGAAATAAAACTCCCATTCTGCTTTGCTAGGTTGGATCTTTTTTTTTTTTTACTTCCCCTCCCTGAAACCCTCCCATCTCATTTACTCTTAAAAAAAATGAGAGTATAATTTTATTATGATGGTTCAATTATTGAGTAAGAATGTTCTTGTAAGAAAAGTTCCTTTTCTGCCCCAATGTAGTGAGTGGAATCCTAAGTCATGTTGCACCAGTTGTTGAAAATGGCATTACTTGCTGCTGTGTAAATTCTTGAAGACTCATAGAGTATATTTCTTTAGGAAATCATGCCGTATTTGTTATTGCTGTGCTTAGTTTTAAAATAGAAGGTATTGGCTCCCTAACCAGACTTAATTTACTTAGACTTAGCTCTTAGAACCAGAATCAAGTTTTAAAAACAAAAAGAAGGTAAAATACTCTGAAGCTTAAGTCAGGAAGCTTATTTACTTAAATATTTTTGCTGCTTAACTCAGGTGTCGTAGGTAGTGCTGGACTCAGAGGACCAGGGTTTGAGTTTTGCTTCAACTTCTTAGTACCTGTGTAATCTTGGAAACTTCTTCCTTGGTTTCCAGGGAGATTGTTATACTAGATAACTTTCTGCTGTTCCTTTAGCTTTAATGCTGTGATGCCATGGTCCTGCTGTTTTTGGCCTTCACCTATGGTTTCATTGGTCTAGGGAGCTTCTGGTAAATTCTGCAGCTCACAATTGTAGAGAATTGCCTGGGCCAGCTAAGTGACTTGCCCAGGGTCACCCAAGCCAACTTGTGTCAGAGATAGGACTTGTGAAACCTGGCAGGCCATTTCTCAATCAACTATGCTATTCAAAAAGGCAATAACCTCTTGTTACACGTGGTCTGTGGGTCAAAGAAGTAACAGATTACAGGTGTTCAGATTACTTTAATGCTCAAAGGATATCTGGTTTTATTGGTAGATGTAGTCCCATTAATGTGCAGGTAGTAACTTACTCACCCCCGTTTTAACTCCTTTGACTTAGATCCTTCTGTAAATCTTCCATAGCACTGTCACCAGTGTGCTAGAGGACTTCTCTAGTTCTCTTTATTGGTGTGGATACCAGGGGTAAACAAAGGTCTATTAGTTATTCCTTCCTTGGGCCACCAGATTTGAGCACTTTCTTTTCTGAGTTTACGTCTCTGATGTCATTCATGTTCTTAATTAAAAATAAACTACCAATTAGTTTTATTTTATCTTTATTTCCAATCATATCTTTCCTTTTCTTCCTGTCTAGTGAGGCATCTTTAGTGACAAAGAATAAAAAAGAAAAAAATGGGGGAGGAAGCAATTCAGTACAACTAACCAGGACTTCAACTGAGTCTGGCAGTAATACCCTTGTAATACCCCGAGTCACGCAAAAAAAAAAAAAAAGGTATATTTCTCATCTATTTGGGGGTAGATGCTTATTATAGTTCTGTGTCCTGCACATAATTCTTCATTGGTAATATGTTGCAGCTTACTCGTATTTTCTCACACTTCCATTTATACTTCTCTATGGACATGGTCACCACCCTAGTTCAAGGCCCTCATTACCTTTTGCCTGGACAATTGCTGTAGCTTCCTTGACTTAAATTTCTGTTCTCTCTTAAGCTATCCTTCACACGGCTTCCAAAATGATTTTCCTACAGAGCGGGTATGACCATATCACTCCCTGAGATTAGAAAAACAAAATGATAAAGCAAAAGATCATCACTGGGCCCCCTGTTGCTCCTAGAATCAAATATAAATTTTAATTTGACTTTTAAAACTTTTTATAACCTGTCTTTTCTGACTCATTCTACTCTATCTCCTTCCTTTCTCAAATGGTCTATGCAGACTGGCCTTGCTGTTGCTCACATATGACACTCTAACTCCTTCATCAGGGCCTTGGTGTCCCATGCTGGAATGCTTTCCTTCTGGTTTCTGCATTGTTTACCTAAAGAACATTGCTCAAGTGCTGCTTTGTACACAAAGCCTTTCCTGTTCCTCTGACTGCTAGTATCCCCCAAAACAACAACAAAAATGGCCTTTCTTTCTCGCGTATAGGAACAGGAATTGCGCCTTTGACTTAATTTTTATAGGGAACTCTCAGGTGAGGAAACTCCTGCCAGTGTAGGTTGGCACTTTCTCAGTTGCTTAAGTTTCAGGGAGCTGCCTAGAGAACGGAGAGCTGAGTGACTAACCCAGAGTCACTGCTGGTGTGCGTCTGAGACAAGTTGAGCCTGGGGCTCCCTGGCTTTGAGACCAGCTTTCTATGTTATGTCCGGCTGCCCCTTTACTTTTTATATGTTTTCCATAAATTTATGTACATTATCTTTTGTGATGGAATGGAAGCTCCTTGAGGGCAAGGGCTATTCATTTTTGTCTTTGTATCTCCAGTGCCTGGCACTCTGACTGGCATATAGCAGGCACTTAATGGGCACTTAATTTTTGTTGTTGTTTAGTCATTCAGTTGTGTCTGGCTCTTGGTGACCCTATGGAGACCAGGCTCTTTTATCCTTCACTGTCTCTTGAAGTCTAAGTTCATATTCATTGTTTCCATGATGTTAGTTATCCACCTCATCTTCTGCCATCCCCTTTTCTTTTGCCTTCAATCTTTCCCAGCATCAAGGTCTTTTCCAGTGAGTACTGTTTTCTCATCATGTGGCCAAAATATTTAAGCCTCAGCTTTAGTATTTGACCTTTCAGTGAATAGTTTGAATTAACTTCTTTAAGTATTGACTGATGTGATCTCTTTGCTGTTCAAGGGTCTCTCAAGAGTCTTCTCCAGCATCATGGTTCAAAAGCGTCAATTTTGCAGCATTCAGCTTTCCTTATAGTCTAACTCTCAGTCATACAGTACTGCTGGAAAAACCAAAGCTTTGACTAGGTTGGCAAGATGATGTTTCTGCATTTTTAGTATGCTGTCCAGATTTGCCATGGTTTTCCTTCCAAGGAGCAAGCCTCTTTTAAATTTCATGGCTGCAGTTGCCATCTGCAGTGATCTTTGAACTCAAGGATATAAAATCTGACACTTGCTTCCATTTCTTCTTCCTCTGTCAGGAAGTGATGGGAGTAGTTGCCAGGATCTTAGTTTTTTTTTTTTGATGCTAAGCTTCAAGCTAGTTTTTCTTTCACCCTCGTCAAGAAGTTTCTTATTCCTCTCTACTTTCTTTCATTAGAATGGTATTGTCTGCATATCTGAGATTGTTGATATTTCTCCTGGTAACCTTAATTCCAACTTTCGATTCTTCTAGCCTGGCATTTTGCACGATGTATCCTGCATGTAAGCTAAAGAATGTGATAATATATGGTCTTGTATTGTTTTCCCAATCTTAAACTAATCAGTTGTTCTATGTTCAGTTCTAACTGTTATTCTTAGCCCACATACAGGTTCCTCAGGAGACAAGTAAAATAATCTGGTACTCCCTCCCATTCCCATCTCCTTGAGGATTTGCCATATTTCACACAATCAAATTGGCTTGATTGGTTCTCCATTGCCCTTTGGGGTGACTGTCAACTTTTTGATTTTTTAGAGACTGTGATATTCAATGATGGTGTATTATCACTTGAAGAATATTGTAATAAACTTTCAAATCATGAAATAAAGGCACTTTCAGATTAGTAAACTGTACTTTCAGGCCTAGACAACTATTTAATATGTAATTAAAGATGGTTTACCAAACACTTTTAAAGAGTTACATTTTAAGGGCAGAAACAATGTGATTTTATAAAGGGAACTCGTGGCTGACTAATTTATGGGAGTTGGAAATCTGTTCCATGCAATTACATGTCATTGGAGGTGAGGTCTCTTATTAGGGCTAAGGAGGAAAGAAAAGAAGAAATGTAAAAAGCAGTTTTCTCTATGGATGAGCGGTCAGAGCAGCGGCTCTCAACCCTCCTGATGCCGCAGCCCTTTAATGTAGCTCCTCGCGTTGTGGCGACCCCCAGCCATGAAATAGTTGTTGTTGCTACTTCATCACTGTAACTTTGCTGCTATTAACAATTGTGATGTAAATATCTGATATGCAGGATGGATTTTTATTGTTAGAAATTGAACATAACCCACAGGTTGAGAACTGCTGGCCTAGAACATTCTTTTATTTTTATTTTTTTGCTTTTTGGAGGGGGAAGGCAGGGCAGTTAGGGTTAAGTGACTTGTCCAAGGTCACATGGCTAGTTTTGTGTGTGTGTGTGTGTGTGTGTGTGTGTGTCTGTGTCTGTGTGTCTGTGTGTCTGTGTCAAGTTTATGAGGCCAAATTTGAACTGAGGTCCTCTTGATTCCAGAGCCAGTGCTCTATTCACTGCACCACCTAGTTTACTTAGAACATTCTTATTCAACATCTTAATAATCTAGAGCAGAATTTCCCCCCAAAACATAAGCCTGCAATACCGTGCATTTCTGATTTATTGTACGTTAAGGACAATATGATGATATGGTCTAGAGATGATTGAAATAATCAGAGGGATGGGATATGGGTGGGTACCATATTGGGACCATATGATGCACATATTTCTTTTTTCAAACTTTATAGTGAAATGAATCTTGAAGAGTTTTTATAGTAATCATAATCTTCAAAACTTTCTATAATATCTTGACCTGTTAGTCTTATTTGGTCTATTGTGTAGGCAGAAATACGGCTAGTTACAAGACATTGGTTTAAGAGTGAAAAGAGCAAATTCCATATATATGACATCTTTCATTCTTGAACTTAATTTGAATTCAGATTAGGACTGATATAATCATAGTATTAACCAATGCCACTATGCGTATGCTTTTCTCAGGCTGAGAACTTCTAATTCTTATCTGAAGTGACTATCAACTTTTTTTCCCCAAACTACATGCAAAAGAAAAATCTCATTAAGATGGATGACCTGAATTTACTTTTAGGTTGGCCTTATAAGGTGCTTTTTCCTTTACAGAAAATTTTGATTTGGCATTCCCAACTATAAAAAAAAAATTTTAAGGAAGCACTCCCAATTCATGTTACTATTTGCTTCTAAGTAATATACATGTACATGGTTCTAAGTTGAGTGATTTGAGCACTTGACTTTAATGGCTGCCATAGCCGAAAAAGATACCTCTTAAAGATTTGTAGCCTGAAATGGGAGAACTATGTCTTTGGCTACATGTTTTAAACTGATTCATTCATGACACTCATTTTTCAGTTGGCAAGTAAATTTCCATCTTCCCGATATCTATTAATTGTTCTTGAAAACTAATTAGAAGGTGTCCCTTTTTATATATTGAAAAAAATTGGTTCAAAGCACACTACAGCTCTTTATTGGAAGATTTTTAAACTTAGAAATTGTTTTTCAGTCTTTAAAGTGCAGATAATGTGAATTTTTATAGTTGATATGTAGTTTCTGGCAACAAAATCATGTAACAATGGAAACATTTCCAAATATCTGTTTTCAGAATATGCTTTCTGTAGCATGTTTCTTTTGTAAAACTTATTATTTTCCTCATTAACTGTTAAAATATCTTTTATTCAAAATTTATTGAGAATCAACACCAAATACAAGCGGTAGGTAAAAGGTCAAAAGATATGAATAAGCATTTCTCAAAGAATTGGAGATTATGAACACAATATAAAATACTGTTCCAAATCACTGCTAAGGGAAATTCAAATCAAAACCAGCCTGAGGTTTTACCTGACATTCGGCACATTGGAAAGGATGAGAAGGGGGGGAGTCATCAGTTTTGGAGGGATTGTGGAAAGACTTTGACTTGATTCAACCATTCTGAAATGTGATTTGGCATTATTTGGAGGTATTCCTACCCTCTAAACCTGGGTATGTGCTCCAAGAAGATCAAAGGTAGAAAGGCTCATGATACACCAGTGTATGTTTGTGCTTGTGTATGTGTGTGGTAGCAAACAAAGTACTAGGGAAAGAAAAGTAGATCCCTTGATTGAGAAATGGTTAAACAGATTGTGGTACATGAATGTGATAGATTACTGTATATCAAGTCATAAAGACCATAGGGAGGCATGGGAAGATTTATAAGCACTGAAGCATTCAGTTACTTCTGTAAAATAAGCAGAACCAGAAAAAGTATGTGGAAAGACCACAAAAATAGTAGCGAACAATTGAAACTGAATGCTTTGTAATTATGGCCAAGTTTGCCCTTGAAAAAAAGCTGTGAGAATGCACTGCCATCCTTCTGCAGAGGCGGGACATTATGAATGTGGAACATTACATTTGCTGTCAGACTTAGTTGATATGCTAGTTTTGCTAAACTCTGTTTTTCCTTTATAAAATTTCTTTGTTATAAAGGGTGACTCTCAGGCTAAGGGAGGGGCAAGGAATATATTGTTTATATAAAAGTAAAGGATCAAAAATTTTAAGGGAGGGAGAAGGAATAGAAGAGGGAAAAGGTAACATAAAAACAAGATAAAAACATTTTTTTTAATGTCACCTTTACCTTGAAATGGATATATTAAGGTTGTGGTGATGTTTTTTTTTTAATTTTAATACCTAAGTGTAGGGCAAGGTAGCCAGCCACTTGTTATCACAGTTGAGGTCAGTAAATTTGGAACTCTTGTCTTTTTGTAAAAGAAAAATGCATAGGTCTTGTTCAGCAGATATTTTAATTACTTTGCTAAGGAGTAACTAGTTTACCTTGGCGATACAAAAAAATGTTCATTGTCACTCCACATCTCATTACATTGACAGAATGCTACTTACTGATTGAAAACTGCAGAGTTAGAAACTATGATCTCTTCACTTAAAAAAAAAATCCCTGTGAATATTCTGGGGGAATGGGAAGGACTTTTAAACAGTAATTGTTTGTTAGTAAGTAGTTTTTGAGTTATTTTTATCAATATTGGTGGCTAAGCAGGTAAATCTCAATTCTGAGAAATCACTCCCAGTGGAGGAACCTTGAGTGGCTGAGGCTCTTACTGGATGTGCCTGGAAGTGCAAGCATTTCCACTTCCCAGTTTGGAAGGCAGGATGCGCATATGTCAGGGAGGGTAGGGAATTGTGCAGCTGTTGTGGATGCTGAGGTAACTCGAGGTTATGTAGTAGTTAAGGAAGAGAGGGGATGGAGAGGGGGAGTTCAGACCATGATGGGTGATGGGGCTGTGTTTAAGAAACTTAGGTCCTGGCCTTTGCCCCAAGGGTGTGGAGTGGTGTCTGTTAGCTTGGGTAGTGACTAGATCGGAAGTCTCCAAAATGAGTTCAGAGAGCCATATGAACTCATTTTGTAGACTTCGGATCTAGTCCACTTACGGGGAAGCAGCAGAGAAGCTAAGTGACTTTTACAAAGCCATCTAGACAGAATTTCCACTGAATGCTTGTCAAATCTTCTTTTTCCTTCTCTCCATCTCTTTAGATAGCTTTAGAGATTCTTTCATTCTTTCTTTCGTGTCTAGCACAGTAGTGCCTGGGTACATAGTATGTACTTAAGAAAGGATTTCTTTTTACCATTTCAAGCTTAGTCCTTATTGATTGCAATATTTTATTTCCTTTCTCATACCACTGCCTCATAAGGAACCAAGGTCTTGGATGTTGTCAGATCTAATATACATTTCATGCAAGAATGTCTTGTTAGCATCGTTGACAGGTAGAAATCTATTCTTTGTTTGAACATTTCTCCCCCCCCTACCTTTTTAAAAAAATATATTTGTCTGTGAAATTTATTCTGCTAAGAAGCCACCAGGGTATGTTTGTTTTTAAATCAAAAATGTTATAGAACATATCCTCTTAATTTTGCATTTCATATATAAGTACAGTTAGCACTGAGTAAACCAGAGAAAATCCGAAAGTGAATGGGTAGGGTCTATTTACAATATTCATTTAACAGATTCATTGATTGCAGGAGAAGGAGCATTTTATAGTGGAAGGAGAATTGGCCTTCAGAGTCAAGAAGATCCACCTCTCACACATACTGAGTGTGTGATGCTGGGCAAATCTCTTAACCTTTCTGTGTTCCAGTCAGCTCTCTTAGACTTAAGAACAGTTACTGATCTGCTTTGGTGGGAGGAATTTCCCCAGTGGGAACTCCTTATAGCAGTGAAATCACAAGTCTAAACTAAAATAAAATGTATACTATACAGATATTTTCAAATGTATCTACTTTATTCCAATTTATATGGAAAAATTAGTTAGCTATGTTATAAATCCCAAGCTGCACATTTAAAACTTTTATTCTGTACTCTGTCTAGCATTTGTTCATTTTAAATATGTTTGATTAGTAAAAAGAGGCAGCACGGAGTAGTGGGTAGAGAACTGGTCTTGAAGCCGGAAGAAATTAGTTCAGTCCTGCCTCCAAGACATCCTGGCAGTGAGACCCCTGCAAAGTCACAGTGTTTTCCCTCCAGTGTTCTAGGCAACTCTCTGAAGCTATCAGCCGCTCAGAAGGTGCCAACCTGCCCTGTAGAGGGAGATTTATTCTGTACCTGGTATTTCCCTATACCAGTGAAACCATAGCCCTTACACCTTGAGAAGCAAAATGTTTTCACCTCCTATATAAGGAAATGTATCATGCTTATGTGAATTTTCAGGAGCTGAGTTGAGTTCACTTTCCTAAGAGCGTCACTCTAAATGGGTATCAGCGCCACCATTCTTGGGGTCTGTTCTTTTGGCCAGTTTTGAATTTGCCAAACTGTTAAATCATCTAGTCCTTTTCTCTCTATTTTGCCCACAAAGATAGTATGACAGGCTGTAGATATGTGGCTTTGGTGATTCGATCTAGAGTTAGAAGAATCCAAGAAAGGAGTCCAGTATATTAAAGTATTAAATATAACTATAGCTATTGTTATGCGTGAATGTACATTTCTTGTGTGTGTGTGTGCATGCACATGTTTAGCTTTTATATATATATGTGCCTTAATATGTATATGTATGTGTGCCTGTACATGTGTGTGTGCGCTCACATTCCACCTTGTTGATTACCTGAGTGATCACGAGCAAGACATTTTCTCTCCTCTGGACCCGAGTTTTCTCATCTGTAAGGACATAATTGGACTAAGTAGCCTCTGGTCACTCTTCCAACTCTCAGTCTCTGATTCTGTATTAAATTAGCTTTTCCAAACCATGACATTTTAAAGAAGAGGGAACTGAAACGCGCAGAAGAGAAGTTTGCTGAAGGTTACACAGATTGCAAGCAGAGCTGGAACTTGAACTCGGTTCCTGTGACTCCCAAGTTGAGCAAATCTCTCCGTTCCCATCATGTCACCCGCTCAAGTAGAGGAGTCGTTTGTCACATGTAGAATGACAATGGGTTGAACAGAATCACCATGTTATTTCTTGTGTCTTTAGAAACAGTTTATGGAACCATATCCTTTTAGAGCAAATTGAAAACCACTGTCATAAAGGTATAGACATATTTTTTTTTGGAGGTGAAGGAGAGGGAGCAAGAAATTGTTTTATTTCTGCACAGTGAGCAGTTTTAATCCAGTTCTGAGTAGTTCAGTGAATGTTTTCCCATGTGTGCATTTCTGTGTTGGTCACAGTGCTAGCCTATCATTACTATATTTGTGCTTGTCACTGATGCCATGGGTGGAACATAAGACAGTCCTTTTAGGTCTTCTAGGAGCATGTACTCTTGGCAAGACAGACATGTACTCAGGAAGCAATTAAGTAATAGTACAAGGCAGTATATGATGAAATGTGAGAGATGAACAATATAGAAATGCCGAGTTATTTGCTGTTTACCGAGGTTGGCTTTCTGCTCTCCTCTCCGTTCCTTTATATATTCTATCTAGGATAAACTTTCTTAGTTCCCCACCCCTTATTTTCCTTTCCTTTGCCTTTTCCCAAACTTGTGAAATTTGTATCCGTCATTTCAACTTCTGTTTCATTTTGCTACCTTTTTCATGTGCTTCGTTGACCATCCCCAGTTCCCCACACCAGAAGTATGATCTGTCTCCTGTCTGACGTCTCTCCCGCTGTTGGCAGTCTGTTTGTCCTTGTCTAATTGCGCTTATTATAATCTATTGTGTACTATAGTTATTTGGGTTATGTGTCTTCTATTTGGGGCAGCTAGTTGGTAGAGGCAAGGCCTGGAGTCAGGAAGACCTGAGTTTGAATGCAGCCTCAGACAGTTACTAGCTCGTGACCCCCTCAAGTCACTAAATCCCATTTGCCTCTGTTTCTTCACGTGTAAAATGAGCTGGAGAAGGAAATGGCAAACCAATCCAGTGTCTTTGCCAGGAGAACGGCAAAAAGGGGTCTTGTGGACTTGTCCACAACTGAAAGGACTAAATGATGTTGTAGTCTTTCCCTTTGTTAAATTATGAGCTCCTTGAGGGTGGCATCTTATCTGTCTCATCACCTGAATTGCCAGTGTGTTTGCAGTATTATATATTGAGTGCATATGTGATGAATTGAGTCATGCTATTGTGGTAGACTCTTTTACGAGTGTTTCTTTGAATTATTTGCTCTTTTTGGTATTTTATTCTTGGTTCTTTTTCTAGCTGAGGCTCATATATAACAATGTTTTTCCATGCTGTCCTCGATGACTGAATTAAACCAGGATTATCAGGTTTAATTTTGATCTGCTGATTCTATAGTAGGAAAAAAAATTGTATTATTTAAGTGTGTGATTTTGTTTGTTTGTTTCAGACTTCGCTTCCTAGAGTAAATACTGGTGGGGGAATGATAGGAAAATGAAAGAGTAAATCATTATTTGAATTCTCAAATAGAATTATATTTGAATAGATATAAAGAGAATCTATTAATAGAATAAAATAGAATATTAAAATAGAACTGCAGGTTAGAAGTTTTTTCTAAATACTGAATTTATTTTTGGTTGATGTATATTACTTTAAGGTTATAGAATGCTTATGTGCTCATTTGATCGTTTTAACAACCTTGAGGTTGGGTGCTGTTTTTAATGCTTTTATGACTGAAGAAACAGGTTTAGGTTAAGTGACTCACACAGGGTTACATAGCTTTGTTAATACCCGAGTCAGAATTTGAACTCAGATCTTACTCTGACTAGCACTCTTTCTGCTCTGCATTGTTGCCTCTCCTTGATAGTTCCGTAAACCTCAGTAGATGAAACGTTTTGTCTTAGGGCAGTGAAGGTAGCACCGTTGGACAGAGCACTGAGCCGGTGTAAGAGTCAGTACAACTCTTGATTTCAGAAATCTGACCCCAGACACAAGTCACTTCACCCTCTTCACCCCTCTTTGCTTCAGTTCCTTCAGCTATTTAACGGGGATGATAATAATAGCTTCTACCTCAGAGGGCCGTTGTGAGGTTCAAATGAGATAATACTTGTAAAGCGTTTGGTGTAGTAAGTGTCTGGCACATAGTGTGACATGTTGTCATTATTATTATGTAGTTAAAGAGCACATTTTTTTACAAGTAATTTATCTGAAGTATTTTTGATTTTCAGATTATTGTGCATATCTCTTTTCACTTTAAATCTCTATTTTACTTTGGATTGCTGATGATAGAAAGTAGCTTCAGCAAGTACTTAATTTGTTCTTACATTTTGCTAAAATGTACCTAGGCAAATGGGTGCAAACATCTTTAGGAAGTGTCTGCCTCTGCTAGGGATTGTAAGAGTTTAGGTACTA
This sequence comes from Pseudochirops cupreus, assembly GCA_028627135.1. Lineage (NCBI taxonomy): Eukaryota > Metazoa > Chordata > Mammalia > Diprotodontia > Pseudocheiridae > Pseudochirops > Pseudochirops cupreus. Next base: position 193,038,424 of record CM053583.1, read on the forward strand.
CGGGAGCCTCAGAGTTGTTCCTAGTGTCCATTTCTTCACTTATACAGATTATCTCCTGTTACTGGTAATGGCCAGGTTTTTGCTTCTGTCTACAGGATGTTTTATTCTCAGTTTTTCAACATGTATTTAACTACTCATTCTCTAAAAGCTGCTAGGCATACATCCCTGCCCTTACGTAGCTGTAATTCCATCTATGAAGGGGATAGAATATGTAGGAAGAAAATGCAAGGTGATTGGAAGAGAAAGAATAATCATAACTAGTGGATGTGGGAAGAGATCAAGAAAGACTTCGTATGTAGGAGGGTGGCTCCTGAGCAGAACCCTGAAGGAAAGCAAGGATTCTAAGAGGCATCAGAGATTATCTGTGCAAAGACATGGAAATGTGAAATGAATTTCTAAGCTTAGGAAATAGTAAGTGAAGTTTGACTGGAGCATAGATTGTGTGAAGGGAAATGATATGAAATAAGTTTTCTAAGGTTGGTTCTTAAAATGCCACTTAAGTTTTAGTTGTTATTATGATAATTATAATAGGGTTTGCTTTTGGAGAGCAATAAATGGCAGGATTAAGTGTATTTTATTCTAGAGGCAGTTGGGAGTTTAAAGACTCTGGGGAGTAATGGGGTCAAATCAGTGCTTTAGAAAGTTTATTGTGGTAGCTTTGAGAGTAGATGAAGAGGGAAGAAAATGCAAGTAAGGAAGACCATTTAGGCAGCTCTTGTGTAGTCTAGGTGAGGGGTAATGAGAGAGTGAAGTGTAATAGCTCTGTGAGTAGAGAAAAGGGAATAGATGCCACATATGTTGTGGGTATGGGGTTGACAAGTGGTGCCTGCCTGAATCGTCGGTTTGGGAGGGAGGCAGTAGGGAAAGGGAAGAGTCAGGAATGTTTCGGTGACCGCAGGACTAGGGAAGCTTGAAGGAAGGCTGGGTTTGAGGGGTAGGGGCAAGCAAGATGACAAGTTTTCTTTTAAACATCTTGTCTGTAAGATTGGACATACAGGTGGAGATGCCCAGGAGGCAGGTGTTGATGTGGAACTGGAGTAGAGAGGTTTAAAATAGATTATTTTTTTCAGTTGACAAAAACTTTATTTTTCTCTCTCCCTTCCCTCCATTGGGATGGTGGTAGTGGTGTTGGTAGTAATAACAGCAAAGTTCTTTTTAACTAGTATGCATAGTCGAACCAAGTAAATTTTCCACCTGATTTTGGATATGCTTCGGTGTCTTGTGTCTGTCCTAAAATTAAGTCTCTGGAACTGAATTCAGTATTATGGCTAGGGTGTGCCCAGGTCTTCTTGTAGCAGAATTACTATCTACCTCAGTTAAGCACCCACTGTATGCAGGGTAGTCTGCTGGGGCAGAAAAATGAAGTATTCTTGCTTTAAAAAAGCTTTTTTGTGTTGGAGAGATTTTATTTAAAAAATTTAAACTTAAAATTTTTTAAAATTTCACGTTGAATTAAACCCAAAAGGGATATTTCCACACATGCAGCAAATCATAAAAGTGAAGATTCTGTAGGAAACTGAATGTCCATCCTGCTTGCTTTTGGGGGAAAAAAAGCTTATGCGAAATCCACATGTTCTTTTCAAAGCTGCATTGCCTGGCTGTGCTTAAACCTGATCTTCTTTCTGTTCTCTGCTATGTATTGCTTTCTTTTAAACATTCACTAGCATTTTAAAGAGAAAGCCAAGTGGTGCAGTGGATAGAATGCTGGGCCTGGAGTCAGGAAGACTTGAGTTTAAATCCTGCTGCAGACATGGGCTGTGTAACCTCGGGCGAGTTACTTAACCTTTGGCAGCCTCAGTTTCCTTATCTGTCACATGGCAATAATAATAGTGTCTAATCTTGTAGGGTTGTTAGGAGGATCAAATGAGAAAATATTCATAAAGTGCTTAGCACAGTGCCTGGTGAGGATTAAGTGTTGTATCAGTGCTGCTGCTGCTGCTGCTGCTGCTTCCCCCTTCCTCCTTTCCCTTTCTTTTCCCCTTCCCCTTCCCCTACCTCATGAGGAAGAGTCCTGTAATCTCTCAGGCTTTATTTACGTTGTCCCTTCAACAAAAGCAAAAGAATTTCAACATTAAACAAAGAAAAAGAATAATAATATTATCGTTGATGTAAAAATCAAATACAGAGAATGGAGAATGGCGGAACAAATATGAAATGTGTGAGCGTGGTGGAATACTAGTGTGCTTTCAGAAATGAGGAAGAGAATGGTTCAGAGAAACCTGGGGAAACTTGTGTGAGTTGATGCAGAATGAAGTAAGTAGAAGCAGGAGAACAACATATATATGTATGTATGTATGTATGTATGTATAGTAACAACAGTATTGTAAAAACAAACCACTTTGGAAGATTTAGGAACTTTAATCAACACAATGACCAGAAACAATTAATAGAGGGCATGTGATGAAATGTGCTCTGTGTATTCTGAGGGAGAGAGGTGATAGACTCGGACTATGGATTAAGACTTTTTTGGGGGGGGGGGCGGGATATGGTCAAAGTTGGAATTTCTTTTGCTTGACTAGACCTGTTTGTTACAGGGGTTTGGGGAAGCTAGGTGGCACAGTGGATAGAATGCTGGACCTGGAGTCAGAAAGACTCATCATCCTGGGTTCAAATCTAGCCCTGTGACTCAGGGCAAGTTACTTAACCCTGTTTGCCTCAGTTTCCTCATCCGTAGCTGGAGAGGGATGTGGCAGACCAATTCAGTATCCTTGCCAAGAAAACCCCAAATGGGTCGCAAAGAGTCTGACAAGACTGAAAAACAACTGAATAACAACAAAAACGAGCTTTGCTTTTCTCATTTTTGCAATGGAAGAGGGAAGATGGGGCAGGGGGAGAGGTTGTGTTTGTATACAATTAGAAACTTGTAGCAAGTGGAATGAGGGCTGTGCTTGAGGTCAAAGAGTTTAAAAATCAAGAGATTATTTGATTCTACCTATTTTTCACTTCCTTCATTTGTTAGCAAATGCCTCTGTAGCTGAATCTAAGTGTCATCACTATGGGGAAGAAAGGGATGCCTGCACACAAGACTCATGTGGCCAGAGGAAATCGATTAGACGCTATTCTGTACAGATTGGAGTTGTGTGCTGCAAATGAAAATCTGCATTTGGGGAGATCATGTGCCAGGCACGTTCCAAGATGGTTGGGGTGGGGCTATTCTAAAGATGACTTCTCAACTTACAATTTAGGTAGGGGAATCCAGTCTCAGATATGTGTTGGAGATATTCTCTCCTTTTCAAGAATTTTGTGATGGTGGTTGGTGGAAACAAGGAATAAATGTGCTACTTCTGCCTCCACAACTGTGCTGTGCTGTTGTTGAACACTGTGATTGGTTGAGGGGAATGAGGGGATGAAAGTGGAATGTTCCATAATTGACTCAAGGTTAATTCCCCAAGATTTGGAGGATCTTTTCTGTGAAATCACCCAGACTAGGATTTATTTGTGAAATTATTGTTATTATCTTGATGCTTTGTGACCCCATTGAATGTAGTACACCAGTCTTTTTATCCTCCACCATCTCTTGAAGTCTGTCCAAGATTGTGTTAATTGTTTCTGTGACACCATCTATCCATTTCATCCTCTGTTGTCTCCTTTTCCTTTTGACTTCAGTCTTTCCCAACCTCAGGTTCTTTTCCAATGAGTCCTGTCTTCTCATCGGGTGGCCAGAGTATTTAAGCTTCTGCTTCAGTGTTTGACCTTTCAGTGAATAATCTAAATTAAATTTTTTTGAGTATTGACTGATTTGATCTCCTTGCTGTCCAAGGGACTCCCAGGAATCTTCTCCAGTGCCACAGTTGGAAAGTGTCCATTCAGTAACACGTAGCTTTACTTATAGTTCAACTCTCTCAGCCATACATTACTACTGGAAAAACCATAGCTTTGACTCTGCCAACCTTTTCAGTAAGGTGATGTCTCTGTTTTTTCGTGTGCTGCCAGATTTGCCATGGCTTTCCTTCCAAGGAGTGTTTTTTTAATTTCATGAAGTTGTTGGCATTATGGAAATGATAAGAGACTTCATCCTGTTTTAGGGATGAAAGCAAACAAAGTGTGGGATGGTGTTCGGTAGAGAAGGCAGTGGTTTTGGGTTCTCTCAAGTGACAACTGGAAGGCCCAGTGGAAATATTTATAATCTCCTCTCAACTCTCCAGTTCTCTGTGGGAAATGCCAGCTCAGATACCATGGTGGGAAATGGGGTGGGATGAACTTTAAAAGCACAGAGATCCTAACCATTTTATGAATGCGTATGAACTTGTGTCTGTATATTCTGGCATAAGCAGTATTAATTCATTTATTGAGATTTGCAAATGTGAGGGAGGATAGTACTCTTAACAAAATATGTGCATTAAGTACTTATTGTAAAAGGCTGTTGCCTTCATAGTTTTCTTTTTTTAATAATTTTTTTAAACATTTGATTTTAAAACTTTGAATTCCAGATTCTTTCCCTTCTTCCCTCATCACCCACCTTGCTTCTTGTATTTGAATGTCAAATTTTCTATTCAACTCTGATTTTTTCATCAAGAATGCTCAAAAGTCCTCTACTTCATTGAATGGCCATATTTTGTCCTGAAATAATATACTCAGTTTTGCTGGGTAGGTGATTCTTGGTTTTAATCCCAGCTCCTTTGACCTCCAGAATATCATATTCCAAGCCCTTCAGTCTCTTAATGTAGAAGCTGCTAGATCCTGTGTTATTGTGATTGTGTTTCCACAATATTCAAATTATTTCTTCTTGGCTGCTTGTAATATTTTCTCTTTGGTCTGGGAACTCCGGAACCTGGCTATAATATTTCTGGGAGTTTTCTTTTGGGGGTCTTTTTCAAGAGGTGATTGGTGGATTCTTTCAATTTCTATTTTGCCCTCTGGTTCTAAAATATCAGGGCAATTTTCCTTGAGAATTTCTTGGTTTTTTTTCTTGATCATGGCTTTCAGGTAATCCAATAATTTTTAAATTATCTCTCCGGGATCTATTTTCCAGGTCAGTGGTTTTTCCAGTGAGATATTTCACATTGCCTTCTATTTTTTCACTTGTTTGGATCTGTTTAATAGTATCTTGATTTCTCATAAAGTCATTTGCTTCTATTTGCTCCAATCTAATTCTGAAGGAATTATTCTTTTCGGTGAACTTTTGAAATTCTTTTTCCATCTGGCAAATTTGACTTTTAAGGCATTCTTCTTCTCATTGGCCTTTTGGGCCTCTTTCCCCATTTGAGTTAATCTGTTTTTTAAGGTGTTATTTTCTTCAGTCAAGTTGTTGACTCTCTTTTCATGATTTTCTTGCATCATTCTTATTTTTCTTCCCAATTTTTCCTCCACTTCTCTTACTTGATTTTCACAATCCTTCTTGAGCCTCCTACATGGCCTGTAAACCAGTTCATATTTTTCTTGGAAGCTTTCGATGCGGGAGTTCTGAATGTGTTGTCTTCCTCCTGTTCCCATGCTTTGATCCTTTTTGTCCCTAAAAAAGGAATCTAAAGTTGGATGGCTGTTCTTGCTTTGCTTGCTTTGCCTGTTCATGTTGCCACTCAATGACTTGACTTTGAGCTCTTTGCCACAGTAGAACTCTGCTTCTAGAGAGGAGAGCTTTGTCCCAAATCCCTGGGGTTTTTGCAGCTGCCGGACCTATTAAGAGGCTGCCATCTGTACCGCCCCCACCAGCTTTGGCTCACTGGTCACACACCCCAGGACCACCACCCAAGACCACAATCCAGATCCAGGCAGGTTAAAGCAAGAGCAATTACCTTCTGAATGTTTGCTTGTTCCCCCTACTGTCTGCAGGCCAGGAGCTCTGTAGTGGCCACATGGAAGTGGCTGTAGGGCCGCGGCACCTCCACCACTTCTCGCACAGGTTCCAACAGAGTTCCACTGACCTTTTACTTTGTCTTCTGCATTTATGGCTTGATAATTCTGGAAATGGCCACAGCTGCTGGTGATCCATTTTCCCAAAGTCCCTCCAGCCTCGGTTGATTGGGACCACCCTGGGGCTCAAACCAAGGGCTGGGGGTGGGGTGGGTTGGACTCGGCGTGGCTCCGATCTCGCTGTGATGAGGGAAAATGATGGTGAGAAAAAAGAGAAAAAAAGGGGCATGGCTGTCAAACCATGGCAGGTTTCTTAGGGGAGAAGCCAATTCTGTGGCTCAGGAAGTCTAGCTTGAGGCTGCATGCCAGCGAGTGAGGGCTCTGCGAAGGTATCAGCAGGGAAGCATTTAGATTATGTACGTTGTTTAGTTTTGGTTGAAGATTTGGGCGTTTGAGTGTGATTGGGATGTTTGAGATGGACGTGGATAATGAATTTAAAAGGTAATCATTGCTCTGTGGCCAAACAACAGAATGGATATGTTGGGGTGTTTGAGGGTTTAATTAAGGTTGATGTTGGTAATAGTATGTTGTGTGTTTGGGCTGTGGGGTGTGTGTGTGTGTGTGTGTGTGTGTGTGTGCGCACGCACGCGCGCGCGTACACGCACACACATGAGGAACATAACCTTCAGTATATCTACTAGTCCACAGAAATGTTCTGTGGTGGGCCAGTCTCAGAGGACCAGCCTTCTGGGGGAAGCTTCATTGTACAGTAATATGGCAAATGCTAGGTCTTATGGAATGTGCCTCAGGTACCACTGGTAACCTTGTAGATGGGAGAAGAGACAAATCACTCTGCACTGCAGCCCCTATGAAACCTGAGGTGCTTAGATATGTGTCTGCCTAGACAGTCTAGATTGTACATGGAGCCCAGCTCCATTTGCTGAAGGAAAGTTCTGTGGAGCCAGGGCTGGGGAAGGAACTTGAAGCTGATTTATTTCCCGTAGAGTTGTTGTGTATCCCTCATTCTTAAAAGGGACTGTTGCATCAGGGAGGTGAGGGACTAGGCAGCAAAGTAAAGGAACAGAACGAAGTCATTGGTCGTCTAGCATTTGTTAAATGTTTACCGTGTAGTGAGTACACAAAGCCAAAACTAGAACGTTTCTTTTTTTTTGTTTGTTTGTTTGTTTTTTTTTTTTGTTTTTTTAATTAAATTCTTTATTAAATTTTTTGAGTTACATCTTTTCTCCCCGTCTTTC
>CM053583.1:193045972-193181304 GCA_028627135.1 Pseudochirops cupreus
CTTTAGTGGGAAGTATCTTTGTGTGCGTTTTGGAGTTCCAGGATTGGTTTAGAGTCCTATTTTATGGGTATTTTGGGGTGGCTATGTGAGAGCTGTGATGTGTTGCTGCTTCTACGCCGCCATCTTGGCTCCGCCCCCCAAAACTAGAACGTTTCTTACCCCCAAGGGGCCTTCAGTACGTTGGGGGAGTCAGTGTGCTTAAGAAGTACGTGTAAAGTATATAGACAAATTAAAGGCAAATTTTGGGGAAGGTAAGAGCGTTAGAAAGCTGAGGGGAATCAGGAAAAATTTCATAGATTTGTTGCTTGTGCAGAGTTTTAAAGAAAACAAGGCATTTTAGGAGGCAGAAAGTGTGGATAGAGTTCATTCTAGGTATCTAGTGTCCCAGTGAAAAGGAAGAGAGAGGGGTAGGTACCTTATGGGAAGAACAGCAAAAAAGGCTAGTTTGATTGGGCTATAGAGTATATGAATGGGAGAAATGTATAATAAGATTGGAAAGGTAGGTTTGTGCTAGGTTATGAAGGGCTTCAGCCCAGGGGTTTGCATTTGATCCTAGAGGGCATGAGGATCATGGGAATTTCTGGTGTGTAGGAGGAAACCCAGTCAAACCGGTGCTGTCAGTGACTGTCATTTTATCTGTTTGGTGAGGCAGGAAGAACATTAATGAGTCTATGACAGTAATCCAGTGAGAGGAGGAATGAAGCCTGAGCGAGGCTGGTGGCTGTATGAGGACAGTACAGGGGACTGATGGGAGAAATGACATGGTAGAACGGACAGTGCTTGTCACCTAATTGGATAGGGGGAGTGAGGGAGTTCAGAACAACTCTTGGTTTGCTTGGAAACTTAAGTGGCTGGAAGGATGATGGTTGAGATGCTTCCAGGACATTCAGTTTGAAATGCCCAGTAGGCGGTTGGTGGGTGGTAGGAGGCTGGAGCGCAGAAGAGATACTACCAGCCATGAGGAGGCTAAGGCTGACAGTCTTCCTGACTCCAGGCCTGGTGCTCTGTGCACTGGGGCGCCCCCTTGCGGCCCTACAGGCTGAGGACCTAGGTTCAGACCCTTCAGGAACCTGCGTTATGGCTCCCGCTGCATCCAGGGCCATCGCCAGGCGCCCTGATCTTTTTCTTGCCACTGGACCCAGGTCCAGAGCTTTGCTCTGGGAGGAGAAAGTGAGGCAGGTGATTTGGCACTTAATCCACCTCACTTGCCTGTCATGGCATCACCTCCCCGATGTCATGGTCCTCTTCAGGAACGAAGGACAAACAACAAGGAGCCCATGTGTGACCTTGGGCAGATCCATTCACTGCTCTGTTCTTCAGCTTCCTTAGTGGAGTCAGGTAGGTGGCACTGGGCTTAGAGATCTTTGTTCAGATCCCCTCTCAGGCATGTTTACCAACTTTGTGACCCAGGGCAAGTCACTAACTCTGTCAGCCCCAGTTTCCAAGTATGGAAAACGACTAATAAAAGCACCTACCTCCTGGTGGTGTTATTAGGCCCCGAGAGGTAATATCTGCCAAATGCTAAATGCTAGCTATTATTATTAAAATAAAGGCAAGTTAGACTAGTCAGCCTGTAAAGGTAAGAGAGATTTTCATTTGATGCATCTCCAGTCTAGAATCTTAAGTGCCTTCACCCAGCTTTGGTGGTTTGGGGTAGTGACTTTCAGGTATCTATTTTACCTGATCCGTGATCAGTTTACTGAAAATATTGTTGCAACATTTTGGCTAAAAACGTAATGGCCAGCTGTCAATACGCTTTCAGATGCTGCCGGTTTAGGACTGTTCATTTTCAGCAGCTTTGAGGGATAATTGCTAAATGTGGGAAATCAGAATTTTTGAGCTGACTCTTGCAAACAGTAAGGCAGTTGAATAGCCTAAAAACTTGCAAAGCACTTAACATACATCATCTTCAGATTTGAGCCTCACAGCCTAGCAAAGTAGCTACTTAGAGAACGTAAACTGAAAGAAGCTGTTTAGTTCTCTGTTAAATAATACTTATTTATTTGAAAATAAATATACAAGCCCATTTGCTAGATTGTTACCTACACCATGTTTTAGATATGTGGTTGTAGAGTAGGATTATGGAACCATTTCCTCCACTTTTTGATGATTTTATAAGTGGATAATTTGAAATTAAATATGGAAGGCAAGCCAGTAGTTCCCTTTAAAATGATAACTAATTTGAGTGACATTAATGAGAACCTGCCTAAATGGTATCCCTGGTGAGATTATACTCAATGCTTATAATTGATTCATTCATCATATTTATTGAAGACCTACTATGTGCATAGTGCCATATAGGTAACATTAGATGATATTCTTTAAAAGTGAATTTTTTCCAAAGTTGGAATTGAATAATTATTGAAAATCTCTCATCCCTTTCCAGTCATCTGTCTACTCTGTGCCTGCTACTTTTCGAATCAGATTCAAATGGTTCTTGGTACCCATATTCTTTTTTTTTTTTTTTTGGAGGGGGGAAGGTAAGACAATTGGGGTTGTGACTTGACCAACGTCACACAGCTTGTTAAAAGTATGTCAAGTTTCTGAGGCCGTATTTGAACTCAAGTCCTCCTGACTTCAGGGCCGGTGCTCTATTCTCTGTGCTACCTAACTGCCCCTACCCATATTCATTTTTACACAATAAGAATGTTTTACTTTAGGGGTAGAGGAGTTTAGACTGAACTGAGGTAATGAAAATGGGTAGAACCATTGGTAGAAAAGCTTCTCAAGAATTTAGAGTTCCTTCAAAGCAGTGGTTCTCAACCTTCCTAATGTTGAGACCCTATAGTAGTCATATGTGGGTGTGTCTGCATGTGGGTGGACCCACCTGGAGATGGATAGAGGAGCCGTGTCCCGGTTCCTAAGACCATCAGAAATATGTGTTTTCCGATGGTCTTAGGCAACCCCGTGACCCCTATGAAAGGGTTGTTTGACCCCAAAGGGGTCGCGACCCATAGGTTGAGAACCACTGTTTTAACATTTGTTTTTTTAATACGTGTATGTGTGTACGTATGTGTATTTGATGTCATTAACCCTCACATCTAGATTTTGGTTAGAGATGTGACATAGTACTTTTTGTAAATGAAAAATCTTTAGCAGTTATATCATGGTGTTGTATGTTTAAGCTTCCATCTGGTTAGCCGCATCATGGGTTTGTTTTTTTTTTTTTTAATCTAGTACAAAAGTTCCATACCATATTTGGTCCCCATGGCCTTTGATTTTTAGGAAACCTGCGCTGCCACCATTTTAAAAGTGAAAGGAAGTAAATTAAATCCAGTTTACCATGCAAATGCACATAAGAAATAAAATAAGACAATTTTTTAATAAAGAAAACTTTATTTGGGACATACCTTTCTATGAGGGAGCACAGTCAGACAAGTTAGTGAGAGTCCTGATTCTTTCCCAGCAATAACAGTTTTACTCTCACTATGGTTTTTGAAAGAGATACCTGCATATTGGATTCAGCCTCCGGTTTGTTTTTCACTTTGGATTTGATCAAGACGGTGAAGCTTTTTGACCCTGTTCAGTAAGAAAGAGACGTGCTTCTCTAAGAGTAGACAGAAAATTTTTAAATTTCATTTATTAGAAATTAGTTTGGTGTTTGTTTATTATAGAAATTCATTAGCTTATATTTAGTTGAATTCTTGCTGATGTTTTTCTTAGTATGGAAAGGATTTAATTTTCAAACCTCTTTCATTTGGTTTTGGTCAGTAGGAACTATTTCTTTAACTGTCTTTTTCAGATTTGTCATATATACTATAATGTACACACCACTCATTCCCCCCCTTCTCTCCATTGCCATTCTTTCTCTAATCCATGTGTTTTTTCACTAACGCTACTACTTTTGGAATATTTCTATAGGATAATAAAGTTTTTCCCAAGTATTTCCTGTGTCTCCTTGATAAGCTGCTTATACCCATTGAGGGTGATATGTATATACCCCAAGTTGGAGCCCATACTTTTTCTTACTAGCACCTGCAGAGCTTGTAGTCCACAAAAATTCATTCCTGTAGTTTATGTACATAAACACATCCATATGCATACTTACATACATCTTTCTGTCCTCTCATTCAGAATTATTGTAGTTGATTTTTTGACTCCTAAGTGCAGTATTTCACATTAATTCCAATTAAGTTTCATCTTTTACAGTTCATACTATCGTTTCAGTCTGAGATCTTTTGAATTGTGATTCTGTTCACTAGCATATTAGCTGTCCATTCTAGGTTCATGCCGTTTGTAAATTTGATAAACGTTTTCTCTATACTTTCATCTGAGGCACTGATAATGGCACTGGCTATTAAGTCAATATAGACTTTAGCTTTCTGTCCACTAAAATACACTGACTCTGATAGATTAATTAGAAGCACAGTAAAAGTTCAGTTCTTTTCTCCCCATGGCCCTTCATAATCACATACAACCTTTCCCTCTAAATAGCAGTTGTCCCTTTCTTGTGCCTTCTGTAGTTCCTGACACAGCTAAAGCAAAGACCCGTATAATCATCCCTAGCACTAATTATAAGATTCAGCTCACGCTGTGTCTTACACTTCTTAATCCTGTTCTTGTAAAAGTTTTTATTGACTTTTTTTTTTATGTTACCAAAATTTCCCCCGGTATCCCTCTCTTTCCCCACCTGAGAGTGCCATCCCATTTAACAAATAACATTTTTTAAAAAGAAAAAAGAAAACAAAAATCAGCAAAACTGTCAATACTTGGCTCGTGTCTAAAGGTACGTGAAGCCCGAGTGACATTTGTGAACCTCTAGCCTTCCCGTCTCATACCTCTTTTGATCCATACTTGTTATTTCTGATTTGACAAGATTCACTTTTTTTACATTGTTGTAGTCATCATGTATATCATTTTACTGTTTCTGCTTACTTCACTTTGCATCAGTTCATGTAGATCTTTCCATGCTTCTCTGTGTTCATCCTAGTTATCACTGTGCGTGGCTCAGTAATATTCCACTGGGGCCTCCAATACTTAGTAGCTGGGCAAGTCGCTTTATCCCCGTTTGCCTCAGTTTCCTTATCTATAAAATTAGCTGGAGAAAGAAATGGCAAATCACTCCAGCATCTTTTCCAAGAAAACTTCAAATGGGGTCACTAAGAGTCAGACATGACTGAAATGACTGAACAATAACAAATGCACTGTTTACGCTCAGGTGCAAACTTTTTTTTTTTTTTAGCTATTCTGCAATTGAAAGGCATTTACTTTATTTCCATTATTTTTGCTATCATTAAATATTTTAGTGCATATGGCAACTTTGTTTTTGTTATTGACCTCTGTAAGAGGATAAGCTTAGCTTTAGTAAAATGGTATGGACATTTTAGTCAAATTTTTTTGCATGATTCTAAATTGCTTTTCAGTATAGTCATACTGATTTATAGCTCCACCAACAATGTACACTATTGTACACTAATGTACACAGCCTCTCCAACATTGACTATTGCATCTTAACAATTTGATGAATGTGAGGTGTATCAGAAGTGTGGTAACACTGCACACATTTTCAGACTTTTTGCCTTTTATTGATTAATTTTCTTGATTTTTTTTTTCTCTTTTAAAATGGTGTTCATTATGTGGGGTGGCTTTCTGGAGGGAAAGGGGGAGGGACGCTGGGGAAAAGAGACATCACTAAAAATTTATTTTTATAAAAAGGTGAACACAGGTTGTAGGACTTGGGACTAACTGCAGTCGGTAGAGAGAACTAAAAGTCTGAGCCAGTTCCCTCCCTCAAAATAAATCCAAGTTTTCATTAGTGTTTATTCTTTTCCCTCGCTTTTTCTGCTAGGTAAGTTATATACACTAGCAGTATATAAATGGCAAATGCAAAACACAGTAGACTAGTTATCAAAGAAAATTTGACAGGCATATATACAGCTTAAATAGGGAAGCATTGTGTAAGGTACTATGCCAAGCACTTTACAAGTATTCAAGCACTTTATGTATTTGATCTCACTTGATTTTCATGACAACTTTGAGAGGTAGGTGCTATTTTCACTTGCAGTTTACAGTTGAGGAAACTGAGGCCAACAAAGTGACTGCCCAGGGTCACAGTGGGGCCCAGGTCACAGTGTCTGAGGCTTCATTTGAAGATAGGTCTTCCTCACTCTGGGTCTGTTGTTCTGTCCAGTTCCTCACCAGTTGCCTAATGAAAGAAAAGGTAGTCAGATTCACTGGACCTGCACAGTGGGGAAGGGGAAGAATACTTGCCTTTATTAAGTACCTATTGTGTGGCCAGGTACTGGGCTAAACACTTTACAGATGTCTCCTAGAAAGATCAATAAAAATATTACCGATTGGTAATTGAAGGCATTTTTAAAAAGGCATTCATGAGACCACATTATATTTCTTCTAACCCATTCATTACACTAAAAATTGCTCAGGATTCTATACTTCTAGTCACCCATTTCAGGTGCTTCTTAAAAAAAGGAAAAGAGGAGGAAGGTCAGATATACAATAGAGATTGAGGGGGCAACATTATGTGAAAATCAAAGGCAGAAGAAATAGAAGTAATATGGTAGAAAGAGTAATATAACAGACCAATGGGCAGAAATGAAGCAAATGGCTGGTGACACTTTGTGACCCAGATCACAGAGTGACTGGGAAGGGAAAATCTTTTTGAATCCATATGCTTTCCTGGTCCTGATTTTGATCAATAAAAAACTGGTTGCCATAGCAGAAATGCCATCTTGGTGTCTGTGAAAGATAAGTAAGAGACTGCTCTTACCAGAGGCTTGAGCAGGTAACAATTGAAAGTGCTGTCACTTTGGGAGGGAAGCAGTGGCCTAAACTAAGGGACACAGAGACTTGATGAGTTTTGTTTCACCAAGAGATGAAGGCTAGGCAGGTCACTGAAGACACATTTTTAAGAGGGCATGGATCTTTAAGGATAGTTTTAGGGAAGCTGAACCCATGAGCTAAAACTTGGTAAAGACACAGTGACTCTAAAGAGTTAGTGTTGGGTCAGAGAAGGTGCAAAGTCAGGACTGCTGTTCTTTACTTTACTTGGAAATGTGCCTGTATAAATGTATTACCCTTTTCTTCAGCATAGATTATCTAAACACTGATATTTCGGTGATTAGAGGTACAGATCCTTGGGAAAGCAAACTCATGTTTAAGGATGTTGTCCAAAAAGAAAAAGAGAGAAGCCTTCAGTTATGAAAAGCGAGCTATCTTCATAGCCACTCGGACAAAAACATTTCCCATAAGGCTTCATTTTGTTACCGAGGTACAAACAGGAGTTGTCCCTAGGCAAAGGTGTTACGTTTTCCCCCAGGTTTATCGCCTATGTTCCCAGCTTCTTCTTTTACCCTTTTTCTGTGACATCTGCTTGTTACTTCAGGTATCTAATGCTTCCTATTCACTGTCATAGCCTTTTTAAACTTTAAAAGAGTAATGCCATTTATACATATCAGTTGATTCATACTTTAGTGTGAGTTAATTTTAGTGTATTTAATGGATAGATTTCATATTTTAAGCATTTATTCTCTGATCACAATTTTTGGGGGGTCTTATCTCTATTAAAGGAATTTTAGATGTTAACATGTAAATGGAGTTATGGAGAGGGAACATCAGAATTCATTAAACTCTTAACTCAGAGTCTGTGTAGGGTGATAGGTCATCAAGTGTGTGGGATGGCAGCATCAAAGAGTCTGTATTTGAGTTCTGCCTCTGGATTACCAAACCTGTGTGTGGCCTGGTGCAAGTCACTTGCCTTCTCCGTGAGGATTGACTAGCTGATCTCTGAATTCTTGACTCTACATGTATAATCCTAACTCCTCCCCTCTTCCACTTGGGAGGAGGCACTAGGTGCATCTCTTTGCCGTGGAGGAGCTTGTGTCTGCTTTCAGCAATAGAGTTTGTTAAATGCGGCTTCATCAAAAAGACTGATATATGGAAAGCCTTTGCAGACCTAAAGTACTATATACATGCTAGCTACTCACTTGTATTAACATTTATTAGAGATCTGAAAATAATAAATTACTGTTTTTATGGAAGACTGCGTTTTTGGCAAGTTTATCGAGTGATAATCCTGATGAAGTCCTAGAAAATAACTAAGTTCACTTACCTTTAAAGCAGTACCATTTGGAAGTCCTTAAAACCCATCTTAGTACTTAGATAAAATTGATGTAATATTTTACCTCACACCCCTCTCATGAGGTTATATATAAAATATGGATTTTTAGTTGTTTTGTTAACATGGCCTCTGATGTAAATTTAGCAGAGAACTTTCATAAACACACATTAAGACAATATTAAATAGTCTAGATTCATGGACAGAATGCAGAGTCCAAAAAGGTACCTTGATTCTTTTCATGTCATTGAATTTGAAAAACCAGAGCAAATATATTCCACATAGGGATCTTTATATAGGAAAATCTTCTTTGCCCAGTTTGCTTGTTTAGTCATATATACTTTAAAGGAAAAGGAGGTAGTTTGAGCAAATAATTGGCAGAAAACGTGCAGAAGTTAATGGCGCTCCAGAATGAAAGACTTTGACTTCCATTTCTCATCTTCCATAGCTTTCAAGCTGGGGACTTCCAAAGAACCTCGCTCGTCCTTTGGTCCTTTTTTCTTCTTTCTGTATCAAGCTCATCAAACTTCTCTCAAGCAGTCTGGGTCAGTAAGACTTGGAGTTTTTTCATTCTTGTTCCACTTCCTCTCAAGCCCTGCTTGTTTCGATGTTTTGTTAGCTTCCTTTTTGTGTGTTTCTGAGGGAGTTGTGATGTTAGAATTCTAAAGTTAAATGCCCTTCAAAAAAGCTTTTCCATTAACACAGTGTAAAATATGAAGAGATGATTCTAAATGATGAATCTCCATTTTGTACTGCTTGTTTTTTTTTAAAGTATATATTTGGGACAGCTAGGCAGTTGGTCGGTCATTGCATTGGTCAGAATTTAAAGGTGTTTTTCTTTACACCGTTGCTGTCCTTGTTCTTCTGGTACCGTTCAGTCTTTAGAAGTTCACAATGTGCCAGATTCTCTGACGTTGTTTTGACATTTCTTATACTTAAGTAATGCTGTCACATTCTTATACCATAATTTATTCCCTCGTTCTCCGTTTTTCTTAAGAGGCGATTTAAGTTAGATCTTGGTTAACTCCCCCTACCCCCCCCCCCCCATTGGCCCTTAAGGATCAGGAAATTAATTTTGGTTGCAGTTGTTCCCCCCAAGTATTCTCTTCCCTCTTCACTGCCTTCCTTCCATCCATGATCATTTCTTTGTTGATTTTGATGTGCTTTTACGCTGTGCTCTTTGGGTGTGTGTGTATGTTTCTTCTGTTAGAATATTAGTGTATCTTCATAGAACTCCTTGTAATCCCCCAAAGTTTACCTTCCTAAAGTAAATTGTTTTGACTTACATTTGCTTTCTGAAGTTTTTACTCAGCTTTTATTCATGAGAAATACTTGAAAGTCCTCTAATCAGTTGAAAACCCATTTTTCTACCTGAAGGGATTATACTCAGCTCTGCTTATTTTTAGTTGTGAGCTTATTCTCTTTTGAAATGTCATATTCCAAGATTTCTCCTTTTTAGTAGAACCTTCCAAGGCCTTGGTGCCTGAAGTTTTTCTAAAAGCTCTCAGTGTTTTTCTTTGCTAGAGATGTTCTGGGTTTTAGCTTTGACAAACTGTTGGTGTCCTCTTTGATTTGCTCATACCTCCAGCCTCAGTTCTTGGTTCGTAGCGCTGTGCCTGGGCTAGGTGCCACCCACCACCCCCTGCTGTGGTTTTAGGGAAGGGTTAATCCTTCTTGGCTGAGATTAAGGCCTCCTGTGTCTTTGAGGGTCACAGCCTTGGGCGCCCCTCCCCCCCCCGTCCCCTCCCACTGTGGATTTTCCAGTAGCCTGCCCTGTCTTTGGAGCGGTGGGATGAGCTTTAAATAGTGTCCTGTGCGAGGTGTGCCCGCCCCTCCTAACCCCCTTCGAGTTGGGTGCCCGGCAGCCAGAGCCCCAGGTCTTGCAGCACGGACCCCGAGGCTTGCCCCGGACCGGACCTGTCCAGGTCTTGGTTCATCACTTGGTCTGGCTTTTACTGAATCAGGTATGGGCTGGAAGTCCAGGAGGGAGAAGGCCTTTGAGACGGCCTCCGATGGCCTCACCGCCCTTTAAAGTTTCCCGTAGGATGCCCTCCTCGGAGTGGCCCCGGTCCCGGCGGCGAGCAAGCGGCCCGCGCCGCGAGGGGGAGGGGCGCCGCCTGCGGCTCCGCCCCGGGCTCCTCGGCCACGCTGCCCGGCTCCCCCTCCCAAAGTGCGCCGAGGGGTCGTACGCGTAGGTACCTGTGTGCTTCCGTTAACTGCGAGAGGAAACGTAGTCGTAGGCCCTCTCTGCACGGTCTGATGGGGGCTGCTCGGAGGGCGGGGGCTCGGAGGCGCCCACGGGCAGTGCGGTCAGCGAGCCCGAGCACGAACTGGGGCCTTTTTGGGTGGTCGGGAGTCCTACTGGAAGCCGCAGCCGGCCGGGCCGGGCCTCTTTCAGCCGGAGTCCCGCCCCCGCTTCCGCGTGCTGTCCCCGCAGCCGTCCTCGCCGGACCCGCCGCCTACGTGCCAAACCCACCTGGAATTGGTTTCCCCGGGCCGGAGCGGAAGGAAAGCGGCTCTTCTGTCCGCTGCGCTGACCTCGGCGGACTTCTTTCTGAATGGGGCTCCTGTGCCTTTAAGTAACAGAGCCCGCCCCGCGCGGGGCCCCGCTCCCGGCCCCCCCCCCCCCCGGTGCCCGTGGTAGATTCCGGGGAGCGCGGCCCGATGGAACGTTCCATTTCCTGTTCCCTTGCTGCTGACACAGGAGTGTTCCTGCTGGCAGTGATCTAATCATAGTGCAGTAAGAAACATGGCAGTTTGATGAAACATGGTGGAGACAGCGGCTGAAATGGAAGCATATGTTCTAGAAGACATTCTGGAGGTAGGGCTCGCGTGTGGGTGCGGAGCACGGCGGAGCCGCAACAAAGACGGCCCAGCAGGTGGACTCTAGAAAGCCACATTGGCCCGGCTGGAGCGAGAAGAAAGAGAACTTGGGTGGAAATGCAAGGGTCAGGTCTTGTTTTCTGTAGCTTGTACCCTGGCAGATTTCTCAGATTACCGGAGCAGCGTGCACTTAGTGGTCGTGTTTTGTGTGGATTTGGGGTGTTGCATATGTTACAGAAAGGGGAGATAAAGGAAGTATCCCATACTGTTGACCTTTCGGTTAACTTACCAACCTACAAAAGTGCGTCTACAAAGCAGCAGTGTGTATAGTATCATAATCTTGCACAATTAATTTACGTATCTAGACCTAAAGTTGTGTTTGCAGTTAAGGATTAAAAACAGCTAGCTATTTTGATTGATAAAATAAGTCTTCCATTCCAGTTACTTAAATTAGCCAGTACCCTTTGTCCAAAAATAAGAAAATGTTTTTGAAGCCGATCCTAGTCAGTTTAAAGCTTTTAATGATTTAAATTAATCGAGAAGCATTTTGAAATCTTTTGGGGGCAACCCTTCCTTGAATAATTAGTTGTAAGTTGTACTCTCCTGTTATCAGAATTATCTTTGCTTTACCTCTTCCCAACACCCCCCCAATCAATGTTGAGAACCTGTTTTACATTTTTCATCTATTTAAGTAAATAAATACCTCACTTGGTGAGTCACATATAGTGAAATTGTGAATTGGGTTAGGCCTTCTGTATAATTCATACTATCTAGTTATTATGTGTTTAAATCCCATTTTTATCTGCAGTGAAATTCTTTTTCTTTATATACTGTTTGTTAAAGAAAAAAACCTGGTGGTTTATTTGTCTTAGTAGCTAGTATTCAGCTAATTTTTGTGATTGCTGTTCTGCTACCCTGAGATAAACCTATTTCTTGGGGGGTTGGAAGGTTGCAAAGGCAAGGCAGGCTGGGTTGATGGGGGAGAAAAAGGCGGATGCGCATTATCGAGGGCTGCATGATCAATGAGCATTTTCTGGAGTCCCTCAGTGAGTGCTTGGAGCTGACATTGCAGTAAGATCCTTATGGTTGCTCTGCAGAATGAAAACTGATTCCATTGTATTACTTAGCTCCTCACAGACATTTCCCAGCACCCTCCCCTCCTCATCTCCAAAAAACTGTTGTTTGTTTCTAGTAGAATTTCTTTTTCTCCCTTTCTCTCTGTCTTTCTGATTTCCTCATCCACTGTTAGTGAATTTCTTTAGAAAGGGGCATGGTTAAACTATCTGCTTCCAGATAGGTGAAAAGATCCACATTGGGCGTGTTCACTGAGCAAATTTCAGTGGCAGAGTTTAAAAAATACTATTTGTTATAAAAATCTAGTAGCACACATGCATGTATTTCAAAAGTTTTTAAGGGCATACTTTTGAGATTACTATTTAACATTTTTATCAGTTTTTTTAATAGCTTAATAGTTTAAAGTTTTAATATATGTTAATTTCAGTGAACCACATATTATGTGCTTATTATTTTCCCAAGTTTATTTTTCAGTATTGTTAGTCTTGTTCATTTGAAGTACAGATTTTTGAGTGGTCTCCTTAATTGTCCTTTAGTCATTTTTTCAATAAAATTTTAAACATTAATGTGAAAAATTCATGTTAATCAATTACTACCAGACATTAGTGATTACCATAGTTTTTCATTTTCGAATAATGGATTTCATTTATATATATATATATCTTTGTGTGAAAGAATTTTAAGTAAATTCTTGTTAATCTGCCTATTTGCTTCACAGTTGTCTTTTTTTTTTCCTCTAAAATTTGTAAATAATTATAGTTGTTCACAGTGCAGAGAGAACAAACCAATCATTATCTAGACCCTTTTTTGGGCCAGTGTATTAAGATAATTAAGAGTGTATCTCAGATAATAAGTAAACAGATTTGAATATTAGCTCTTCATCCGTTAAGAGGAATCTGGAATTTTTTTCTTTTAAGGATTTTTTCTTGAAATAAGTCTTTAATAATGGCCAGTATTTTGTATTTATATTGTGTCTTGAAGTTTGTGAAGTGCTTTGCAGACATCTTTTTACTTAATCATCACAACAGCCTTGTGTGGTAAGTGCTGTTGTTGACAGCCCTAATTTACTGATTTAGTGTTTGGCTGGATTTAGACCCAGATCTTCTGACACCACGTCCAGTCCTCTGCTTACTGTTGTGCTGCTTAATTGTCTAGCAAATAAGGAAGCATTCTTTACCAGGGGAAGACTCTTTGAAGTTTGGGGAATGATGGTGGAGGAGAAATCCTAACATTTGTCCTCACCCGTTTTTGATTTTTTAATTTGATATTTTAACATGTGGTTAATAATATCTTGATAATAGCCTAAATAAGTTTGTTCTAATTTTATTTGTGGAATTACATAGAAAATTATTTTTTTTCAAAGATAATTTTTTACTTTTTGAAGGTTAATTTTATCTTTCAAATAAAATTTTATTCATGTCATTTATTTTTACATGCTTAGATTTTCCACTCTACTTTTCCCCCACCCATCCTAGACAGCAATCGCTTATAATAGATCTGCCCAAACTGCTGGGCTCGTGGGCCACTTACAGCATGCCAAAGGATTTCCTCTACATTTTCCTCTACATTTTTTGTGGGCTGCCCGAAATCCTTTGGCAGGCCACAGGTTAAAGGAAGAGAAAAATAAGTTCTCTAAAACCACATGTCTATCAAAAAAGTCTGGCATTGTAAGCCTTATCCTATACCTGGAGTCTCCTACCAGCATTTTGGAAGAAGGGTGTGATTAATTTTGAATAGTGACAATTTTTGTTTCTATTGAAGCATTCTGGACAATTTAAAAACTATATTAAAGAGGAACTGTAGCTTTGTTCTTCTGAATAAATTATGTCCTTTTCATAAGTTCATTTTCTTGTATAATAGATTTTTAGAAGAATAATAACAAAAGTGGTAAAAAATGAAACTGAAATTCCTTAGATCATCCATAAATATTTAATGAGTATTCTTGGAACTAGTTATGATACAATTTACATTTTAAAACATCATTTGGCTTTTCATTTTATTTTTTATTTTAGTTCCAAATTATCCCTTTCTTCTCTGCCATCCATTGAGAAGCCAGGAAAAACAAAGCCCATTACAAATATGCACCAACCAAATTCCCACATCAGCCACGTCCAAAAGAAATTAAAGGGAAAGAACATATTGTGATCCGCACTCGAGTTCACCCCTTGTTTCTCTGGAGTAGGCAGCATGTTTCCTCTGAGGCCTTTGGCGTTGTGGGCAGTCACTGCTGTCTTGGTCAGTTGTTAGTTTATAGTTTTTTGTAATAGTTGTCACCATATGCATTGTTCTAACCTAGTTTTGCACATACATACAAGCATCCCCACATTTTTCTGAAACCATCATTGCTCAAAGCACAGTCACATTCACATACCTTGACTTGCTCAGCCATTTCCTAGTTGACGAGCCTCCCCTCAGGTTTCCAGGTTTATGCCACCACAAAGAGAGCTGCTATAAATGGTTTTGTACACATGGGTCCCTTTTCTTCTTTCTCTGTTCTCTTGGGGGTATACACCTACGAGTGGTACCACTGACTGTAAGCAGTGTGATAGCTTTTGGGACACCAGTCCAAATTGCTCTCCAGAATGACTGGACCAGTTCACAACTCCTCCAACAAGGACTTTGAGACACTGTGTATTTGACAGTCTTATGACAGAACTCTTTGGAATAGTTGAAAGAACACTAGATGTAAAGGCAGAAGATCAGGAGAGCTAAATTACTTGGATATTCCTTGAGCCTTTTTTCCCTTAGGGTCATTTATCAATTTGCTTATAGCAATTTCTTTCCGATTTTTTTCCCTCCGTATCAGATGAGAAATATCACTTAAAAATTAGAATATGAAAATGAGGATTGTACACAGAGCTGCTCTGTTATGTACAACTTTTTGAAAAGTTGTTTGAATGCTTTTGGTCTTTATATGTCTTAAAACTTCAGTGACATTCCTGTGTTTTTCTTCTTTTTTAGCCTCAGTTTCCTCATCTCTAAAACAAGACTGATACACACACTGCTCATGACTGCCTCTAAGTCTGAATGCTCATTGGATTTACACTGGCACTTAGTTCTTTATGGTCACAGACTCATAGATTTAGAGTTAAAAGGCGCCTTAAAGATCGTTAAGACTAGCTCCATAGTGAGCTAGCGAAGGAAGTCCTTAGAGATTGGGGTTTGGCCAAGGCCGTCCAAGATAAGCAGTGGAGGGAGGATTCCAATTTGACTCCCAACCCAGTGCTCTTTCCACTAACGCTAGTCCAGTAAAATCACAGTTATCTGCATTGCATAAATGATACTGTATGTAATTTTATTCTCTGAAAGTCTTGTTAATAAGTAGAAAAGTGAGTTGCCTGTGATTGCATGTTTACTGTTGTTTTCTTGGATGCTTCTACTAATGCATTGGGAAGTTATCAAGATAGCAGGAAGTGGGAGTAAAGATTCAGATAATTAACAGTAAGATCAGTAATTTGAATATAAATATGTGAGATACTATTTTCTCTCTTGGCTTTCCTACTTGTCTGACTGCTCCTCAGGCATTTTTGCTGGTTTATCATGCGTGTCCAGTACTCCCGAGACTGACTTTTACTCTATACTCTCTCACATTATGACCAGTGAGCTCATAAGCTCTTGTGGGTTTATTTGTCACGTCTGTGTGTGATGGACCTAGGATCCAACATTTCACACCGGATGTCCCAGAAGCATTAAAACTCTGCATGTTCAAAACAGAAACTTGATGTTTCTGTGGAAACATCAGCCTCCTTTTCCCGTCTTTGGTTCAGAACCTTGGCATAACTCTAAACTCTTTACTGCCCTCGTCCCACATAGCCACCTGGTTTCCATATCTTGCTGATTTTTACTTCTGAAACACTTCTCACACCCATGCCTTTCTGTCTGCTCATGTGATTACCACCCGTCAAGGCCCTCGTCATCTCTTGCCTGGCCTGTTGCTGTTGATCTCTTTACTTCAAGTCTCCTCATTCCAGGGCATCCTCTACACTGCCAGCTAGGTGGTTTCCCTTCAGTGCGGATCTGAGCATGGCACTTCACTGCTAGAGGCTCCTTATTGCCTCTAAAATGAATATGGATGCTTTAAACTTTGAAAGTCCTTACCCTCCCAGTCTTTATGACTTTATGCTGGCCTCCCATATCTGTGTGCTCTTCACCTCATAGAGCACCACCGTATACACCAGCCCTTTACTGATTTCCTGCTAATTGTTAGTGCCCTCTCTCCCAATCTTCCTCTTGTTTGTTTTGTCTTTAGTGTGTATGTTATTCCCTGATAGGATAGAAGCTTCTTGAGTTTCACAATTGAATGAATTGAATGTAACGAATGAGAGTGTGTGTGTGTGTGGTGTGTGTCCCCGCGCATGTGTGTTTGTTCTTGTTAACAGTCCTCTATGGGTAATAGCTAGCAATTAGTACTAGGGAGGAGGTGTGCTGTGTTTGGTGTCAGAGGGCCTTGGTGGACCTCTTTGAATGCTTTAGCCTGTCTGGGTCTCCGTCCATAAAATGAGGGCCTAAATGGTCTCTGAGGGTCCGTCCGTTCAGCTGTAAGTCCCATTCATATCTTCATTACTAAAGGTTGTCACAGCGTGGATTATTTTTTACCCTACCGATACCTACTTATACTATCAAATCATTTTTTATAGTTTTTAAACAGGAGCCCTTACTTTGAAGATAGAGTAGTGACAGAAATACAAGCATGCTCTCTCCTTCCTGCCTCCGACGCCAGTTTCTGAGGACGATGGGCTCAAACTTGGCATGGTTTCACATAATGTTTGCCTTCCAAGTTCATTCTGAGTAAAGCATAACTGCTTTGAGTTCATCCTCAGGTCCTTGATTGTGTAATGGCTGACCACAAAGTCTGGCATTGGTTGCACTCCCAGATATGCCTGGTTTTCAAAGCTTCTTCACCTAAAACGGAAAAAAGAGCAATGCTGGTAGTTAACTTCACTCAGTGATGGGCAGTCCCCTTTACCCTCATTGTTCTTCAGAGGATGACAGACTTCAAGAATTCTTTCCTTCATGCAATTCTGTATTTTTGTTAATCAGTGTAAATCTCCTGTACAAGTAATTTAGTACAGAGATACCAAACTTGCAGCTTACCCAACCTGATTAAAATGTAATTCAGGAACTGCTTAACCCAACAAATAAATAAAAATGCAACAGAAGTTAATGTGCAGCCAGTGGGATCTATTTCTGTTTAAGTTTGACACCACTGGACTAGTAAAGTATTAACTGTTGAGTTTCTCGGGCCTAACATTAATGATGATTGTGGTGGTGGTGGTGCTGGGTGATGCATTGAAAGAGTATATTAATATTTATCTGGTACATAAACAGCTGAAAACTTGAACAAAGAGAAAATGTGGAAAATAATAAAGATTCTCTTATTTAGCAATTGAAAATAAAAAGGATCAATAATCAGGCTTGAGAAATAAGAATCCTTTGGAGGTGAACACGAAAATTTTATTTTGGTCTGCATGGCAGCAAGAATTTGAACACAGTGATGGTGTAAGTTAGATCAGGTGAAAAAGAGAAAGCTGAGGGGGGGACTGGAAAGCAGCAGAGCCAGATATAGTGCATTTGGTGCAGATTTTTCATATGAATGATTAGAAATTTACTCCTTTTAGAATCTGCCTTAATGGGAGGTATCCAACCTTTTTTCCAAAGATGAGAACATTAGTGGCCAGTTTGCATTTTATTTTTTTCCCAGTTTGATGTAAGCAACCTTTTATAATTTACAAAGTAAAATTGCTCCTGCCCATATTCTAATTAGGAGAACAGCTTGTATATAGGGACCAATCACAAAATAAATGGGTATTTTTGGGAAGGACGGCACTAGTAGGGGATCAAGAAAGACTTTTTAGAAGGTGGTACTCAAGTTGAGTCTTAAAGGGAACCTGGGATTCCAAGAGACAGGTGAGAAGGCATTGCCTTCCAGGCACTGGAGTGTGGGATGGGAGGGCAGGACAGTCGGAGCAAATAAATGCAGGGGGGCTGGCGATGGAACATCAGTTGTGAAGCAGGAGGTAGATTGATGTAATGTGTTTGGAGGAGAGTAATGTGTTCAAAAGACTGGAATCACAAGAAGGAAGGGGCTGGGCAGTAACAATTTTTCTTTTGAATGCTGGATAGAGAGTTTAATTTTATTTTAGAGGTGATGGGCAGCACGGGAGTTGTGAGAGAGATGGACAGGGACAGGACAGACATGGTCAGACCTGTCCTTTAGAAAATTGCTTTAGTGATTGTGTGAAGAACAGATAGGAATGGGGAGAGGCTTGAGGCGAGGAGGCAGTTGCGGCAATCCAGGGGAGAGGTGATGAGGGTAGTCACCCGAGATGGTGGTGAGGGTTTGAGTAAGAGATACGGAGATTAAAAAAAAAAAGTTTTAGTAATTAGCTGAATATCTGTTGATAGCTGAGAAGTTGAGGGTGACCCCAGTTGTGGACCTAAGTAATGATTAGAAGAAGGTTCTTTGTCCTTGGTGTTCAAAAGCAAAGTTGGAGTGATGAGACGTGGGTTGGAGTTAAGCTTTGTATGTGTTTAATTTAGTTGAAGTATTTGAACCTTCTAATAGTTGATTATGATTGGGAGAGAAAATAGCCCTGGATAGATCTGTATCTATAGATATAGATAGATGTATTGATCGATCTAGGAGTCTTCTGCAATCATTGCAAAACTTAAGAAAACCGGGGGGTGTGGGTGCAGAGGATGATTTATGATGGATTAGGTAATCAGCTGAATGGATTATAATAGTAATAGCCTTTATTTAACTCAGCTCTGCATTTGTGGTTTATTCATACACAAACACATAAATCAAACTATACTGGGAACACTATAGGGCATCTTGGAATGTGGAATTTCTGGTATATTGGAATAGAAAGCTGTTCTCAACTTAAAACATGCCAGCAACACAGTAATGTTAAGAACAATTGATTTTTAACATGGCATGCATTTTTCAGGAAGACAGTTTAAGGCCATTATGATTCTGCCTAGCTTTAAATTCATTATCCTGACTTATAGCTTCCAAATAAAATAGGGAGTCAAACCAAAACATCTTATTTGATATACACAGGCTACATCAAGCTTACATGCCTTTGCTGAAATAACACATTAAATAGCTCATTCCTCTTGGCATCTTTAATGATCTTAAATGCCAAGGAAAGACATACTGTCATCACGAAAGTGGAGCTGAATGGGATAACCACATTTAAATCTGTCAGCACATCTGCATAAAACAATGATACCGTTTTCTCCCGTTACTTTCTTCTCCCTAACAAAAAACTTTAACCGACCCATCAAAAGGTAGGACATCGTTCCACATTTGTTACCCCTTCAAAGGGGGGTTTTCTTTTTGGGGGCCGTGCTCGGTCATTCAGTTTTGATTATTTTGTTTGTATATCGTTTTCCTGTTTCCACTAACTTCATTTTACATAAGTTTTCTCTCTTTATCATGTTCTTTGTTTCCTACAAATTCTGTTACATTCATGTAGCACATATTTGTTTAGCCATTCCCCAGTTGATGGGCACTCCAGCCATTTGCCGTATAAGGTATACACTTCCAAAAAATGTCTTTTTATTGGAGTGAAGGAGCAGGAAGATAAATTAGGAGTTTTTGAAGGCAGGTTAAGAATAATACTGATACTTTGAAGGGACAAAATGGCTATTTTTTGTTACTGCAAATTTCTATCCATAGATGTCTATGTTAGTTTTTGTTAGCTCTATCTATATCTATCTGTCTATCTATCTGTGTCTCTACCTGTAATTTTATAATGTCATAAGTGTGGCAAAGTATAGTCACCGAATTTGCATAATTCTGGATTTCCTTTCCAGAATGGTCTGGTGAGTCTGCACACAGCTCCAGCAAGTCCTTGCTTTGCCCGTAGCCCACACAGCACAAGATAACACTTGAGATTGTTTTGATTTGCGTTTCTTTTGGCTCATTTTTTTTCATATAGTGGATTTCAAAAATTCATTTCTTTATTATTATTAAAATAATCTATTTTCTCTTTTGTGATCATCTCTATCCCTTGTCTGCAAAAAGTACCTGATCTTTTTTTATGTCATAACATTCGGGTCACCAGTTTTGAGTTTTTGGTGTGGCTTTCTTGATGCCTCTACAACAGAATACAAATTCTGCTATTTAGCTTTTACATTCCTTTATAACTTTTATAACACCTCCTGCCTTCTGCAATCCACATACAACCCTTTTCTGCGTTTTTATACTAGCTGTCCCACTTGCCTGGAGTAGATAGACCTCATTGATTGATTTCTTAGGCTTCTTTAAGACACGGGTTACTTGCAAGAAGAAGCCTTGCTCATGTGGCTGCCCCTCCCTTCTCAAAGTACCTTTCTTTAAAAAACTACTTTTTAGTAGTTCATTGGAGAGAGCATTGGAGTCAGGAAGACCTAAGTTCAAAACTTACTAACGGTGTGACCCTGGACAAGTCTCTTATCCCGTCTTATAAACATATATATTTATATAATGTCTGTAAAATGTGGATTACACATATCTCTCTGGGGTGTTGATTAAATGAGGTAATAGTTGTACATGTTAGCTATTGTTGACTAATTTATGTAATACTAGGCCACTTGCCTGCTCTAAAAACTAGAGGAACAAAAAACTATATCAATGTTAGTAAAACAGGTTCCTCTGTATAAAAGTGACATTTTCTAGAATATTTCTCTCTGAATTCTCCAGAAGATGAGAAAAATAAAGAGTAGCAATGATATGTGCAATGATACGTGTATTTTATTTCAAAATTAATATTCCGTTTCAAAGAAGAGGAGGAAGGTAAGGCTTGGTTAGGTTAGGTGACTTTCACAGCTAGTATCAGAGATGAGATTTGAACCCATTCCATGTCCAGTGGTTTATCCATGCAGCCTCTCTTTTGTCATCAAGAAAATCCTTAGAATCTCACATGACTTTATTTCCCTTGTCTTGTCTGGAAATTTTTCTCAGAACACGCAGTTTCAAGGAATTGCCTGTTCAATATTCACCATTATTGTTACTGAGCACATACAGTAATAGTCCATTGTCATGTCAAAGCTACAGTAGAAGGCTCTGTAAATGTGTTTTTATATGTGTGTGTGTGTGTGTGCATGTGTATATATGTGTATATGCACACACACACACACACTATATACACACAGAGAGAGATGAAGAATAATTACTGAATTTGTTCAGTTAAAACAGCCAGAAAATTGTCTTTTTAAAGACAAAATCTGGCAACAGATTAAGAAGTAGATATTGTGAGGGGAGAAAATGAATGACTATGCCCATTTTTTTAATGGGAGAGAAAGCCTTAGTGCAAGTCAGAAGACTAACTAACTGAACTTAAAAGCCTTAAAACTACACTAAGAGCATGTGTTAAACTTAAAATGCAACCAATATTGTTGCCATTGACTGCTAAACTTATTTTTGCTTTGTTTTTTTAAAAGTCATAAACACTTCCTTTCTAGAGATGTATATTTCATTGCATAATAAAAATTGTAAATTTGTGAAAAGTAAAGTGTAAAAAAAAGTAAAAGCAAAAAGTGCGGTTTTAATTTTTTGTGTGTGCGTGTGTGATTTTATTACTGCATGTCTTTGGAGATAAACTTGTAAATTGCTTTTCAGAGTGGTTGAACATCAGTGCCTGTTTTTTCATAGTCTCTCCAGCAATTGTCATTTTTTGTCTTTACCAGTCTGATGTGTTTAAGAGTTCCGATTATTTTATTTTGCATTTCTCTTATTTGTGATTAAGTAACTTGAACATTTCATTGTGCAAGCAAATATGAATGATCAAACTAGCAGTTCTTTTTGAGAACTGCCGGTTCATATTCTCTGAGCTGTTTGGGGCATTTTAAAGTAGATGGCTTTAAACTTTAGATGGATTTGGAATTAAAATCCAAATTAGACTTTCCAAAATTTCTTCTTGCACACACATACACACACTCTATAATCTCATCCACAGCCATAGCCCCCTACATCTCCAAAGAAAGATTTTCTCTCTTTTGCTTTGGAGGACTTTCTACTTTTATGTGTTTATGGGAACTGTCCGTCAACATAGGATCTTAAAATGTCAGTTTTTCCCTAATCAAGGGGAGAATCCCTCCACTTTCTTCCAATGTTGGAAACCTGCAATTGTGAAAAATGGGCAAGTTGAACTTGTTCAATTCAAATGTTAGCTGTTCATTTCCAATTCTTGTGCTCTTATTGTTGGCAAAACAAACCTGAATGACTGAAGTTTCACTTTTTTCCCCAGAAAAAAAGCAAGGCAGCCCTTGATTTTTCTTACGATATGTTCTTGCTGTGTGTGATTAAAAATTTATGTTCAGAAAGGAGATCTTCTTTTCCAATAGAATGATGATGACTTGGCATTCATTCCTGTGGCAAACATTTATTAAGCACCTTCTCTGTTTAGGAAACTCAGGATGGGGAGATAAAAATATCCCAGAATGATAAATTCTGCCATAAAAGAGTAGAGGAGATAGAGCAGACGTACAAGTAGCTAACAGTACAAACAGGATTTGTCAAATATCATAAGCCTACAGAGGGCTACCTGGATTCTGTCTGTTCTTTTTATTGGAGGAAGTGACTTTGAGATGGCTAAGATTCTGACAGGCCTGAGATTCTTCATAAAAGACTGTGCCCCTTCCCTTCCTCCCGCACTTCTACCCCCAAAAAGTGCTGCAGCCATTTTTCAGAAGCACTGAGTGGGTCTGTGTGGAAGCGTCTTCATCACTGCAGAGTGAAGTTTGCCCTGGGCCAGAAGTGATGAGCAAAGACTGGAAATGTTACTTGGAAAAAAAATCACAGTACATGCAAGTAGTCCGAGACGGACAGTACGTTTCTCTTCATGTCTTGTTTTAAGTGAAGTTCCAAAAGTATTGGTGCCCTTGAATGGTATTCTAAATGTTAGTATACTTTTATAATTATGTATAGTATAATTATTAGGATGTGTTAGTGTTTACCAAATCCTACTTAATGACTGGTTGCTGCTATCTTCTCTTGTGTTCCTGTCATCAGTCACGGGGAACTCGTGATGTAATTTTTGCACAGAAAAATGGTATATTGAGCTATTGATCCCTATAACTTCCTATTAGTAAAGAACTCCAGAGAAAGTTTAATTTCTCCCTTAGATAATAATCCTTCACATATTTTCCCTCTTTACTTCTTATTTTCTTTATGCCAGCTATGTTTCCAGTTACTTCAGGTTACTCATAGGCTTTGGTTTCAGGCCCATTCCTTTACTCTCCTAGTTATCTTTCTCTGGCAATGGTTCAGTATATCAAGACATCTTAGAGTCTGGTTACTGAATGCAGTATTGCATGCTAGTATTTATATAGAGATCTTTAAGGTTGGCAAAACAGTTCCATGTTGATCATTTGATCAACCTCAGTAGGTGCTGTTGTGATCCACATTCTGCAGAGGAGGGAACTGAGGCTGAGATGATGAAATGGAACCTGCACATTGTTTGTGAGCTAAAATAATCAATTATTTTAGAGCAGACTTTCCACCTTTTACTGATGACACTCAATTTGCATTTCTTGCTAAGGGTAGAATGCAACGTATTGAGTTTACAACTGCTCTTCTAAACCTGGTTGGTTCTTTTGGTGTGGATAGCATTTCCATGGGAAGATTCCAATGTGAGTAATAATTTCTCTAGAATATGAAATGTAAGTCAATACTTATATACATTTTTGTGCACTACATACATTTTCAAATGCTGTCTTTATTAAATGCCCCTGATAGCATAGTCCTTTTATTCCATGTGTATTCCATATCCCTCATCATGGTCTTTGTCAGGATATTTCAAACCTGAGAGATTTCATTGTCAGCTTTATTTAATAAACTCTTACTCTTGGGGTTAGATCTAAGATCCATATCTAATGCCTCCACTGTATCTGATAGTAATAATTCTGATATTGTAAAAGGAATGTATTTCCATGACAATTGAGTAGTTGAGCTTGCCTTCATAGGAAACATTTTCAAAATAGATTCCTTTATTTTATTAAGTAAATTTGTTTATTATTCATTAACTTCCTGTGGTGACTGCTACACAATCCCTCTCTTTGTTTTTCTAAAGAATTAGATGGGTACTTTAAAAAATGATGGGACTTGGAACAAAGTAAAAGTTTTAATCAGATTTAAACGATTCTCTGAATGTGTAGCATTTATTTCCTTAAATCTAGTATATTTCCAGTTATCAGTTCCAGTTCCTCCTAAAAAGTGCTTATATATTTTTAATGTATTTTACTGATCTTTAACTTGTTGTTCCAATGCTTTGTTACTCCGTTTTTCTTTTAGTTTTAGAAAAAACTAAGAGCATAGCTTGCTTCTTTTTATGCCTGTAGGATCTTACTTGCATCAGTTCTGTTATGTCATATGTTTTTGTTAAATAATCAAATGACATTTAATGAAGGCAATTAATAGTATCTTACTTTTGCCTCTGAGCAGGCTGGCTAGGCACCCCTGCTTGAGCCTTGGAATGTTAGAGCCAGGGGGTGCGAGCCACTCTCCATCCAGACCCGGTTTTTACCCTGTTGCTGCCTGAATGCTTGATGTTGTGAGCGCTGGGTGTGAGATGAGAGGAGATCTGAGTGTTGAGCTATGCTGAGTAGCTCTTTAGCTCTCCCTTCTTCTTTATTTGTTTGAATTACTATGAATTCCTCTCCTTTGAAAGTCAGATCTCAGTGCAGTCTTTTCTTCCACAGCTGCGGAAGCACCTTTCTGTTTTGAGATGTTTTCTGAGTCTTTGCTGTCCTAATTTTCATGGATCAGTGAAAATTTGTTGTCACCATATTTGAACTACTTAAGTTTCTTCTGTGAAGTTAAATGAAGGTCCTTTGGCAAAAGCCTTTTTTTATTGGCATTCTTCTCAACCTTGGGTTAGGGTTGATAAGAGATGACTGAGCCTTATTGTTGCTGCCTGACTCAGCCCAAATTTCATTGGAAGGGGTTTCATTGAGGCTGACCAATGGCTAACTATTAACAAATTCCTAGTAGACAAGTACATCATGAACATCATGTGGATGAGACAAGGGCCCCACTTGGTATGGGGAGCGGCAGTCCTGTGTTCTTTGCTGTTTTCCTCTGTCTTCTCATTGAGATGAATTGTGTTCTTTAAAAAAACTCCTTGGTTACTTTGAGGTGAGAGTCTCACATTGTACCTGGGCAACAGGCAAACACAATTTCCAAACTCACTCAGGTGAGTGATCCTACACCTTTTGAGAGATTTCTGTACTTAACACAGATGAAAATATTTTCACACGCTCTTTTATGTCTTTAGTCATATCTTTTAGTGATGAGGCTGCAACATGGCTATTTTTGCCTACCTCAGCTTATTCTGGCTAACTACTAGGTCCATCTTCTTGGCCTTGGACCCAGCATATGGACAGAATATAGCACAGCATACAAGTTCTAAGGATGATCTCTGGTCTTTTTTCTTTTTTAACTTTTCTAGCATTTTGATTGGTGGGGAGATCTATATAGTGTGATATTTTACTTGTCATTTTTAAAAAGTCTTCATTTTTATGTTTGGGGCCAGCTTATTAGCATTGCATGTATTGGATATATTGAATATATCCATTTACCCTCCATTATGATCTCTATTACCTTGGAGATGTATGTATGTGTATGGCCTTGACAAACTTAATAGTGTCCCTTCAGATACATGTCAAAAATATTTCCCAAGCAGGTAAAGCTTTAGGGGTTTTTTTGTGGTGGTCAGTCTCAGATACAGTATTTCTTAAATCAGTAGTTAACGTTGCCTTCACACGTGTGTGAAGAGGGGCATGCATAGTTAAGTAGAAAGAACATAGACCTTGGGAGTCTTTGGACCTGATTTTTAGTGCCCTCTCTTACCTGTATGACTTTGGGTAGGTTACTTGATCCCTGGCCTCATTTGTAAAATGGTGTTACACTACATGGTCTCTTCTTGGTGTACACCTGTGAGCTGTCATTACAGTTAAGCTGGTCAAATCCCCATAACATGGGCTTGAGTAAGCCATCCCCATACGAGGGCAAAAGTTTGTTTTCTGACTTTTTCCTTTGATACCATTTCTCCTTTTTCCATAAATAGTGAGTCTAAATAGGATTATTCTAGCTCTTTAAAAAAATATATCACTGCTGCCTTGCATGTCCTTCCCCCACCTCCCCAACAGTTCATGGAGAATTGGGATCCCTGTGGCTCCAGGTCTGTTTAGGAAAGCTTAATTAGGAGTGGTGATTAACCGGCAGTAAGCATTTTCTAGTAGGTAATTACAACATTCTTTTTCATTCCTCTTCACCTATTTTGTAATTTCTTTAACTCGCTGTTGCTTGTGGTGTACCATGCAACTCTGTACATGGTGATACTGCAGGGATAATGCAGGTGTCCCCTGCAGCAGCTGTGGAACTAGTGTGTTCAGGCAGTTTAGCAGCATCTGATGTGATCTTTGGGCTTTAAATTTTCTCATCAGTTACTAAATACTAAAAAACTGACAGTTTTTATTAGTATACTTTAAGGAGCACCACAAGCATTTAGTTATACTCCGTTGCTGAAAATGTCAATGTGGATTTGAGTGTCTGAAGTCTGCCAAGTACAGATTGGCAAATGATTCCCTCTCCCACCCACTTCCTGGCATGTGGCTAATTCCAGACATAGCTCCTACTCCACCCCTATTGCAGTGACAGAATTACTGAAAAAACCTAACCCCTAGTTATAGAGGGAATGGGGAAGACAGTAGGAGAAAGTGAGTGTGTTACCTTGGGAGGCTAGAAGAGATTGTTGGTCAACACTTATCAGAGCAAAAAGGGAATGAATGAAAAAGAATGAATTCAGACTGGAGAGAAGGAACTAATTTAGATGTTCAAAGCAGTCCTTGTCTGTCTTGTGGCAACTCCTTGAAGATACTCTTATTTCCATCTTGAAGGTACAAGTTAAATGACTTTCACAGGTACACATAGGCACACAGCTCTGAGTGGAAATAAGGGTGAGAAAAAATTATTCAGAAGTTCTCTCCCACTGTCCTTCGAGTATTTCTACTTCGGATAAAGTTTCTGGCCACAAAGTTGGCTTGTCAAGGCCTTTATGTCCTTAACTTTGTTGTTGTGCCCACCCCCAACCCTATATACACACGTAAAGAAGTCCTTTTTAATTCCTGTGTTTGTGTTCTACTTCTGGAGGAAAATTATGAAGTTATGCTGACAGGGAACCATTAGAAATTGATGCTAACATCAGTTCCATTCCTAATCTCCTCATGACTGTCATGTTTGCCATTTTGGATATTCTTTTTACTTCCGAAGGCCCTTTCATTTTCAAACTCCTCGTCCTAGCCTGGAGAGTGGTCTTTTTTTTTTCTTTTCTTTTGCTATCTTTCCTATGTGTTTCTTCCTCTACAAAGATGAGAGGGCGAGGCTTGAGGGGAGGTTTGAGGATGAGCGGTGAGCACCTCTTTGGGATAATGTTAACATAGATTTGGAGTGATCTCAGCCGTGTATGTTGAGGGTCATGATAAAGGTGTAAGGGTGTAATGGTAGCTCCAGAAAGGAGGATCTGATGGCCTGACTGCAGAAGCTTGTTACTTTTGTGTTTTTGTTAAGGGCTACCATGGCCTTCATGGGTGATTCTAAGTTCCTATGATCATTTCATACAAGTCTAATATTTCTTTTTTATTTTTTGTGCTACCCATGACCCATTAGTTTTAAACGCCAGTTTGTTTTTAGTCAGTTCCCAATCTTTAGATGCATGTTTTGCATCTAAATTCAAATTAATTCTAACATGTTTTGTTGTAGTGAAGAATTGTCAGTCGAGGGGTGCCCATCATTTGGAGGATGCCATGTGAATTCTGGTTTCAGAGAAATCTTAGAGGAGCAGCCATCAGTGATGATTCGTGCAAGGTGAAGAACGAACCTCGTGGAGGACTTGATGAGGGGGTGGGGGAGAGTGGTTCAAGAAAGAAAACGCAAAGAAAGAGAAGAAGAAAGCAGAGGGTGCCTCAGAAGCCAGCCCAGCCCCCGGACACTTACTGCATGTTGAATGTACCGGATTGCATGTAATGAAAAGGAGCAGGTTCACATGCAGTTCTTTTCTTTTTAGGTGAAGATAAATGTGTTTGATAACATAAGATTTGTGAAATTCATGCCAACTCCATCTATTTGGGTGCACATACCCAATATATCAATTTTTGAAGTTTGAGGCAAAAGTTCTTTGTGGCCTCCGCCCCCCGCCCCCCATACGTAGATGCATATAGTTTGTTTCACTAAAGTATGTGCCGTATGTATTATTTTTCTTTAGTCTTCGTATTATCTGCCTTGCACAATACTCTTCATACAAAAGAAGTCACCAATTCCCACCGGCATTTCTTGTCCTAAATCCCTTGGGGAAAATGAAGTTTTTTGCATAAACTCCTAGAATTCAAAGAACTAAAAAGTTTCAGCTTCTCTCTTTAGAGAAAATTTAGGTAAAATCTTTGATTTTAATCATTGTAGAGAGAGTACCCAGTATGCTGCTCTCTCTGTTTTAAGATTTACAACTTATAGTGCCTTGGGGTACTTAAAGTGACTTTTCTTCCCACCTAGAATGTTTCTGGGTGGGACTGGGACTTTTCTAACTACTGTTCCTCTTCAACCCACATGGATGTATTTAAGAAGGGACCCTGAAGTGATGTAAAAGTCTGTACAAATATAGCCAAATAAAGTAATCATTTGTGTAATGATAGATAAGAAGATAAACTTATATGCAATATAAGGTTAGCTAGTGGTTCTCCGAACCAACCCAGAACAAACATGTCTTTCTTCTCCTGGATACACCTGGAATACCTTGACCCCACCCTCCTGTTCTGTTTTAGAATGTAAGCTCCTTGAGGGCTTTCTCAGTGAACCTGCAACAGTGTAAAACATTTAATAAAAGCTGACTGAATATTGCTTATTTAGTAAATTTGATCAGAATAAACTTTCATAATAAATTGAGTTTATGTCTTTGTGAAAGGTTGTGTTAGTTCTAATAATGAGTTAGTAATGTATTGGAGGGCATTCTGAAATGTACCTAAGGAACAAAAGATGATGGCTTACAGAGGTTCTAAAAGTCCTACCTAGGCAGCTTTCAATATATCTATAGCTTTTATTGATTTTACTTTTATGTGTAATTACTTGTATGAAAGTTTTTATCAGTGCACCAAATACAGAAATCAAATTCTGCAAAAACAAAGTGCATGTTACATTTATGCTAAATTTCAGAAATGAAAGGATTCTGCCTTGGAGGCCATTTAGAGGCTGAAATCTCCCTAAGAATCTCTGAAATCTTTCTAGGAAGTGGCCAGTTAGCCCTCATAAAAAGAGCAGAAGGGGAATCAAATATTTTCTGAAGCAGCCAAGACAGTTATGTCTGGGTTATAAACTCCAACTCTAGTGAGCCTTAATATTCTGTGACCACTATCCCCTTTTTTATGTCCTTGCAGACCAAACAATTATTTCACTGGACATGTCCCCAAATACTTGAATACTAAATCTCCTCCAGACTAGATAGCCTCATTTCCTCCAACTGGTCCTTCCTAAACATTCCCAGCACTCAATGCAGTATTCCAGATGGTATTTAACCAGGGCCTCATTCATGGAGGCTGTATTTTTTAAAACAGAATCCACTTTGGGCATGCTAGACTGCCCAGTCATATTATGGACCTGAATTCGCATTCCACTTAGTTGTTTTGAAGAACTCTTCTCTCATTCAACACCTGCCATTTTGTTCTTGAGAAACTTTTTTTAATCCAGATGTTAGACTCTTCATTTCTCTCTATTATTTTTACTTTAACTAGATTTGGCCCAAAATTCTTGCCTGAAAACATGTTTATGAAACCAGTCTCTGCCATCCATTGTAACTAATTTTCCCTGTTACGTGTGTCAGCTGCAGATTTGATAAGCTTGACATCTATACCTTGAGTATAGCCTTGGAAAAAAGTATATGGGATTAAGCATGCCATATCTTCCAAACTGACATTAAAAAACATTTGAATGTAGCCATTCACATTATTTTATTATTATTTCATAGTTACTCATTTATGTATTATTTCCAAATTCACCCACCTGTGCTATAGCATAGCCAGCCTTCCTCTTTCCATTAAACAAACAAATGGCATGAAAGACCGTCAGATGCTTTGTTCAAATCAAGGTAAACTATATCTTGAACATTCCTCAGGGCTACTAGCCTAACCTTGTCAGAAAAGGTAATGAGTCTGGCATAACCTGTTTTCATGATCTTTTTCTAGGTGGCTACTAATAATTAGCCTTTGTTTTTATATGGACTTGAAGGCACATTCAGTTGTATGAGTATATTATATAAAGAGACTTTATTTTATTTATCTTACCTTTTTTGAAAATCAAGATTTTACCTCCCTTGTAGAGGAAGGCATTACCTTCCTGTAGAGGTAAAACCTTATAAAGGGCCAGTGTGGGAGATAACAGTGTCATTAAACAAAGAAATGTTTAAGCATTTGTGTTAGGTACTATGAAGATAAGCATACACACAAAATGAAATAGTTCTGTTTTTACCAAGCTTATCAGAAGGCACAAAACATAGTCTATAGAAGAATAAATACAAAATTAGTATGAGCAAAGTAAGGAAGTGAAAGAGAGGAAGGGCACTAGCGGTTGAGCGGGGAACGAGAATCAGGTTTTTTCAGCCAGTTAAAAAAAATCCATTATGTATTAATAGAAAAAATATACAACCCATATTCCACCTACTGTATACAATCTACTGTTTATGTAGGCTCACAACCCTCTTGGGTTGTGGAAGAAATCTCCTTTTTTCCTATAGATTGAATTCAAGCACTACTTTCCATGTGAATTAATGCCTCTCATACAAGGTTCTTCTTAAAAGGCCCCGAGTTGCTGTCACTTGACCAGTGACTTTCTAACCTACCCAGTCACATTCTACTGCATCCTCATTGTCTGTCCTATGTTAGCCCCTAAAATAGTTCTTCATCTCATTGAATACCTGCCATGATATCTTGATGTCTCTTCCCTTCACTCCCAGCACTAATATGCTGGGTTTTCCAAAGGTGCCCTTTTCATATGTGGAAGGAACTTGAGACTCTACATAGTTTCCTTATTTCCTATCCCACCTTTCTAGATTCTTTTATCTACCTGAAAATCTCATGACATTCCTCTGTCCTGATTCCTTTTCTTTCTTACTGTGCTGATGTGATCCTTCTTGGTATTCATTTCATTGACAGAAAACCCACAGCAGTTAATGATGCTCCCAAAAGTGTTGTTAAAAGATGACTCCCATTGCTCATTTTCCCATAGATTTCAAACTTAGAGGACTTCCAAAGAACTTTATTTGCAAGAAGACCATGATTACTTCCCTTCATATACTATATATTGAGCTCTTAACTCTCTCCAGAGCTCCACTCCCACTTTTCCAGTTGACTGCTAGATATCTTTGCCTGGATTTTCCTTAGAAATCCCAAACTTTAACATGTCCAGAATGGAACTCATCTTTTTCTCAATCTTCTGTTCCTGTAACTGTTACTGTTATCTCAGTTGTATTTAAATCTTTGTGATTCCATTTGAGGGGTTTTTCGGGGTTTTTTTGGGCAAAGATACTGGAGTGGTTTGCAGTTTCCTTCTCCAGTTCATTTTACAGATAAGGAAACTTAAGGCAAGCAGGGTTAAGTGACTTGCCCAGGGTGACACCTCTAGTGACCGAGGCCACATTTGAACTCAAGTAAATGAGTCTTCCTGAATCTAGGTCTTAGCACTCTATCCACTTTGCCACCTACCTGTCCTACCCTCTTAACTAACTTTTCCTTATTTCTATTGAGTAGATTACTGTTCTTCTAGTCATCTAGGCTTACAACCTACTAGTCATCCTTCATTCTTTATTGTCTTTTCACTGTTCCCTCTCCCTGTTTTGTATTCTTCATGGGGTATTGTAGTTTGGTATTTCACTTTCTTCACATCCACTACATCTAGCCTTTTCTTCTCTTGCAGTAATTCAGGCCCTGATCACTTCTCTCCGGGACCACTCTCATAGCCTGCCGGTTGGTCTTGCTGTATCTTGTTTCCCTACTCCTCATAGTGGCCAAAATGATAGTCCTAAAGGTTAGATTTGACAGGGTCATTCCCCTTCATCTAGGACATTCTGTGACTCTTGTTCTGTCTGTAGTAACGACAGCAATAATTATTAGCATTTATACAGTGCTTTAAAGTTTACAAAGTGCGTTACAAGTATCTTCGTTTGATCCTCACTGCAGTGCTGTGGGAGGTAGGTGCTATCCTGTAGTGTTTTATAGTTGAGTAAACTAAGGCAGACAGATTGAAGAGACTTGCTAAGAAATCACAGAACTCTTAACTACCTGGGATTAGATTGGCAGTCTTTCACAATTCCAAGTCTAGTATTTCAAATTCACTCCTAGCCTTATGGGATATATTTAAATTGGGGACCCCAGTGCCATCAAGTTTCATCTCAAAGTGCCGTTTCCTTCAGGCCTTTACTGTTTCTCTTTGCTGTTATAGCCCCTTCCAGGCATTTTTGGTATCACCTCATCTGGTCCCCTCATTTTATGCATGAGGATACTGAAGTCTCCAAGATCGTGACTTGCCAAAGGTCAAATCCAGCATATACTTGAAGTTTTCCTTGTCATATACTCAGGGAGTGGTCATGTCATCTAGCTTTTGCTTGAAGAATTTGGTGATCTGGAATCACTCAATTCATTGTTCCTCCTTCTGAATGATAGGCAGTTTTTATTCCCCCTCTCCAGTACAGACAACCATTTCTTTCTGATCAGGTCTTTTCCATCTGTGAGACCCTGCACAAATTTGCCTGGCATCTGAACTGTTGTTTAATGTTATTTATAAATTCGTGTCGTTTTGTTTCTTTCCTATTACCTGCATTCAATGTCTCCTTCTTTGTCTGTTTTCTTCTTCCGTAATGAACTGTAATATTTTCTAGTGACTCTCTCCCCTCCCCACCCCACCCCACGCCCCCGTTGGAAAAAAAAAGTGAAAAATCATCTTGTACAATTTTTGAAGACAAGTAGACTCTAGCTTAGTTCAGGTAACTGACATTTTAATTTCTGTTTATCTGTGTATTAAAATTGTAAAAAACAAAACCAACAACAAACTTTTTGAATGTTTCTTGTAAAAGATATTAGGAGAATCAGGAATTTGGAAGTTAGAGGTCCTGAATTCAGATAGCAGCTTGGATACAACTCCTTCTTTGTGCTAATTAGTTTGGTCATTATAAAATGGTTAATGTGTACAACTAGAACTCTAGGAATCCTGCAGATTCTAAATGCGATCCTTAAATGTAAGTCCCTTATGATCCTGGGGACAGAGGATGGTTTAGGATGATCTCTTCAAG
The DNA here is from genome assembly GCA_028627135.1 of Pseudochirops cupreus. Classification (NCBI taxonomy): domain Eukaryota; kingdom Metazoa; phylum Chordata; class Mammalia; order Diprotodontia; family Pseudocheiridae; genus Pseudochirops; species Pseudochirops cupreus. The sequence continues at coordinate 193,079,258 of CM053583.1, forward strand.
TAAAGACTTAGAGATTGTGTCGAGGGCATCCTGTGGAGGTGTATGGAAAGTAGTTAGATGGTGAGTGCTATACTTTAAGAGAACCTTTCCACCTAAGACACTTTCTGATTCTGAAAATTAACTTTTTAATATTTTGTATCATACTTGGCTATGGATACTTCATGTCATCAAAATCCTAGTCTAATAAAATAATATGTCATTTTACCATACTTTCTGTGCCACCTTTGTAAATAACTTTGATTGTAAAATACAATTAAAATGTAGATATATTATTTACTCTTTGGAATTTTCAGTGAAAACCTGAGTTGATCAGTCATTTATGAAGTGCTTGCTTTATTAAGCCCCTGCTCCCAAGGAGCTGACATTTATCTGTTTGGATTCTAGATAGTGTAATAGTTTTCTGTTATAGTGTTATAGTGTAAAACTCAGAATAATCTGTATTTCATGTTAAATTGTTTTGATTGGATATATTTACTTTCTGAAATTTAGGGAAAAAATTTCATAATTCATTGACATGGGGGCAAGGGATGTCTCTTAACTTTTTAGTAAAATTTTCTAAATATTTTTGAAGCTGAGTTGCCAAATATTTTCTTATTTACTCTGGAAGGTCAGAGTTTATAGCACTATTCAGATGATTACATTGGAGTTTTAAAAATTTTTTTTGAGTTCTTTAGTTTTTCTTCCTCATGTTCCTGATAAAACCCAGCTAGTTATACTAACTGTATCAGTGTTTCCTGATCAGTCGATTCAGTCTATTTCTGTTTCATTTATTTTATTAATAGCGATATATTGAATTTTTGAAAAGACTTCGCTGATGACTATAAATAGTATGTTTAATAAGCCTCAGAAAGCATTCATTTAATAGGAAACTGTGCGATTCTCATTCTCAGTCCTACCTTACATTTTATATGACTTTATTCTCTCTAGGCCTGTTTTTTCCTCATTCATAAAATCTGGAGTGGAGGGATTAGGGACTTGGGAGGTTGATTTTAGCACAGAGGTCTATTTTGTGATCTTCCTGTTCAGTTGGGAGTGACACATTGAAAATTATTGTCAAATTAACACGAAAGGGACATCATCATCCCTGCTTTAGAAACTCACAATATATGTAATGCCTTAAAATGCCTTCTGATATGATTAGCTAATATACGTTCATAGTACTTAGTGTGTGATTTTGAGCTACAAGTGCCTCTAAAGCCCAGAGCAGTCTGTGCTTTCTGGTGTTTGATCTGTTATTCAAAGTATTGAAGTGCTTATTTTATTCCAGGCCATTGTGCTAGGCTTTGGTGATACAAGAGAAAGCTAATTTTTCCATTATTCTCTCTCTCTTTGAAGAACTTGTTTGTCCAGCGAAACGATCCTCCTTACCATGCCTGGAATGTAGCTCGAGTTCCCCCTTCCTGTGAGACCCCTTCCCTTCCTTATGTTGCTGGTGTTCTCTTGTCCCTGGGGGGGGGGGGGGGGGGGGGGGGGGGGGGTGGTGGTGGTACAGTGGACCGAAGGCTGGACTTCCACTCAAGAAGACCTGAGGTCAGATAGGACCTTAGAAAACTTCTTAGGCAAGTCACTTATACCTCCCTTTGCCTCAGTTTCCTCAACTGTGAAATGGGGGTAACAGCACTCACTTTGTAGGGTTGTTGTAAAGATCCAATGAGATAGTATTTGCAAAATACCTGACGTATATTAGGCACTTTATAGCTGCTTATTTCCTTTGTTTCCCCTTCCTGCCTTCTAATGGTTATCCTGAAAAAACTCACTTGCTCCTTTTATCCCTCAAAGAATTGTTCTATTTCATCTGCCCTTATAGTTCCACTTCCAACCTTACCATTCTGCTGAAACTTCCCTCTCCAAAGCTGCCAGCAATCTTACTTGCCAAATCCAGTGCCCGTTTCTCAGTCCTCACTCACCTTGATTTTCCTTCAGCCTTTGGCAGTGTTGATCACCCTCTCTTCCTTGATGCAGTCAGTCTTCTCTGTAGTTGTCTGGACCCCACTCTCTGTCTCATTTGAACTGTATGTAGCTGCCTCTCAGGATTCCCTCCCGAATCCTTTTTTCCCTCCCAACTACTTCACTGGGTGATCTCATCAGCCCAAGGATCTCATTAGCATCTCTATGCTGATGTTGTCAAATCTCCCTGACCTCCCATAGCCTTTTAGAGAGGTCCAATTAGATGCTGCTGCCTCCCTTTCCCCACATCACCTCAATCTCCCAGTACCATTCTCCCAGCCCCTCAGGCTCACAACCCAGGAGTCATCCTGGATGCTTCCCTATTTCTCATCCATCCCCATCCCCCAAGTCCAAGTTCTTACCCAAGGCCTGTTTGCACCTTTGCAACATTTCTTGAATATGCCCCCTTCTGTCTTCTGACACAGCTCTAAGTCTCATACCGGTCCCCATCACCTCAAGTGTCTCCCAGTTCATTTTCCATGCATAGGTTCAACCATGTCATGCCCTAAAGTATTGAAAGGCCAGTGACTCTTGTAGCCTTCAGCATCAAATACAAAACCCAGTCAAAACCTTTCATAACCCAGTCCTTTCGTACCTTTCCAGTCCTATACCTTACTCCCCCACGTGTCCTCGTTGATTCAGTGACACTGGCTTCTTGATTGAGAGAGAGAAGAGAGAATCCACCTCTCAGCTCTGGGCATTTTCTCTGGTCTTCCTCCATGCCTGGCATGCTCTCTTCTTCCCTCTGAATACTGACCTCACTGGCTCTCTTTAATTCCCAACTAGAATCCCACCTCAATTCATGTGCCTGCCTTCCATTTATTCTCTATCTGACTTGCTTTGTATATATTGGTTTGCACTTGGTCCCTTCTATTACAATGTAAGCTCCTTAAAGTAAGCTTATCTCTTTTTGTATCCCGAGGGTTTCGCAAATAGTTGGCCCTTAGTAGTGTGTTTGATTACTGATTGGGGATCCTCTTATGGGCATTTACCCAATTCTCTGTTTCTGTTCTTTCCTTCTAATAGTAGAGTGAGATCCTTGAAGGTCCAAACTGTCTGTTGCATATACCACTTTCCAGTCTTTTTTTATTTTTTAAAGGTCCAGACTTGTGATTTCATTGAGGTAGATAACACTTGGTGAGAAAATGTGCTCTCTAATGCCTATTACCCAACTCATTTAGGTCCTAGAAAGCCATCTTAGAGAGGCCATCTACTTATAGCCCCTCATTTTATAGATTCAGTTATCAATTAAATAAACTGATTAAGCTCCTACTACATACCAAGAATTGTGTTAATTGCTGGGGATACAAAAAGAGGCAAAAGACCTTCCCTTCTCTTGAGGAGCTTATAGTCTAATTAGGAAAGATAACATACTAGATGAAGTTGGAAAAAAAGGGAAGGGGTGGGGGTGGGGTGAGGAAGAAAAGGTCCCTGGCCTGTGCAGCTTGACCAGAGCAGAGTCAAGTCCCAGCAGCCCAGCTGGTAGAGGCTTTGGAAGGGACTCTGGGCTCTTTCCTTCAGCTTTGCGTTCTAGGGGATGCTGACTAGGTGAGTCCTAAAGCTGATGAAATCTCTGGCTTAGGAAGTTTCCTGATGCTGAGCTTTTTTCACCTAAGAGCATGATCTGCTTGGATTCAGCTGGTGGTGGATGAGGGAAAGGAGACCTTGACAAGTTAACTTGCCCCACAGTCAGCATGGCCTGGCCAGTCTCTGTCAGAAGATGAACTTGAGTCCATTTTCTCCTTGCTCTGAGACTTATTTGGTTTTTGCTCTTCCTTTCATCTTGTATGTGATAGGTACTTAAAAGGCTGACTGGGTTGAGTTTTATCCTGTGTGTGTTTTGTAAGGATGATTAGCTCAGTGTCAGTGGTTAGAATGCCGTGTCTTCATCTTCAGGATTCATCTTTCTGACTTCGGGTCTGACCTCAGACATTCATGAAGAGTTGAACATGACTGAAACCACAGAACAACAAGAAAAGCATACACACAATATTGTTACTTTTTAAAAATCAGGAATTTATAAATACTAAACAAAGTGTCAGGTTGTACAGATGAGCAAAATCTGTGCCGGGCTAGGTAATAATTATGTGATGCATCTGTTGACAAGTGAGTTTTCTCTCCTAGACAAGTTATATAGCTGAGAATATGCCTAGTGAGTTTAAGTTTCTTTACCTATTCATCTTAGTAATTAGGAATTTTATTAATGTGGATTTTTTTTTCAGGTGGAGTCATTCATTTTAGATCAGGATGATTTGGAAAATCCGATGCTGGAAACTGCTTCCAAGTTGCTTTTGTCTGGTACAGCTGATGGTACAGACCTCCGAACTGTAGATCCTGAAACCCAGGCTAGATTGGAAGCTTTACTTGAGGCTGCAGGTACGTGTTTGAATCTTGAGTTAATCTTAGGTATTTGCAATCATTGAGAACTGAGTATTTTTTGAACAGCATCTTTCCCTTTTCCAAATCATTCTTTTAAATTCTGTTCCTTTTCCATGAACATTGTTAGTCATCAGCATTGTAAGTTCCAAAGTCAGTACGCTAAATATTAATGTTGTTGTTGTACTTGTGGAGATTGAAATTACTTGGATTTTTTTTTTGAATTAGTACTTTTAAAAATTTGCTTCACAGAAAGCAAAAGCTTAGGATGTCAAATCTTGAAGAAAATGATGGCAAACATTTTTTGGTAGGAAGAAATCCTAGTTAAATATCTAAAGAAAATTGAAGTAAATGGATATTTGAGTAAAGCAGTTCAGGCTACTTAATGACATATAACTATGTCCTTCTGAAGGATGACGGACAGATATACTGGCTTCCGCATGACCACTTTTCTAGGTACTACAGCAGTTATAATTTTGGGTGAGGAGAGGCTCTTCGTTTCTTTACTTAGAAGAACCTCTTCTGCAGCAAACTTGTACTCCCAGTGAAGAATCTCTTCAACTCTGCAGTGTGTATTCTTAGAAGGCCTCTGCCCAACTGCGCCTCTTTTTGTAGATGATTCTGTTAAACTTTAGCCTGTCTGGTCTTGTCTCTTACCTTTCTCGCTGGAGGGCCACATTGACTTTTGATCACTTCTGTTTGGACTTAAGTAACTTGGATTTTACATGTTTTTGCTTTTGATGTGTCCTGATCGGCCTGGTAAATCACCTTGAAGGAATTGGCAAATTATCCACTGCTGATGGTAAAGCCTTTGCAGATCCGGAAGTGCTCCGGAGGCTAACTTCCTCTGTTAGCTGTGCCTTGGATGAAGCAGCTGCTGCCCTTACCCGCATGAGAGCTGAGAGCACCGCAAATACTGGCCCCACAGACAAGTGAGTGCCCGAGGGGCTAGTGGTTCCCTTGTGTGTCTCCCCTCTTAGATGTAGCCTTAGCTCAATACGTGGGGATGATTATTTTTATAAAACTTACAAGTACATCCTGACTTCAAACGTCACCACTTTCAGTGTAGGTAGAAGTTGTATGTAAGAATAGATTTCTGAACATTAAGGGGGCATGTAGAGAAAATATGGCTGGCACCTTTTTTCTTTCACATAATTTCTGACACCAGAAGGTTCCACTTTTATTCCTCTTAGTCTGTAACTAAATATTTCTCTTAAGGAACAATCATCTGTAGATGTTAAGTTGTATTTTCTAATAATAACCTTAAAAATGTTGGAAAAGTGGTAGGGTGTTTTGAGAGTAAGTAAAAATAGCCTGTATGGAAGGAAGAAAGCATATTAAAAACCTCCTTTTTAGTTTCTGTACCAATTTTGAGGACTGATATTTCTCTACTCTTAAAAACTCTTAAAAAAAACCCTTCCCTGCCTGAAGATGGCTTCAATGGAGTAAGAAGGCCTATTTTTGGAAAATGGATTAAGGAGTGGTAACCAAAATTTAGTTAAGAGTCCTTGGACTTTGAATCCTCTGGTTTAGGTGCCTGGCCCCACCTTACTCTTCCAAAATGAAGATGATGATGGGTGGGTGGGATGGGTGGAGTGGGTGGGTGGGAAGCCCTTTTCATTCTTTGAGCTCTTTGGTCCTGGAAGGAACCAAATAATCTCTTCATTTTATTAAGAGGCTAGGCTCCTTACTGTGCATCCTACTAGTCCCTTCCCTCCAAGGAGCACACATTCTGAGGAAGTAGCCTGGAAACAGATACATACAAACCAGATGTAAGGTAATTGGAGGGGATAGCACGGGCTAAGGCTCTAGCATCAAGCAGGATCATGAATGTTGAGGGAAGAGAACAATGGAGAGCCGAGAGTCAAGTCAGTGAAAGCACTGACTTGGGAGAATTTGTGAAAGTTCTGCAAGGAGACCAGTGTCACTGGCTCATGGAGTACAGTATGGAGACTGGAAAGAGAGAAGGGGACCAGGCCATGAAGTGGTCTTTAAAAGCTAAAGCTGTGCTGGTACAGTGGAGAAGGCACTGGGCTTGGAATCAGGAAGACCTATCTTCATGAGTTCAAATCTGGCATCAGGTACTTATTAGCTGTGTGACCCTGGGCAAGGCACTTTTAACTCTGCCTGCCTCAGTTTCTTAATCTGTAAAATGACCCGGAGAAAGAATGTCAAGCCACCCCGCTACTTTTGTTAAGAAAACCCCAGATGGGGTCACAGAGAGTCAGACATTACCGAGTAACGACTGACTAGCCACTGAAAAGCTAAACAGAAGATTTTGTATTTGGTGCTAGAGGCAGTGAGCCACGGGAGTTTGTTGGCATGGGGAGTGGGCCGTGGAGGTTTAGCTGAGTAGAGGGAGGCCAGCCAGCGTGCTTCTTCAGTAGTGTGGGCATGAAGCAATGAGCTCTTGCACCGTGTCTGAGATGGCAGCCCTGTTCTTTCCTCACACCTTCCAACCACACTAGCAACTGGGTTGCTCAAGTAGGTGAACGCATCAGGTTTGAAGCTCCTGTTACAGGAAGTTCAGTAACCAGCTAGCTTTTGTTTTGTGGTGGGATTGTGCCCCATGGATCTTTCTAGTTACAAGATGTAGACTGATGCTGCTTGACTGTGGACTGTCAGGGCCTGAAAGCTACATTAGGGAGATCTTCCTGCTTCTAGCAGGCAGTCTCTCCATAAACATTTAGTTGGACTACTTACTTTATTTGACCCCAGTCTTGTGAGCTTTCTAGGAACCCAGGCTATGAAATTCTGTAGCAGTGGCAGTGTCAGAGCAGAGGAGGGGGCGTATATGAAAGCTATTACTAAGGTAGAATCAGCAGAACTTGGAAGCAGATTGGATATGAGGAGGTGGGGCGTGAGACTATAGGGGGTTGAGGTTGCTAGTGTGGGGGACTGGAGAAGGTCTGTTGGTGGTGCTTTTCACAGTAACCAGGAAATTGGGAACAAGGGAGGGTTTTTGAGTGGGAGAAGCTGTGAGTTCAGTTTTGGATATGTTTTGTGTAAGATGTTTATAGGACACCTAGTTTGTGAAGTTCGCTTGGCATAGGAGGTGACTGGGAGCTCTGGAGAGAGATTAGGACTGAATAAATTCATCTGAGAATCCTGTGCTTAGGTCTGATAACTGAGTCTTGGGAAGCTGAAGATCACCTAGGAAGAAAGAATGCAGGGAGGAGTGGCCTCCAGACTGAGCCTTGGGGGTGTGGCTGGAGCCAAGATCCTTCCAAGGACACTGAGTTGTGATTGGTCTTGGAATGTTAACTCTAAAAATGTGTTTAAATGTTGAGATCTTTTCCTTGTTCAAAATTCCTATTAACTTCAGATCCTATTGGTTTAGAGAGAAATATCAGTGGTCATTAGGCAGCTATGCCAGTTTGAACATCTAAGCCAGAATTTGTTTGGATAGTAGGTTAGTATTACGTTTTTAAAAAGTTGTCTTATTTCTAAAACAGAGTGCAGTTTTAACAGGTTTTCTTCAACACTTGGATTATTTTTTCTACTGTGTATCAGACTCTTTCTCTTGCAACTCCAGTAAAAGTATAAAAGGGATTGTAGAATTGTTTGCCAGCTTATGAATATAATCCATTTTGAGTAGATCGCCCATTGCAGATGGAACTTTTCCTCTTCACCTCTTTATCACCTTCCTGTTACCCTGCTCCTGAGTAGGTTTGCCTTCCTCATTGTTTTTCATTCGTAGTTTAGCATTTAGAAGTTGCTGCTCTGCCATAGTAATGATATAACCCCGAGAATCCTTAAATATAGTCCCTGTTGGGATTGGCAGGATGGAAGGCAGAAATCAAAGGCTTTTGTAGGGTATATTATAGAACAGATTCAGGTAGGTGGAACATAATAACAAGATTTTATGAGTATTAAGAATGACATAAATTGTACCTCCCTCCCAATTTTTGTTTAACAGAATTGTTTAAACAACATTCCAAATAATAAGTGTTATGAAATTTATTCAGTTTAATGCTTGTACTGAGTTAACATGCCTTTTGAATGCCAGCCTTGTATTGACAGATTTTTTTTTAGAGATTTAACCATTTGCTTGGGTCTGTGTATTACTAATTTGTTATATTAGCAGAAGCCTTGAATATTGAGATTTTATTTCACAAGTAGTTGCTCCACATTAAAATTGATCAGAAGAAAAGATATGAGGAAACATGCCATGTCTTGATTAGGAAATATTGGCCTAGTGTTTTTTAAGGAGAGAGCCAGCTCATGCTAGAATGTGCTGGCATCCACAAACTAATTGTGATCTTTGTCACATGATGGACTGTCTAATTTGACTTGGGAAAATCTATTTCTGATGAGAAATTCTCAGTATGCTTTGTATACAGTGAAGTTCTACAATTTCTTCCTTTGGTAGTCGCAGTTTGGCAGAAGCCTGTTCCGAAGGAGATGTCAATGCGGTGCGAAAGTTGCTCATTGAAGGGCGAAGCGTGAATGAACACACAGAAGAAGGGGAGAGTCTCCTTTGTTTAGCTTGCTCAGCCGGATATTATGAGCTTGCACAGGTTGGTACTTGGAAAGATAATAGCTTTTGTTTATTAAGGAATTAGGAACGTTTCTCCTTTTCAGTTCTTTATTTTCCCACATAATTAAACATTTACCTAAATTTTGGCCCAGTTTAATTAAATACTCACGAACTTCAAATCAAGCACTTAGACACTGGATCTTGTGATGCTCTTTTCTCTCCAAGGTCCTGTTGGCAATGCATGCTAATGTAGAAGACAGGGGCATTAAAGGCGACATCACACCTTTAATGGCTGCTGCTAACGGAGGTCATGTCAAAATCGTGAAATTGCTGCTGGCTCACGGGGCCGACGTCAATGCACAGTCTTCAACAGGTAACGGTTGTGTCTTGCACAGCCTTCCAGAAGGGTAACAGCCTACTGTAGTAAGTAAGAATCTGATAGGTTGAGAGAGCCATTATTAAGTGTCCTTTACTCAATTTGTTTCTTAAATTGCTCACCTATTTGACATTGACATAAAATTGCTCTAAATATTAACATAAATTGCTTTCAAAATATATTTTGACTACAACCACTCATTCATCTATGTGCTAAAAATTGATTTGCCAATGATGATGAACCTTGTTTTTTGGACTTGTTTTGGTAATGTGTGGAGAACTGGTTTCATCTGTTGTTAGGTCATCTGTTGACTACACTGTCGACTACACTACACTTTCTTGAGGCACCTTAGCAGATTTCTCCTCTAAAACCCTTTGGTTTTGAAGAGATTTTGAGGGAAGAAAGATGCCTAAGGTCCCCACTGTTATTAAACTATGACCCATTATGCTGTGAAAAATGTTGCTGAGACTTCTTGCTCTTAAGTCATTCTTTTTGGCCTGATTTTATAATAAATATATATAATTTTTAAATTATAATTTGAATTATATATACATATAATTTTTAAGGCCCAATAAATGCTATTTTCCCCAGAGAATGTTTTTGTTTGACCATTTCTTGTATTTCTTTTTAGAATTTTTTCTCCCTGTGCTTGTGATTTTTTTTAAAAGCATTTAAAACAATCTATGAAAGATTCACAAGCTGAGATATAAATTGGTAAATATAGTTCTAAACACTGTTATTTTATTTCAAAAGAAAAATATAATTTTGATGTGTTGTGAGCCTTTTAGTCCATGTAAACTTTGACTAGTCTGAGGTTTATCAGTCATTAACTTTCCATAAAGTAGCAGTGTCTTGCAAGAATAGTATGAACTGTTGTATATGGTTAAAGTCTACAGATTCAAGTCATTTGGTACTAGATGAATAACTTTCTAATTAAAATCATAAAAGGCTGGTGAAAGACTAACCTATGGGACTTTGTTTGGAAAAAACTCCAGTTTGTGTCTTTTCTGAAGCTTACATTTTTTTTGTTTGAACCTGATAACACTCTCCAGTTTTCCAGGTATGTCTGACTTAATTTTAAGCAGAGAAGAGTTTAGGTAGTAGATTTTAAGGAAATACAATCCAGTGTAGTTAGGATATAAGACTGTATTAACATTTTACACAGACACACAGACACACACCCCCCTGTCATTTCAGGTTTTTTGTTTCTTGCTTGAATTTTTAATTTTCATTCACCTTTTTTTTCCTTAGTAACTTTCTCCTTTTTTCCCCTCACTAAACCAGGAAATACAGCACTCACATATGCCTGTGCTGGAGGCTATGTAGATGTTGTAAAGGTGCTCTTGGAATCTGGTGCTAGTATTGAGGACCATAATGAAAATGGTCACACTCCCCTTATGGAAGCCGGAAGTGCTGGTCATGTGGAAGTGGCCAGGCTGCTGCTGGAAAATGGGGCTGGGATCAATACGCATTCCAACGAGTTTAAGGAGAGTGCACTCACTTTGGCTTGTTACAAAGGTAGAGTATGCAGCCTTGACTTTGGCTTTTTTCTGGTGTCAGTTTATACATTCACATTCTATAGTATAGAGTTACTAACATGCTTGAATTGGTTCTCATTGAATAAAAACTGCTTGAAGTATAGATTTGAGTATAGAATTTATTTCACTTTCTCTTGACCAAAGGCAAAGAAAACATAATGGAGCTAATCTTTGGACAACAAAAAATATTGAGTGTTTTTAATTCTGATCATTGTAGCCCATAACATAAAATGGCCATGCATGTCAACAAATAGGTTGCCTTAATTTGACAGAAGACTTAGAAGTTCAGGTGTAGTAATAACTCAGAGGAACCTTTTGGTAACTGGGCATGTAAATGGCATTAAACCCTGAAGGTTTGTTGTTGTTTTTGAAAGACTGCTCATTAAAAGCTGAATATCCAGAGGTCGTTGACACTCAATATTAGTTGGTTTTGTGGTTCTATGAATGTGCTTATTGATTGCTGCTTTATAAGCAAAAAATGAGAATCAACAGGGAAAGGAAACAAAAGAGATAAGAAAAGAAAAAGTGGAAGGAAAAAGTCATTTGGCTGCAGAATCAGTGACAGGTAGTGACTTTGGCATGTATCGGACCCTTTAGCTCTGAAGAACTGGGCAAAGCTCTGCGGTGCCTAGGCACCTCATTGGCACTCCAGGGTATCTTGGAGACAGCTGTGATAATATAGTACAGGCCCAGCGCTGGGGGCCAAGAGAGCAAATGTTCTAGCCAGTCAGTCACCTGTGTGACCATGACTCACTTCACCTCTTTGTGATTCAGGTTAGACCTGATGTTGATGATGGTTAAAGCCCCTTGAAAAACAGCTCTAAATTCTGTCGTTCTACAGTTGGTCTGTTCTATGATTGGCGTTGTCAGTACTACACAGCTTTGCTGGGTCAAAGTAGCATTGCACCCCTCCTTGAGGATAACATCTGGCTCAGAGGCCCACTAAATATCACATATGGCATTGTAACACAAACAGCTATATGTTTAAAACAAGCCTATATATGACATTGGAATAAACAATTCTCAGAAGCTCCAGTTTCTGGGCAGCATGTTTTGTTGTTGTGATAGATCACATCTTCATTTCTTTGGCAGACCTTCTCCAAACTCCCCAAACCACTCCCAAAACAACATTGAGGTTAGTAAACGGGGAGTGAGAAGATGACAGTTTTCATTCACTGTGCAGTAGAAGTAAGCTCGAGTAGAATTCAATAAATGTTTGATGATATTATTGGAAAAAACCCAGCAAAATGGGGTTAGGCTTAGTATGGAATCCATAGCGAATTTCCTCTATGGAAAGGGAAAGAGCAAAAACACAAGTTACTGATCTTAAGGGGAAAAGATTTGTATGTAAAAAATACAAAAAATGTTTAGGGTCAGATGAGGTAGAACTCAGGCACACAGGTTTTCCAGTGAGTCAGTGGAACTGGCATTTCAGACATTTAGATGGATTATTTTAAGACTAGCCATAGCTGGTCAGAATTAGTTGTTGAATAATTTTGTGATTTTTCTCAGAGAACTCATTTCATTACATTGTTTCTGCCTGGAACAATGATGATGAAATCGGTCTGCCAACCTCTACTATAGGACGTACTAGAGAATGAGTTGTGGCTAGGCAGCACCTTGTCTTTAGATAATTTCTGGCCTCTGGAGTAAGCTTTTCCCAGACTCTCGGAATGGTGAAGGAGCAGAGCAATCATGAGTAGTAATAATTTGAAACTTACAGAGGGGTGGCAGTGGCTCATTGTGTTGGTTATGCAGGCATGATAGTATCCTGAATCTTGCAAGACGAGGCAAATAATTGAAAAGAAACTTTTCGGAGGGTTAAGACATGAATTTGGGAGAAGAGATTGCTTGTGATTTAATAATTTTATAGAAAATTAGCCGTTTTATGCCATGTTGCAGGCGTAAAACCACATGTTTTGCATTCCACCTTTATGAGAATGAGGTATGTGACTAAAAAAAGCAAGCTTGACAAGGGACTTTTTTTGAAAAGCAAGGGCTGTCCCTTGTGATTGGTATGTTTTTGCTGTGATAAGTCATATGTACCCACAGCTTCTACAACACAGCATAATTATCAGTGTGTGTGACTTCATTGTAAAAATATCAGTGAGTATTTAATAAGTCCCTGCTGTGTACGAGACACTGTGCTGCAGAGCTGTATTTGTTACGTAATCTGGAAAATGGACTCATCTAGAGCTGTGGTGCTTAAGTTAAATGAATGAGAAATTAATTTTATTTGCCTTTTTGCACATTTGATTATTGTTTCCTATGATAAATACATTTAGTAATACTTGAATGGGGTTATTTGAGACTTTTGTTCTGGAATTAATAAATGTTGTTTCAAAACAATTTGTTATTCAGCTTACAAATGGAGTGTGCTTCAAAAGTTCATTTGTATATTGTTAATTGGGTTTTCAAATGAATTTTTGTGGAGAAGTATTGTTAAACAACACTAGGCCCCCAGACTGTCCCACAAGAGCCTCTTGATCCTCTCATGTTTAGTTGAAATGATACTATTTCTAGCATGGATACTGAAAAGGACAGGGAACAACAACAGAAGGAAAAATATGCTCTTGATTTGAACTCCAGTGGCAGTGGGATAAATAAAGTATTGGGAAGAGAGAGGTGGTTTGGGTCTTTCATAAATTACTTGCTTCTACCTCACTCGGCTGCTCTTGTCATTACATTCTGCATTTAAGTTAAACTCAACATCTGAATTAAATTTACTGGTGACTGTTCTTTTTACTTTATTTGTTTGACTTATGAGTGATGGGGAATTAACTTTTTTAAAGTAATTTTATCTATTTTTGGTTTAGGTCACTTAGAAATGGTGAGGTTTCTGCTGGAAGCTGGTGCGGATCAAGAGCATAAAACAGATGAAATGCACACTGCCTTAATGGAAGCCTGCATGGTAAGACTGGTGAACCATATGTGATACATGTTGGTCTTGATGAGTTATGGTGAAACCTGTCTAGTCATTGAACATGCTGAATGTCTTTGCTGTGCCAGAATCCCATCAAATTATTGTTAGTTTTCTCATAGCATTAGGGCTAGTCTAGATCATCTGGAGATTTCCATTATGATCTAAGTACAGCTTGATCCTAGCCAAAAAACCCTTACATGTTCTCTTCTTTTTAGCTTGACTTGTTCATAATAGGTTTGAAACTAGGAAAGTTTTGGGAAGCATAATCTAAATTGGGCTATGATACCAAACTCTTCTATGGAATGACCACCAGAATCTTTCTTAACCATTTTAGATTGCAAAATTCATACTTAAATGCAGTTACAAAAAAAGAATACGTTTAGTTAGACTGCTTGTGGGCCACGAAAGAGAAAAATGTAATGGTGCCTTTTTTTTTCCTTTGGTCATGGGTGAGTATGATGGTCATTTTTTCCCTTTTCATTTTGGCTTTCTTTTCTCTGTTTGTTCTTCTTTGGAGCTTACTTGTGTAGAGGGCCCTTGTGATTCTTGGTTTTTGCCTACAGGCCTATTCCTCTTATTGGTTGGGGCAGGACCTTGGAATATTGTATTTTGAACAAGAATCCATGAGCAGAAGAGCTTGTTGTCCATTTTTTATTCTACTCCGCCAACTAGGTGGTAGATCAGCTAGCACTAGGTCTTAATTCCCTCCTGCACGCTGTTTGCACATAAAAATTGTGAGGGGCCAGAGAAAGGACTCCTTCACTCTAGGGTCCCAGAGGAGGCACAACATGACTATCTGTGACACACTCTGGCAATTGGCCCTTCACAAGGCCTATATCCACAGCACTTGGGACCTTGGGCTGAGTCACAAGATGTTCATTCCATGTCCTCTACAAATTAACACCACCCTGTCTTTCCAGCCTTGTCTTATGGCATGCTTTATGTCCTAGCCACATGGCTGCTCAATGTCCCGAAGTGCACCCTGAACTGATCTCCCACCATTTCTTTATCCAGGCTTATTATTCTCCATACCTGGAATAGCTTTTATTCTGCCCTTTGTCTTGTTGAATGCCTACCTGTTTCATAAAAAATCTCCAAAATGCTACCTCTTCCATATAGCCACTTTAGGTCCTTTTTTTTTTTGTCAGTGACCACCCAACACAGATCTCAGCATCCCACTTAGTTTTTAACCACTCAACTTTAACCCCTTACATTGTGTGTGATAGTTGTTTGCTCTTATGTTAAAATATAGGGTCCAGACCAAAGAAGAATTAGAGAGCATTATAAAATGCAAAATGGATAATCTTGATTACATTAAATTGAAAAGTTTCTGTACAAACAGAGCCAACATCACCAAGATTAAGAGGGAAGTGGGGAAATTGGGAAAGAATTTTTATGACCAGTGTCTCTAAGAAAGGCCTCATTTCTAAAATATACAGAGAATTGAATCAAATCTGTAAGAATACAAGTCATTCCCCAATTGATAAATGGTCAAAGGATATGCACAGGCAGATTTCAGAGGAGGAAATTAAAGATTTCTGTAAGCATATGAAAACAATGCTCTAAATCACTTGATTAGAGAAATGCAAATTACAAGAACTCTGACATACCACAGCTCACTGGCCAGATTGGCTAAGATGATAAAACAGTAAAATGACAAATGCTGGAGAGGATGTTGGAAATTTGAAACGCTAATGTTGGTGGAGTTGTGAACTGATCCAACCATTCTGGAGAGCAATCTGGAACAATGCCCAAAGAGCTATAAATAATTGCATACCCTTTGACCCAGCAATACCACTTCTAGGGTTGTATCCCAAAGAGATCGTGGAAGTGGGAGGAAGACTCGTATGTACAAAAATATTTGTAGCAGCTCTTTTTGTCGTGGCAAAGAATTGGAAATTGAAGGGATGCCCCTCAATTGGGGAATGGCTACACAAGGTGTGGTATGTGAATGTAATGGAATACTGTTGTGTTATAAGAAATGGGGAGGAGATGGACTTCATATTTACCTGGAGAGGCTTATATGAACTGATGCTGAGTGAGAAGAGCAGAACCAGGAGAAATCTGTGCACAATGACAGACACAATGTATGTGTGACAACCAGCTTTGATAGACTGGACTCTTCTCACCAATGCAGGGTTATAAGACAGCTCTAAAAGACTCATGATGGAGAGAGATGTCTACATTCAGAGAAAGAACAGTTTCAATGCAGATTGAAGCAAACTACCTGCTCTCTTTCTTTTTCTTATTTGGTTTTGTTTCCTCTTTCCCATTGTTCATTTGCATCGGTTACAGTCCTCCTGTACAACCTGACTAATGTCTAATGCAAAAGTATTTCTGGATCCTGTACTTGATTGCATGCTGCCGTGGTGGGGGGTGGAGAGTAAGGAGAAAGAAGGGGAGAAAACTTGAAACTCAAGGGATTGTGGAACTGAATCTTGTAAAATAGAAGTAAACAAACAAATTAATAAAGACCAAAAAAAAAAAAAGGAGATAGGGTCTATGAGGGCAGGAATGCTCTTTTAATTTGGAGTGTCTTCCAGAACTCAGTATGGTGTTCTGCAGATAGCAGGGGTGTCTGCATAGACTAAATCGTAGTTTTCATGAGAATTTCTGTGAAGATATACTATACCACAAACAAGGGAGCAGTGTTGGTACCTCTGCATTGTAGGTAGAACATAGCCATCCCAGTAGATATTTTCTGTGTAGCAAACGTGCCTTATTTGGGGGGGGTTGAGAGTTTTAATTTTCATCATCACTTCTTGGACAAAGCCCATGGCTTAATTCGAATAGGAACAGGGTTTGTTCTTCTTTCAAAATGTTAAATGTAATTTCAGCTTATTTTTGGCTTGCCTTGATTATGATTTTTTTTATTTTGCCTTTTTTGGAGGGCAGTTGGGGTTGAGTGACTTGCCCAAAGTGACATGGCTAGTAAGTGTGTCAAGTGTCTGAAGCTGGGTTTGAACTCGGGTCCTCCTGACTCCAGGGCCGGGCCAGGCTGCCCCGATTATGACTTTTTGTACACTGACATATATAAATTCATTTAATTCCTTATTTCCAACTTATCCTGCCTATAGTTTACTTTGTGTATGTGTTTGTGTGCATGTTGTAAGCTCCTGGAGGCAGGGACTGTCTTCTGCCTCTTTTGTACCCTTAGCACAATGCCTGGTACATGGGAGCTGCTCAGTAAGTGCTTGTTGGCTATTGATTGAACAGTTGTAGAGATAACATCAGAGTCTATAACTTGATTGAATTAAATGAGAATTAGAAAGAGAAAAGATTCAGGCTTGACTTTTGAGGCTGTAAATTACGGTGACGAGGAGGATGGTGTTAATGCCTAATAGGAGGTAAATTTTGGAGGAATATGAGTTCAGCATTGAGCGTGTTGAGGTTCTGATGATCCAGCAGGAAGCTGCTCTTTGAAGACTTGAATTCAGGAGAGAGCTTAGGGCTAGATTTATAGATTTGGGGATCATTTATGTAGAGATATTTGTTGAACCCAGAAGGAACTAATGGAATCCTTTGGAGTGTGTGGAGTAAGAAGTAAGCAGGTTTCAGAACTGAACCTTGATGAATAATGGTTATGCTTGTGGCAAAGAGGATGCGTGTTAAGCTAGCCAAGGAGACGGAGCAGAGCACTTAGAGGAGAGGAGAAGCAGAGAGTGTATCGTCACAGGAGCAAGGAAGGGAGTGGCGATCACAGATGTCTGAGCAGCAGAAAGACCAATAATAAAGCCTCAGAATTGGAAGAGGCTGTTGGATTTAGCAACAAAGAGATTGTTGGTGACAAAAGGGGTGGAGATGGGAATGGGTCACGGTGGAGACACTGGAGGGAGTGAGGATCACATGAGAGGGTGGTTGCTAAGTGTCGCTTCCACAGTAATCGCTGCGCGACTGTTAGGTGCTGCCACCACCGCCATCACCACCGCCACCATCTTGGAGAGGAGAAAAATAGGATGATAACTTGAGTGGGGATAGAAGATTCAAGTGAAGATCTATTTTCAGGTTGAAGGAGGCATGAGCCTGCATGTAGGTAGCAGGGAAATTTTATAGAAATGTCCTTTTAGTCTGTTGTTTCAGGATTTTGTAATACATTCATATATATGTCTTAGGCCTCTCATTACTCTAAAACTTATTGCTCTGTTTCCTCTCTCCCATCTTCTCCCTTTTTCTGGATGGAGAATTCTGATATTCAATACTTTTTCTTAAACGACCGGCCAGTCCCTGTGATTATTTTAGTATCCTCCGCCTTAGCTCTCCTCCGGTCTCATTCTGTACAAGAAGTTCAGGCGGCCAGAGTTGCACCGGGCATCCGGGCAGCGACACAGAGTTGGGTTTGAGATCAGGAGACCAGGCCGTTCATGAGCCCGGCTACTCGATCCTGGTCAATCCGTTGTCCTTTCTGGGTGTCATTTTGCTCATGAGTAAAAAGAGGAAGCTGGACCCAGAAGTTCTCTGAGGACCCTGCGCCTGTGAGTCCCGGGATAACTCAGTCTTCTTTTTTCAACTTGAAAAAATATTTCCGGTGTCTTGTTTCTGCGTCCTTCACGCTTCACAGCACGAGCGCCCCCGCTCGCCTCCCCGGAGGGCTGTCTTTCAGAACGAAGAATAAAACGCCTCACGAGCTGAGAAAGCGAGGCCGAGTAGTGCGGCGTGTGCGGTGAAGA
Source organism: Pseudochirops cupreus (assembly GCA_028627135.1). Taxonomy (NCBI): domain Eukaryota; kingdom Metazoa; phylum Chordata; class Mammalia; order Diprotodontia; family Pseudocheiridae; genus Pseudochirops; species Pseudochirops cupreus. The sequence goes on from CM053583.1 coordinate 193,097,565, forward strand.
AGTGCAGGAGGCGCCTTCCCCGGGGTCTCGCCTGAGCTTCACTAGAGTTTGGCCGCGTTCACTTAAAAATGCTGGTCTTCCCGTTTACGTTGTCATTCTTTAAAATACTTTCCCGTTTCTGGTTGCTGCGCATCAGTTAGTCTGAGTCTTCCCGTGTTTCTCCCCATTTGTCGTATTTATTATTTCTTACATTCACGTACCACAGATTTTCTTAGGTGTTTCCTAATCACCAAGGATTTGTTTTGTTTCTAGTTGCTTAAAGTGGTGCTATAAATATTTTGATGTGTAGGGCTTTTTATTGGGGGGGAGGTATTGGCTTCCTTGGAGTTCATGCCTAGCAGTGAGATCTCAGTGAAAGGATGACGTTTTAGTCGCTTTCTTGGCAAAATTTGAAAGTGCTTCCTAGAACGGTTGGATCGGTTTCTAGTTGTACTGACAGAGTACTATCAGGCCTGGAGTCCCTTTTAAGTATGACTAGTTTGGATATTTGTCGGAATTTATCCTACAGGCTTCTGTCCATTCACAAAGATCAGCTTAAGAGTTTCTTAGAGGCCATCTCTTTCCTTTGACCTCATCACTGCGTGGAAGAAGAGCTTCGTGCCATCTGTTTTTGAGGGTTCACCAGATACTTCCTTTTCCAGATAATATATTAAAGTATTTTAAAAGACTCTTCCTTGTGCCTGCCGATCCCTAGGGTTGTTTCTGTTTTTCATGTTATCCTATAGTCACTGAGCCAGCCTCCAAGTTCATGTGGACACAGCCCTCTTCTCCACCCCTTCTCTGTGAAATGGTCCAGCCAGTTTGTTTTGGACATCCTGTATATTATGATCACATAAAAATGTACTGTCAGTTGCAGTAAGTGTTTATAGTTTGGCTCCCCAGTTTAATTTTTAGAAAGTTTTCAATGTCTTCTATTGTCACTGTATTTCAAAATACTCCTTCCCCATTCCAGAATCTTTTATAATCATGCATATAAAAGAGTTTATTAAAAAAAAACACAACAGTTCGATTATGACATGTGTAAAGAAGGGAGGTAGGTGAGCTCTTGCCTCTCTTCTTAGGTCCATCCAAATTCCCAAAGCACTGGATAGGTGTATAAATAGAATTGAAATAAGGTCATCCAAAGGCGCCATTGATACTTTGTTTGGCTTGTCTTCTCCAGTGACAGTCTGTATTGGTGACCATATCTATCTGTTTCCCTTTTGTGTGTGTGTGTGTGTGTGTGTGTGTGTGTGTGTGTGTGTGTATGTCTATGTTTTACACACACAGACACACACACACACACAGACACACACACACACACCATTCTCCCTCACTCAGTAACCTCCATTAGCTCCCATTCATCTCCAGGATCAATACAAGAATCCCTTTAAGTCACAACTAAAATTCTACCTTCTACAGAATTCTACCTTCTCTAACCCCTCTTCATTCTAGAGCCTTTCTTTTGCTAATTACCTCCTAATTATCAAGGACGTCGTTAGTGTGTATTTGTTTGGTTCTTGTCTTCCCCATTAGATTGTAAGGTCCCTGAGAGCAGAGACTATCTTTTGCCTTTTTGTACCATAGGATGTAGCACAGTGCCTGGCATATACAGGCAGCACTTAATAACTGAGTAGCAGGAGAAGGATACTCAACAAGGACTGAGGATACCTCAGCTCAGTTCAACTGAACAAAAACTCCTTTGGCTCAGTTGGCCATGGTAGTCTTCCAACCAACCTCCAGAATGTATTGTCAACAGCATGAGTCTTTAGTACCCTAAGCCAGTCTTTAATACCTTTTAAGGCAGTGGTTCTCAACCTTCCTAATGTGGGAGAATCTGCATGTGGGCGGACCTGCCTGGACATGGATAGAGGAGTGGTGTCTTGGTTCCTAAGACCATCAGAAACGTGTTTTCCAATGGTCTTAAGCGACCCCGTTCGACACCCAAAGGGATCGCGACCCAACAGGTTGAGAACCGCTGTTTTAAGAAATGGTAACCTAACTTAGAGATGGGTCAGGGTTTAGGGCATTGTTCCATGTATGAAATCGCTTTGTGGGAAAGTCCTTGGGGTTTTAAAGAGTACCTTCCACCACCTAACATGATTTTAGGGATGTAACGGCTCAACTTGACCTGAAGGTAAAAAAAAAAAAAACTAAAATAGAAATATAATAAACAGTAGAACAGTGTAACAGCAGCCCCCAAATGACTGAATAAGTGTAGGAAAAGGTATGTCAGAAGTCCCAGGCAGTTGTCCCCCTTTTTCTGGAAGGGGACTACAGCAACAAGACTTTGTTAATATAATATGGTCATTTTATTAATTATAATGGTCAGGTTTGCATAGTGGATAAAAAAAAAACTAAAATAGAAATATAATAAACAGTAGAACAGTGCAACAGCAGCCCCCAAATGACTGAATAAGTGTAGGAAAAGGTATGTCAGAAGTCCCAGGCAGTTGTCCCCCTTTTTCTGGAAGGGGACTACAGCAACAAGACTTTGTTAATATAATATGGTCATTTTATTAATTATAATGGTCAGGTTTGCATAGTGGATAATGCCAGATCTTTCCAGTTAATGGTGGGCTGTTCTTTTGATGTAAAGAGGTGACCATGAGCAGGAACAGAAAAGAAAATGACACTTTGCAAGGATGTCCCTCCTCCTCGTGGATGATGCAGTTTCCTTTGCCCATCCAGATCTTTGCCCGTATTACAAGTTCTCTGAGCGTCTGCTCCCCTTCTGTGGTGGGGCTGTGCAGATACACTGACATTCCTGTCGTTCCCAGAAAACCCGCTAACTCCCAACAGGTCCACCCTTTGTCATCCAGAAGCTGCCCGGAGAAGTGTCATACGAGAAGTATTTTGGAGGGGCCAGATTAACTCGAGCTGGGGCTGCCTCGGCCCCTCCGCCCTTTTCCTTCTGTGGGGAACATCCCTTCGCCTGGTGTTTGAGCGAGGAGTGCTTGGCATCGTTAGTGCAAATGACCGCTCAGGTTAGGAACATCCGCATTAGAAGTATCCACCTTGGCTCTGAGAAAAGCCCAAGACAGAATCAAAACAAGAGCCGTGCTTGGAGGCCGGTATATTTGCAAGTAATTGTCGTTTCTTCTAGGATGGGGGGCAGGTGGCTTGGTGGGTGGCGCCTAGACTTTCCAAGGGTTCCTCTTTGGGAGTCCCAGAGAGTTGCCGTTTGCAGTTACTGAGCAAGCTTGCATTCGGCATCCCTGTTCTCAGGAAATCCGCTGGGGTGTTGGTTAGTCCATTTTCATAGCTCTAATTCTACAGAGGTCTCTGAGCTCCTGGGGAGTTTTAAGCATTGACCTTTCAGGTTCTTCTTTTGATGGGCCCTACTTGAGGCAATTAGGTGATGGCCATGAACAATCCAGAGGCATCTGGTTCCCCAGCTAACGTTGTTCCTTTTTTATTGGGGAGAGAAATTCTTTCCAAAAAACCCTGCTGGCTGGTTTGAAGATAAGTTGAGTTCTGTGACAAACCTCTCATATAAAACTTGAAGGTGCCTTAATTTACAGGGCTAGACCAGCCAGGGATAGGATAGCACAGCTAGTGGGCCTAAAAGACAGTTTACCTGCAGTTACTGTTCTTAGGGACTACTAGGTGGCACCACGATGCGCAGAATGCTGGGCTTGGAGTCAGGGAGATCCATCTTCCTAAGTTCAGATGCCACCTCAGACACTTACTAGTTGTGTGGACCTGGCTAAGTCACTTCACCGTGTTTACCTCAGTTTCCTTATCTGTAAAATGAGCTGGAAAAGGAAAGGGCAAACCTCTCCAGTATTTCTGCCGAGGAAATCTCCCAAAAGGGGTCTTGAAGAATAGGGCACTATTGAAGTGACTGAGCAAACAAACAAAACTCTGTTCTGAAAGACTTGGTATATTCATTTTGATTTCTTCTTGCTGGATGGCCACGGGTTGCTCCCTAATTTCCTTGGGGAAGGGGACAGGGTAAACCGCTCTCTTTACAGGCATCACCAAAAACTGCGAAGCCTAGCGGCTAGTCCAGGCTCACCTCCCTCCGCTTTAACAGGATCGCTCTTCTCCAGCCCTGCGTGAATTAGTCAGCTGCTCTGAGCTGGGCCTGGCTCAGGCAGGCAATAAGATACCCAGAGATAATTAACAATTAACAAAAAGATTTCCTTAGTCAAAGCCCTAGACAGAGTGCTCTGCTTGGCACGCCCCAGTCAGGGAGAATAGTTTCTGACTGGGATTCTTCTCTTGACTGAGTTCTTATCTTTAGATGAGTATTGTCTTTGAAAATGGTATCAAAGACATCTTTAATTTTAATCAAGTATAATTTTCTTGAGAGACTTCCTTCCTTTCCTTAAGAACCTACAAGGACTTAGACTGCCTAGTCGGGTATTCAGGGCCATCTATCATTTCAGACATCTCCCAGTATTTCAGAAAATGAATATCCTGCTGCTACTCTCTGAGTCTTCTTTGTGTTCTTATTCTGTTGACTTCTTTTGATGCTGCTGTCTTTTTATGCTTACTCCTTTACTTGGAGTGTTCCTTCTCACCCTTTAGTGTTTATCTCAAATGACAAGATTTTGAGAGTTGGGAAGGACCTCTGTGGTTATCTAATCCACCCCTCAGGGGAGAGGAATAGCTGACAAGTTCTCTTGGAAACCTTAGGGAATGGCCATCCTTGGATCCTGAATCTGTGCTCCAGTTTGTTCACTGTCTCTTTCCACTTCATATCGTATCCAAATTTGATAAGCAGTTCATCTGTGCTTTTATCCATGTCCTTGCTAAAAATGCTAAACAGCACAGATTCCTGGATCCTGCCTGCCAGATCTTCTGTGTGCTTCCTCACCAGATGTCAGAGCAGCCCTTTGCACTTTGGGATAGCTGTAGGTAGCAAGTTTTGCCTGATGTTCAATTCAAATTTCCTTCTTTGTAGTTTCTACTATTACTTGCACACTCTTATGAAAAGCAGAACAAGTCCAATCCTGCTTTCCTGTGATAAGCTCCTCCGCTATTTAAGGAAGTTATTATGTTCCCCAAGTGTTTTCCTCAGTCTAAACATGCCCCCTGGGACATGGGCTCAAGCCCTACATCATACTGATTCTTCTCTGGAGGTTTTTCAGTTTTGGGGTGTCCTCGAACTGGGGTGTCTGGAATTTAGCTCAGTACTCCAGCTGAAGCCTGAGATGGGCAGGGTACCAAGGCACCATCACTTCCTTAGTCATGGATTTGGTTGAGGTGTCACATCACAGTGAGACTGCACTGTATTAAAATCCCTCAGTCTTTTTCAGTCAAAAGTTATGAAGCCATGCTTTCTCCATCTTATACTTAGAAAGTAGATTTTGAGCTCAAGTGTAAAACTGTATATTTTATTTGATTCCTACCAGTGCTTTTACCTGCCAAGATCTTTTTGAATCCTAACTCTGTCATCCAGTTTGTTAGCTCTTTCTTCCAGCTTTATTATGTCACATCCAAATTTGATGAGCATTTCATCTATGCGTAGCTTTATTCATGTCACTGCTAAAAGTACCCAACAGCACAGAACCCTGGATACTGCTGCCAAGCCTGGTCTGTGCTTCATCATCTTCTCCATAAGAATAGCTTTTTAAAAAATGTAGACTGTGGACATTCCCCCCTTCATTTGCCAGTTCAGGAAAGGGAATCAGGTGATGACGACATAACTTGTTCTTGATGCAGGCACACTCTTTGTAGCACTGCCTCCACTTCAATGCATTCACCAACTATCTTGTTAATCTTTTATCCTAGGATTTTCCTGGGATTTGAATAATACTTCAGTCAGTTAAATTACACTATGTGGAGCACTGGGCATATGAAGAGAGAGCCTGAAAACAATCCCTGCTTGCAGTGAACTTATAATCTATTTGAGCAAATAAGTATATATAAAAATAAGCATGGCAGAAATATGAAACTAATATTTAAAGTTAAATGCAAGACAGTTTGAGAGGGAGGACTGTACTCCAAAGGAGGAGAGGGGCTTTCTGTAACACAAGGACTTTTCTTTTAGCATTTAACGGCTGTCACAGATTTTTGCATTTGCTCATATACCACTTAGGGTTTGATTGTTTCTTACTTCACTGTTGTCTGCCCAGTCACTTTGTACTTTTTTGTGTCTTCTATTTCTTTGATCCAGTGCCTCCTGTTACTCTTCCTCATGCCATATCTCATGAATGTAAATTTAGTATAAGTCCTGTGGATTTAAACATCACCTTAAATCATGTGACCCAATATTGATCACTGCTGTACTTGGAAGAAGTGTCATTGCACTAAGCTAATGTGGAATTATAGAAAACTGCTCAACTCAGAATTTTTAGTCTTCATTTTAACTACATCTAATGGTCTTTTGTAATTTCCTCCCTTCTTTTGCGCTCAGGATGGCCATGTTGAAGTAGCCAGGTTACTTCTTGACAGCGGTGCACAAGTGAATATGCCTGCTGATTCATTTGAGTCCCCACTGACTTTAGCTGCCTGCGGGGGGCACGTGGAGCTAGCAGCATTGCTCATTGAGCGTGGAGCCAACTTGGAAGAGGTCAATGATGAAGGTTATACCCCACTTATGGAAGCAGCTAGAGAAGGGCATGAAGAGATGGTGGCCTTACTTCTGGGTCAAGGTAGGACTCTAAGTTCATAAACATGCAAGTTGCAAAGAGATGTACACTAGAAGTTGATGGGATATTTTAAGACTGTGAACGTAGCAGATTTCCGTTACTTTTTCTATAGCAGTTAACTCAGTAAGTAGTTCATAACATACTTAAGAAACATGCTGAAAGGGAGCTTATTGCAGGTGGGAAGAGCCTTGGAGTTGGAGTCACAACATCCATACTCAAATCCTGGCTCTGCCATTTACGCCCTGTCTCACCTTGGAAAAATCGATTAGTCTTTCTTCATTGAGAGGCTGAACTACGTGATTTCTCTGGTCCTTTCTAACCCTAAATCTACTGTGATTTAATGTAATTCAGTTAAATCGTGTTATTGTAAAATCTTGATATATTTCTGTTGTCATTTCCCTCTTTCCCCATTCATTATTGATATTTTTGATAATGCTTCATTTTGACAACAGAAAAAAGTAACTGGAGGTTTAAATATATTTTTCAGTCTTTATTTCCATGCTGATACAGTTTTGACACACAGCTAAATGTAAGCTTCTTTGAAGTTCACTCTTGAAATAAAGGCTGTGTGGGAGGAAACAAATGTGTTATTGGACAAAGTGTGTTGAATTTGATCTATGGCCTCCATCCATATGAATTTGATCTGATTTCAGAATTCTAACTTTGAGTGCTCCTGTTTAATCTATTCAAAATGTAATAATCTTCCATTGTGTGTTTGGATGGATAAATGAGATACTTATATAGTTGGTACTGTTATTTTTGGGAAAATTAATTGTACAAAACATTTTGGTGTCATTTTATGTATTGTATGACTGTTTAATAATATTCTTAACAGTTTTAAAAAATATTTAGTTGTGAGCCATTTTTCTTATTTTTTTCTACTTATTTCTTTAGAACTTGGCCACTCTAATTTATATTTCCAATGGTTAAGCAGAGTTTTCACATGTGATGCAATATGTAGAATTATTTTGTCTATATAGAATATTATTTTAATATTTTTCTTTACCTTTAGTAAGTTCACTATGATAGGGGAGATAGAATTATATGCTCACTATATTTAACTTAGTATATTGTAGTATTTAAATCAATTATTAAGTGTGTTTTTAAAAGGAAAAGTCTTTTTGTGAATCTCTTGAAAAAATACAGCTTTTAATTAATTGGGATATTGTGTTTCTTTATTAAAGGAGCTAATATCAATGCACAGACAGAAGAAACCCAAGAAACTGCCTTGACGTTAGCTTGCTGTGGAGGTTTCCTCGAAGTGGCAGACTTTCTTATTAAGGCAGGAGCTGACATTGAACTGGGCTGTTCTACCCCTTTAATGGAAGCTGCTCAAGAGGGCCATTTGGAATTGGTCAAATACTTACTGGCAGCAGGTAGGCATTTAACAAGAATTACGGTATTTTGTGTGTGTATGCAGGAATGTATATATATTGTTTATTTCGGAGAAAATCTTGTAATAGATTATCTTAAAATTTTACAACCTCCTTGTTACACTAAGTATACATTAAATTATTTTCTGCATATTATAGATTAAGTGGTGACTACTGTAGTATCAGAAATCATAAAACAAATATGCTCTTAGCTTCATTTTCAGAAAAAGGAGTCCGTAAAAAACTTTTAAATAATCAAATTATTTGTCTTTTCATCTAAGAGGATGGAGCTTGTCTATAGAAAATTTGCCTGTATTTCATATGGAAGTAAAATGTATCGTTTACTGTTGCTTCAGGAGCAAATGTACATGCAACAACAGCAACAGGAGACACAGCGTTGACGTATGCTTGTGAAAATGGACATACTGACGTAGCAGATGTGTTACTTCAGGCAGGAGCAGATTTGGTAAGCTGTGTTACCTCCTTTCAGTCCTATTTTGAGAAAGAGAAAAAAAGATGAATATAAGTCCCCAAAATGAATTAACAAGCATTGATAACGTACTTATCATGTCCAGGGCACTGAGCCAAGCCCTGAAGTTACAAACACAAGGGAGCAGAATAGATGTTGACCTCCAGGAGCTCATCTTTTGACAGGGACGAGAGCATACCTTTAGTCCGAACAGTACTTCCAACAGTAACCCCTTCCACAGCATCCCTGACAAGTGCTCAGCCAGTCTTGGCTTGAAAAGCACCAACGAGGGAAGCCTGCCACCTCCAAAGGCAGCCATTTCCTCTTTGGGACACCTCTGATCATCAGGATGTTTCCCTGTACATTGCCTGTGAATTTGCCTCTTTGCACATTCTGCCCTTTTTTTTTTTGTTCCTACTTCTTTCACCTGAAACCAAGCAGATGAAATTTTTCCTTTGTGTGTCATCCCTTGCAGGTAACTGTTATGTCCTGATTGAGTCTTCTCTTTTGCATGTTCAACAATCACCGTTCTTTGAACCAAATGATGGGAGTTTTAGACCTTTTACCATCCAGGTTGCCCTCCAGAATATCAGTGTCCTTTATAAAATGAGGTGCCCAGAACTGGTCATAGTTCTCTTGATGTAGTTTGATAAGGGTAGGGCATGAAAAATCTCCTAACTTGTGAATACTTTTTTTTTTATTAATACACATTCTAAGATTTTGTTAGTTTTTGGAGTGGTCTTAGTACGTTGTTGGTTTTATGTATCCTCAGATGTTTTAGGAAAATTCCTTTTTGGCCAAGGGTAGTGGGAACAATAGTTTTGTCATCATGCAAGTTGGCCTTTGTTTTTCCTTGGAAAGTATCAGTACTCATCCTCTGGACTTGATTGACTCAAGGGATTAAGGTTTTGGTTAACTTCTATCTCTTCTGGATATTTTGAAGGCAAAACAGGCCCTGGAGCTTCAGGCAGGCACAGGTTTATCTGGCAGACCATTAGAGGCAAGGGAGGACCTCTCAGCTTTATGAGTTCCATGCCTTCGGTGTGTATCTTTGTTGAACATCGCTCCTCTGGCAGGGCTGAGTAACTCTTATCTTTTAAGATTCAGTCCAATTCTCTTAGCTTGTCCGTAGCTTTATAAATCCTGAATGTCAGAAGATCATAGGTAATCTGTAGTGTCAACTCTTAGTGAGACCACTCCGTGGATATACAGTGCTAGTCTTGGTGTTGGGAGGACCTGACACCTACTTGCTGTATGACTTTGGGCAAGTCACTTAACCTCTGTGCAGATTTCATCAACTCTGAAACAGGAGTAATAATAGCATCCGTCTCTCAGAATTCCTTTAAGGATAAAATGACATAATATTTACAAATCACTTAGCACAGTCCTTGGCACTTACTGAGTAGACACTATGGAAATGCTGGCTGCTGTTATTATATCATTGTCATTCCTGGCTTTTTGTCATTTGCAGATTTGATGAATATGCCATCCATGTCTTTATCTAAGGCAGTGATTTAAAAAATATTAACTAGCATAGGGACAGGAACTCCAGATAACCTTTTGTGATATTCTTTTGAAAGAACAAATGAAATTAGCCTTTCTTTAACTTCATTTTTCCCTTTAAAAATTATCTATTTTTTTTTAACCTTTTTTCTTTTAAAATTTTGAGTTTGAGATTTTCTCCCGATTACCCTCTCCCCTTGCTCATTAAAAAGGCAAATCATGTGATAGCAACTTTACATATGAAATCATGTAAAATATATTTCCATGTTAGCCATATGGCAAAAAATAAAAAAAAGAAAGTGAGAAAATTAGCTCAGTTTGCATTGAAAAGTTCTGCAGTTCTCTCTCCGGAGGTAGCAATTTTTCATTGTGAGTGCTTTGCAGTTGTCTTGGATCAGTGTGTTGGTCAAAGGAGCTGAGTCCCAGTTGATCATCATTACAACATTGTTGTTACTGTGCACAATGATCTTTGAGTTCTTCTCACTTCACCTTGCACCAGTTCCTATAGATCCGGGCAATTTTTTTCTTAAAACCATCTGCCTCATCATTTTGTATTGTACAATAGTACTTTATCACAGTCCTCCCTCCCTCCCTCCCCTTATATGACTATAGAGGGCTTTAATTTCTTCTGAAAACTGCTTGTTCATGTTTTTTGACCATTTATCAATTTGGAAATGGCTCTTACAAATTTGATTCCACTTTCTGTACATTTGAGAAATGAGGCCATTAATAGATAAGCTTGTAAAAAAAGTTAGGAAAATGTAGTCTTTCTGATCATCTTTCATTTATGTGTACTTTTTCTTTTGTTTTGTCTGTGATGTTGATGTCCAGCCCTGCCCTCTTCACTTCAGCCTAAGCACTCTGCCCCAGCCCTTCATTTCAGCTCGGTGTGTGTGTGTGTCTTTCTGTTTCTGATGTGCCTCCTGAACACCCCACTTGTATGACCCCCTCTGATATTCAGCTTTTAGAGGAGTTCTTTTCTTCAGTGAATTTTGTACCTCCTTTACCATTGGGCAAATTCCATTTCTGAAGATGTCCTTTTCTTCAATATTTTTTGTGGTTCTTTCATCAAGCTGTTAATTTTCTCTTCATACTTTTCCCGCATCCCTCTCATTTCTTTTTCCACTTTTTCCTCTGCCACTCTTAATCTCTTTCTGTAACGCTTCCTGGAATTTGTGGCGGGCTTGCATCCAGTCAGCATTTTTCTTTAAGGCTTAGTTTTAGCTCTTTTCATACTGTTGTCTTCTTTGGAACTGATGTATGTCTTGGTCATCTCTGCCACTAGGGCAGATTTTTTTTTCTTTTTTTTCCATGGTAGATTTTTATTGTCATTTTTTTTTGTCGTTTGCTCATTTTTCCAGCCTATTTCTTGACTTGGCACTTTATGTTGAAGTTGGCCTCTGCTCAGTGGGGGGGTAGGGAGATACTGTGCCAAACTAGGCTTTTTTGTCTTGTTTCCAGAGCTAGTTCTGGCATCTGCAGGTTTTTGGTGCTTCTGAGTGAGAGAGGTGTGATCGCTGATCTTCTCCTCTGAGCTCTGGTCCTTAACCAGACAGGGCCCTTGTTCCCCTGCAGCCGTGGGTGCCAGTGCTTCTTTTGACCCTTAAATTGTTACCAGGCCCTCTGGTCCTTTGTGACTGATCACAAGCCCTCCTCTCTGCTGTGGAACTGCAGCCCAGAGCTGCTTATGGGCAGTCGAGTTGCCAGTCGATGTGGGCTACACTCAGGGCCAGTTAAGGGTCCTTTGTAATCCCTTTCTGACCAGTTTATCTGAACCCCTTACTGGTTCTGGGCTCACAGCTCTCGAAGATGGTGCTGCCTCTGAGGCCCACTACTGGCATTACAGACCTTTCCTGTGGGCCTTCTAAAACTGTCTTAGGCCCGAAAAATGTCTACCTCAGGCCTTTCGTTGGCTCTCTCACTCCATAATGTGATTTAAGGTATTTTTTTGAAGTTTTTTGGAGGAGATTGTTGTGAATCCTGATATGTACTCTGCTACCTTGGCCCATGATTAGGCTTGTATGGTTTTTATGAATACGTACTTACTAGGAATGAACTCCAAATCTCCAGTTTTAGTTTTCATCTCATCGCCTCTTCTTCTCAGATCTTTGTAGGAAGCTGTCTTCCCTCCTGAGCTCGAATCTGATAACTGCCCGTTTAACATCTGAAAGTGATTGTTCTGTAGCCATGTGTATTGAGCGTGTCCTGAATGGTCCCTACTGTTTTCCCCAAACACTTATTTCTGTTTCTGTTGAGCATACCCCAATTCTTCCAGGTTCACAAGCCTTAGAATATAACTTTTTCAGCCACCTATTCTCTCTTCTCAGATGGCCTCATCATCATTGTTCACTAGGCCATCGCTTCTTCTCTGGTTATTGCCTTTTAATTAGTCTCCCAGTCTGCCCTGTTTCTCTTCTTCATCACAGTTTCCATATATCTATGAAATCAGTATTTTAAGAGCACGTCACTTTTTTTGCTCTTGCAGATTAGATTTTCTGTTGCTTTTCAGATAAAATGCAAACTCCTTGGTTAAGCACTTAGAGAGATTCTTACACAGTCTGGCTCCAAGCCGTCTTCCCAGATATTTCCCATTTCACCTCATTTAGTCTGCCTTCCAACCACATTGGCATACATAACAATTGCTTTCATATTCTTGTGTGCCTTTTCGCAGGTTATTCCTTGAAATACATTGTCTCCTCGCATGAGTTTCAGAGTCAGTTTTCCTTCAGAATTCAGCTTAAGTGCTGCTTCCTGTTGGAAACCTAGTCTAGTTTTCCCCTCTTTCATCCCTCCAGCTCCATCTCCCAACCCCTTATTGCTATCACTCTCCTCTCTGCACGTGTTGTTTCCCTGATATAAATAAGCTCTTTGCCAGTACGGACTCGGAAGAGTTTTATTTTATTCCCCAGTCACCCAGTTCAGTAAATCCTTGTTGAATGAGTATTTTGTTTTTTTTCTGTATATCTGACGCATTTTCTCACCCGAGAATGTAAACTCCTTGAAGGTGAGAACAATTTTCTTTGTATTATGAGGGCCCAGTACAGTGTAAGCACTTGCTGAATGCATTGCCTCCTGGATGGACTTGGTAGGGGGAGGATTTAACTCAAGCGAGGGGAAACCAGAAAATTGAAAACACAAAATTAAGGAAGAAGCTCATACATAAAAAAGAAAATTCTGTAGGACTAAGGAGTAAGAAGATTGTGTCCATAATTCCTTCTTTCTCTTTTCTCTTAATTTCCACCCCCCTTCCTGATCCCATTTAAGAACAAAATTCAGATTTATTTTTCAAGTTTTTGACATTAGGGGGAAAACTGTTATAATATCTTTATAGTATTTGTTTGTTTTGGAAGTTGTGAGGTTCTTATTACTCGGACTCTGATCTGCCTATCTGAAGATAAATGGGAAAGTTGGAACAAAGCAGTGGGGAAAGAGATAAGGGGAGCCGAGATGAGAGGCAGAAGAGAAGTCTGGTGGCGTGGAGTGACAGGCTGATCGTGTCAGGGGAGAGATCGCTCTTGTCATCACAAGCGGTAGGATTCCTTTGGAAGAGAAGCTCGAGGTGAAAAATGACATCCGGTTTTTGAGCCCGGGTAACTAGAAGCAGGTGGATAGGAGAAAATGGGGAAGAGTTTTTGATTAGAGCAGTGGTCCTCAACCTGTGGGTCGCGACCCCTGTGAGGGTTGAATGGCCCTTTCACAGGGGTTGGCCATCAGAAGACACGTATTTCCGATGGTCTTAAGAACTGAGACACGGCTCCTCTATCGTCTCCAGGCGGGTCCGCCCACATATGAGTGTTAAAGGGTGGAGGCATTAGGAAGGTTGAGAACCACTGGCTTAGAGCATTGTTCAGTGCTTAACCCTTTTATATCAAATCTTGAATTTAATATGAAATGTATAGTAATAATCCTGTGTTTTCTTATGTTTTGGTTGTGATTTTTATTAAAAATGAATGTGTTATCACAGGCAATTAGGTACATTTGATATTTTCTTAATATTCTTTTTAAAATAGGAACATGAATCTGAAGGTGGAAGAACTCCGCTAATGAAAGCTGCAAGAGCTGGTCATGTGTGCACTGTTCAGTTTTTGATTAGCAAAGGTGGGTTTTGGTGCTGGTAATGGTGGAAGTTTAATAAATCTATTTAAATACAAGGGTCACACTTGCCTCCACATTCCTTTAGGTAGTAGAGGGGCTGTGATGATTATTTGGAGGGAGGGGGGAGGGCAGGGCAATTGGGGTTGAGTGACTTGCCCAAGGTCACACAGCTAGTAAATGTTATAAGTGTCTGAGGCCGGATTTGAACTCAGGTCCTCCTGACTCCAGGGCTGGTGCTCTGTTCACTGCGCCATCTGACCATCCCCAGGCTGTGATGGTTTTAATTTAGGCTACAGTAAGGAGCTTATATAAATGAGTCCCCTGTAGAAGTTACAGGAAATCCCTTCCCTGGTACTCCTTCTTCTTGTGCTTCTCCCGATTGCCTTGCCCTACAGCCTGCTCTGGCCTGACACGGACGTTGGCCTTTTCTCTTTCTCTCCCCATCTCAGTCTGTCAGGAAGCACCTGTTTCTTTCCTTGCTGGAATGCTTCTTGGTCTCTGTGCTGTCACCCTGGTTCCTCCCTCCTTTCCCTTAATCTCTGCAGCAGAAAGCACAGTATTCAGGGCAGTTTTTTTTTCTTTTGAAGCACATGTAAGGAGTGCTTCAGTCCTCAAGATAACATTGCCTCTAAAGAGAAAAACAAGAAGGTGAGGTTGTTGATATGAAAGCCAGGATCAAGTGGATACTGGTGGGCCCTCCAAACCCTCAGAATGGAAAGGGGAGGTGAGCCAGGAGGAAGCCCAGGAGTGAGAAGGGCCTCCATAGTCTTCTCAGGGAGGGCTTTTTCTTTTACACAACCTTTTTTTCCTGCCCCAATTTCTCCCCTTCAAATTTATGTCGCTGTCACTAGGTCCTGCGGCAAGTATAAAAAGGTGCTTCTCCTTTTCCCACCATTTCTATTAGGAGAAATTATGTCAGTCAAGTTAGATGTGTAAATACTTATCTCTTCTTGGTTTTTAAGTTGGAGATTGCCTGTATTTATCACTTTCTCTAGTTACTGATGAACCTTTTCTATCCTGGTTGGTACATGGCCATGATCTTTTTCTAACCAATACTTGTCATGATAGCATTATTTTAAACAACCTGTTATTTTTATCAATTTATCCCATATAATCTTTGAATTTTATAGCTGAAAGCAGATTTAGAAATTATCTGTTTCAGTTTCATTCTTTTAACAGTTGAGAAAATTGGGTCCCAAAGGGGTTAATGCTTATGTCACAAGGTTTAAGACTTAAGTATCCATTGTAATGGCAGGTAATAAACCTTTGATTAATGCATTGGTTTAAAAATAAAGGCATTTTGAAATAATGAAAAACATGTCCTGGGCTTGGAGTCAAAGAGATCTGCGTTTGGTCATCTCTGTCCTTACGTAATTCACTTGACTGAGTCCTTGGTGACTGAGAACTTACTACAAATCCAAAAACCGGTTGTGATCCATAGGAGAGGAGAGTTTGCACACTGGGAATCCCCACTGAGGAAGTCACAGTGCGGCGCACCCCGGGCGCCCCCGTAAACGCCTCGCTTGCCCACTGACAAGTCACTTCTCTCTCCCAGTAATGAGGGGCTGGACCGTATGCTCTCTGAGCTCCCTTTTCAGCTCTGTGTTTGTGTCATCAGGCACTTCTGGCCTTGAAATGATCTCGCTGTGTGCCTCTGGATATGCCGATTGTCTGGATTCCAGTTTCCTTATTTTTTAGTTCTTTGGTTTAATTGATTTTTGGAACCTCTTTTTCTCATTTCTGACTCCATGACCTCCTGTATTCGTTTTATTATTCAAATTCCTTTGGTTTTTAATCTTTAACTGAATGTCCTTTTCATTTACTAGTTATACTTCCCTAATTCTGGATTTGGAATCAGGAAAGATCTCGATTCAAATCCAGCTGCTGTGGCTGAGTAGCTGGAGAGCTGATCAGGGGCAGATGCCTTAACTTCCCTGAGCCCGGTAACACCTTTGACACCTTCCTCCTAGTTTGATTTTGAGAATTAAATGACACCACGTCTGTAAAGTCCGTTGCCTGCCTCACAGGCCTGTGTAAACGTCAGTTATTGTGCAGTCTACGGATGAAGCGTTCTTAACACAAATCAGGCGTCATTTGCCAACAAAGATTTTGGACATTAGTTGGAATTGAATAAAATCCTTTCTTACCCAAATGACTCTTTCGAACTTGTGTCTCTCAGGAGCCAATGTGAACAGGACCACAGCGAACAATGATCACACGGTGTTGTCCCTGGCTTGTGCTGGCGGCCACCTGGCAGTGGTGGAGTTACTCCTGGCTCACGGGGCTGATCCCACTCACAGACTCAAAGTATGTGGCTCCGGTGTGGAGTGGAGTGTTTCAGAAGTTCTGTTGTTCTTGATGAGATGGTATCTTCCTTGCATCTAGTAATAAAGGAAAGTAATATTCCGCTGCAAACAGGAAAATACTGCCAGGAGAATGTTCTGAAAGGCATAAAGTGCAAAGAATTGTAGCTGATTATTTTGAAATACAGTTATCAAAATAGGTGTTTCTAAGAAAAAATTTACAGGTCAAGAGTGTGAGGTTTAAAATTCTTTAGTACTGGTAGAGGGAGATGAATGTACTTCCTTGACTTTTGTTACTTTTGAGACTGTTAACAGCTAGAATAAGTCAGTTATTAGAGTTAGTCGGCTTTAGAAATTATGTTAGTCAGGTTAGGTACATAAATACTTGCCTCTTCTTGGTTTTTAAGGTGGAGACTGCCTGTATTTATGGTGACTTTTTCTAGTTACTGGTGGACCTTTTCTGCCGTAGTTTGTACATGTCTGTAATGTTTTCCTAATCAACACTTGGAATAGTGGTATTATTTATTAAAAACCTGTTTGCAGGTACAGTTAATGTGAACGTATCTTGAATATACGGAAATCTGAAGCATTCCTACCACTTTCCGTTTCACGTCATTCTCAGATAGGAGATTGTGAGAACGCACATTCTGATAATGAGAAAATAAAGCGTGTGGGTTGTTAATACTCACATTTGCAGTGTCGCAAAGCAGTGACTTTTCTCACAAAAAGTTTTGGGTGGAGCTATGGCTCAATTTGTCCTCTTCAAAATGAAGTTTACCTTGATGTCCCACGTCTTAGGATTGGCTGTAATGTAACATTTTACATAATTGCTTTTCTTCTGCTGTGTCCACCCTTCTCTCCTTTTAGGATGGCTCGACAATGTTAATTGAAGCAGCTAAAGGTGGCCATACAAGTGTTGTTTGCTATCTTTTGGATTATCCCAATAACTTGCTCTCTGCTCCTCCACCTGATGTCACCCAATTGACCCCCCCTTCCCATGATTTAAATCGGGTAAGACCCAGAGCTAATGCATTATATATTATTTGATATTCTATAATTGATGACTATTTTAACCTAAGTTAAGTTTAAATTTTTTTACGTAGATTCTTTCTCCAAATTTTCCATATGCTTTTTGAAAAACATTTACAATTTAGTAATTGTCGTTACATTTATTTGTAACCCATAAAATTTATTGAAAAGTATAAAGATCTCGTAGTGTGTTTTTGCTCAACTTGGAGTCATAAAGACTTGGGTTTGAGCTTCACTCCTAGACAGAAGCCACAAAATCGTGGGCATTTATCTCTCAGTGAGCTAATGTATGTGTAGCACGTGTACACCTTAAAATGTTTTGTAAGTGTCAGCTACTAAATGTGTTATTTCATCTGATACTCCACCACACTACTTGGCAAAGGTTTTAGAGAGTTTGTCGTCACAACATTTTTCATGTTATTTAGATATAGGTATGAGAATAAAGGGCACATGCTTAATTGATATATACCATTGTAGGCTCCTCGTGTCCCTGTGCAAGCACTGCCCATGGTGGTCCCCCCGCAGGAGCCCGATAAGCCCCCTGCCACCGTGGCTGCTACACTTCCCATCAGGAACAAAGGTCAGTTCTTTTTTTCTGTCAACTTAAAAAAAATGCTTTGTAGGTTGAAACCACAGAAATAAAAAAGTGGGATGCTCATTTTTTAAAGTGACTTTTCATGCCAAATGGCTGTTGGAAAAACTAAGGTGATTTGGGAGATTTTTTTTTTTATAACAAGAAATAGTCCTTCTTGACGGCCAAAAGAAAGCATGAGGGAAAGAGAGAATTTTAAAAATACTGAATTTGTGCTAAAATTCCAACTCGAGGATTTGATTGCTCAGTACATATGGAATAGCTCATCCTTCATGCTATTTTGATTAACTGTGATTTCCCCCAAATAATTAGTCATTTGTACTTATCTATAAGGTGCTAAGCTGGGTATAATTTGCTTAAAGCAGAGTCTCTTCAAACTCTGCAAGGCATTAGATTTAAAATCCTGCATCAGAAATTTTCAAAGTGCTGTTTTTGATGCAAATTTTATATTTGGATCAGTTATTTCAGATTCACTTGTTTTCATTAGAATTTTCCCTTAGATCCATTATCTGACTTAAAGTTAGGATCTTGTACATATCTTTCTAAGTCCTGTTCTCCCCTCCTCCCCTTAATATTTCCACTCCTCAGTTTGAAATGGCTTTTATTTTTAAAAAGTTTTACCTAAAAAGGTGTTGTGTGGTTTTTTTTTTAAGTGTGAGGATGGTTGTGTTCTTTTTTTTTTCTCTTACCCATATGACTACTACATATTCCTTCCACCTGATATTTTCAGTCCTGACTTCTATTCTACAGCACTTTTTTCTGTTGGTGGGTGTTGCAGGCCATTGACGCCACACCTACGGCCAGGTCACTTTATTGGCCTGACTGCTGACGGGTAGGTGACGTAAGCCATCCATCATTGTTTCTTCTAGGATGGCCACATCATATTCTCTACTGGTGTGAACATATTTAAATTCATGTCCTGATTTTATCAGTCCTGAAACTCCAACAAAGACATTTCAGTTGGATTTCCCATGACTTTTAGTGATTCTGGAACTGTTTTGTGTTGAAAAAGAACCAGATTCTTAAATGTGGAGAGGGAAAGAAAATAACACCCTAAATTAAGTATCCTTATAATGATAATATCAAAAATAATTTTTTTCCTATACCCTTTGGCAGTATTTTCCTGTTTGCAGTGGAATATTACTTTCCTTTATTACTAGATGCAATAGCTTCTCTGGGCCTATTTCCTTATTTCTAAAATGGGGGGGGGGGTTGAACTGGATGATTTCTAAAGTCCCTTTCAGCTTTATGATCATATGATCTACATGCTTGCAAATTGTAGCTTGGTTTGCACCAGTTAGATGCCACAAAGCTAGATATAGGTACTCTTGGTTTTCACTTATATAATCCTTCAGTAATCTTGAAGTGAATTTATAAAGTATGTCTATAATCCATACATCTCTTGAATTGGTGATACAGTAGAAGGTGTTATTTGCTTATAATCACATACGGTACATTTCCACCTTCTGTGGGTTTGATCCGCCACTAAAATCCTCCCCTGATGCCTCCTCGTGGCATCGAGGTCACCCCGGGCTCTCGAAGGCTGTGCCAGTGGAGCACAAGCTCTGTCAGGTCTTACCAAGCTGGAAAGCCTTCAGGGATGGTTGGGGGATAGATGGTTTATCTGTCACCTGAGGATTTGGAAAGACTCATCACCAGATAGTTGGCCATGAGGTGATGGATTTTTTTTGGCCACAACAACTCATGAAACAGTCTTCTAAAAGGTAGAGAGGGTTGCGATCTGCATCGGTGGAGGGTGTACCCACACCAATGAAATCATGGATCCTTGAAGTATGGATTTGATAACTTGGTGCATAACTGTTGGCACTAAGCCTCCCAACAGTAACTCTGTAATGAGGATGCCATTCATGTGCACTTCTGAGGGGGTTTCTTTTTCACACAGCTGCTTCTAAACAAAAGTCCAGCAGCCATTTGCCAGCTAACAGCCAGGATGTACAGGGTCACATCACCAGTCAGTCTCCTGAGAGCATTGTAGAAGAGGCTCAGGGCAAGTTAACAGAACTGGAACAGCGGATAAAAGAAGCCATAGAAAAGAACGCACAGCTACAGACCTTGGAGCTGGCTCACGCTGACCAACTCACCAAGGAGAAGATCGAGGAGCTGAACAAGACAAGAGAGGAGCAGATTCAGAAGAAACAAAAGATTTTGGAGGAGCTGCAGAAAGTAGAACGAGAGTTACAGCTGAAAACACAACAGCAGCTAAAAAAGCAGTATCTGGAGGTGAAAGCTCAAAGAATTCAACTCCAACAGCAGCAGCAATCTTGTCAACACCTGGGCCTCCTGACTCCGGTGGGAGTTGGAGAACAGCTTTCAGAGGGAGACTATGCCCGATTACAGCCAGTGGATCCCATCTTGCTTAAAGATGACCCCCAGCAGAGCGCCGCTCAGATGGGCTTTACACCAATCCAACCTTTGGCGATGCCCCAAGCTTTGCCTCTGGCAGCGGGTTCCCTACCTCCAGGGTCCATCACAAATCTCACAGAACTGCAAGGAGTTATAGTTGGACAGCCCGTACTGGGCCAAGCACAGTTGGCAGGGCTGGGGCAAGGAATTCTGACAGAAACCCAGCAAGGGTTAATGGTAGCCAGCCCTGCCCAGACCCTCAATGACACGCTGGATGACATCATGGCAGGTGGGTTGATATTGTTAATGAGCAGGTATACAGTATGGTTTGCGTAAGGCACAGGGTAAGGCTGTGCCAGAACTGTTGCAATTGCCAGACTGCAAGGCTGTCTTTGGACTTTTGGCCCTTGGACAGCCACAGACATAGTAGTACTGTGTCAGAAGGCCGCAGAAAGAGCCTTGGGTGGTAATAGGCCCGAGGATAGCCCAGGCCCATCTCTGCTTTAGCTCTGCTTGAAAGAAAGTGCCTTGGAACATGGAGGACTCCTGCCTCTCGGCTTGGCTGGGTAGGCAGGCAGGGTTTTTTGTTTTTGTTTTTGTTTTTTTTAATTGCTGTCCTAAGTCCTCTCTTCTTAGTTATTAGGGACCTGGTGCTATCTTTCACATTTGCATTAACAAACTAGGAAATCTTTAAGATGTTCCAAGGACCCCTTCCCAGCTAGTTGGATGCTATGTAGACTTACTTGCAAGCAGGAATATTTTGGTACAGAGTTCTAGGCTTCAGAAAAGAAAACCTTTTACTTTGATATATTTCACAGTAGACTCTGTGTATCACGTCCTGTGAATATAATTATAGTGCCCCGCTCTCACTACAACGCAGAAATTTGTGTCCCTGCAACATCAGTAATGGACTTTTGCTGTTTTTCATAGTGAAAAAAATGATTCGTTGACATTTTAAAATATACTCTTGTAATTTAGTCACTCCTGGAATACACATCATTTGTGAATAAAACATTTTCAGAGGATTGTCTCAATTCTCCTAAGTTTTAAATGAGTTCACATGTGTAAAGTACTCTGCCTTTGCTAGTTTGCTACCTAAGACTTAAATTTCTAAAAAGTTCAGCGTCAGGGAAAAAAAAATAGCATTCCTGAGTAGTGGGGACGTAAAGGAGTCAAGTTGTGTCTTTCTTAGAAGAATAGTTAAGCTTTTTAAGAATAATCATAAAAATAAAGCACCATTTGAGGGAGAAATAGTTGATAGTTTTCAGAATCACTTTCGTATTTTTTTCTTCAGGTAAAATGCACACAGGCTTGTGTGACTAAACTAACATGCCTTGCCATTGTTAGCAAAACATGACTTAACAAGGCCTGTAAATTTGTTGCATAAATATGCACAAAAGCTTTTTAATGAAAGTCCGCAGAATAAATGATTCTTAAAATGTGATCTCTAGTAAGGACTTGCTTTTTGGTCCTGTTGCAGAATACGGAACGTGCTTCAATGTCAGTGTAAACCTGTGTTACCTCTAGAGTAGTTTTGAATTGTGAATATCAGGATTTAAAATGCAAAGGACTTTGAATATTTTGGTAATTGTCCTTTTTTTTTTCGCGTTTGCTTTTGCTCTTGCTTTTTTTATTTTTGTTTTTTGCTTTTTGAAGGGGGAAGGCAGGGCAGTTGAGGTTAAGTGACTTGCCCAAGGTCACAAGTCTAGTAAGTGTTAAGTGTCTGAGGCCGGATTAGAACTGAGTCCTCCTGACTCCAGGGCTGGTGTTCTATTCACTGTGCCACCTAGCTACCCCTGAACGGAGAATTTAACTAGATGTTTTGGTGCACACCTGTAGTGCCCAAGGCCAGTATGTCTGATAGATGCCATGAGCTCTATTAATGTGGTGAGCCCCCAGGCCCAGGGGGACCACCAGATTGCTTAAAGAGTGTCATCATGCCACAAAGGATTCCTGTTCTTTCAGCTTTGACAAGAGGGAAGATCCAGTTTTTTTAAAAAAAGGATATAGCTTTATCATTTTGTCATGAATTTAATTTTAAAAAGTATAACTCAAATTCTTTAAAAGTTCATCTAAAGGATGCTAATTATATTCAGAAAAATAAAAAGGGCCAAGTGCCCTTTATCCACATAACCCTCCCTTGTTGTTTTTGCCGTGCTTTGTATTAGATTAGAATCTGAAGAAACCTGTCCAAACTAATCATAATTGGCTTTCCTTTATCCAGGTTAATGAAAGACAAAGTTGTAGATAAGCTAAAACTATGAATAATTTTAAGAATTATATTTAATTTCTTTTATGGAATCATAAGTTGTCCATTAAGTTTACAGATAGATGCCAGCAATGGCCTGGCATTTGTGCATTTTAAATTCTGACCAGAGTCACAGTAGAAACAGAAGGCTTTTATAGCAAAATTAGATGAATTTTGCTATACAAGGCCACTGATTTACTCCCAAAATAAAAATAAATGAGATACATAAATTTTAAAAGGAACTTAAGATGAACTTTACAGTGTTTTGGGTTTTTTCTGTGTGAGAGAGAGCATTTTATCCACTTTTGAATTTTATAACCAGCCATATAATTTTGTCCCCTAAGTCAGTTCTATGATAAGTACATCTAAATTTCTCAGTGTCCACTTTAAAAAGAGGGAGTGAGGCATAGAAACGGAAGGAAAGATATGTAAAGACAGAATAAGATTTTTCCAGCCTCACATACACTTCAAATAACGTTCTGCCTGCCCTCTGTCCTTCAGCATCGGCCACCTCTATAACCCAGGCTCTTGTCTTCTCAAACGCTCGTACCCTGCCTGCAGCTGGTGAGGTTCCATCCCACTTCTGATTCCCGACCAGCCCGAACCTCCCGTCTAGCCTGTGGTTCTCTCTCTCTCCACCCTCCATTTCACCTCTTTGTCTCCCCTGTTGATGAAATTTATCTTTGCATAGTCCACCTACGATTTATTCTATCCAAGTCCTTTACAGTTCTGCCTGAGTGGCATAAAGGATGGATATGTATGTGTGTGTGTGTGCGCGCGCGCGGCGTGCGCGTGTGTGTACATGTGTGCGCGCTACCTTTCTCCTGTAGCCTGCCTTGGTTGTACTTGTTGCTGTTAACTGTGGGGGATGAAGGTGGCCAATGAACACTCAATTTAGAAGCCTTGTTTCTTGAATTAAACCAAATAACATTAGCTGTAGGGACTTGGCCTACAGGTTAGAGATCTCCTGCTCCTACTTAAATAATGCAAAAGCTCTATTTAGCAAAATATGTAACTATGATCTTTCGAAAGTAATTTCCTTTTAAAAATTGAAATTTAGATGTTGCACTATTCCCTTACCTTTCTTAGGATGCTTATGTCACTGAATAAAATTGTGTTCGATCTATTTGAGTTGCTTATTGTATTCCACCATTGTTCATTACTAGAAAACACTAAGTACTTTATCAGCGTAGAGGCTTGCTTTTTGTTTCAAAATTTGTTTGGGAAAGTACATTATTAGTCTAGATCTTATTTACCATGTTTTATTTTTTTTTTTTGGAAAAATATTTATCAGATTTTTCTGACCTGAAAATAAAAATGTCAAGGTAGACATGCAGGTTTTTCTCTCCATGTTCCCAGATCAGCTCATTTGGATCCCTGAAAAATCTGTTTATTCATATTCAGAAAATTTTTTCGTTGTCTTTTTAAGTAGGCTTAAAACTGTGTTTACATAATGTGTATTGGTGCTTATGTGGTCCTAGGTATTTTAATAGGCCGAAATTTTTATGTAAACAAGATCTTTTAACAAGATCAGTTTTTATTCTTTGTACAGGGTCAAAAAATTTTTCGTTTTGGTTTCAGATTTTTTTTTTTTTAACGGAGGGGGGAAGGCAGGGCAATTGGGATTAGGTGACTTGCCCAAGGTTACACGGATAGTAAGTGTTAAGTGTCTGAGGCCGGATTTGGACTCAGGTACTCCTGACTCCAGGGCTGGTGCTCTGTTCACTGTGCCACCCAGCCGCCCCTCAGATCCATTTTTTTTTAAGGAAATACTTTAATTTTTATTAGAGGAAATAAATTGGCTATTCATTAAACATCATGCAGTCACGGACTTTTAAAATGCAATAACAGATTAAAGTGTTTACTTAAAGTTCATTCTGGATCTGGGTTTTAGTTCTTGGTCTTCTACTAAATAGTATTGTGAGTTTAGCCAAAGTTGTAGCCCCTTTAATGGGCTTAAGTTCTGTTTGTTAAAATAAGGTTAGACAAGATGATTTCTAATCTACCTTTCAGATTTCAAACTCTATAGTTTTATCATCAGTGGTCATGTTATTTTTTAACGGTGATGGTGATGTTGAATTACTCATTTTATTCAGAAAAATAAAAATGTTTAAAATATCAGCAGTATGATGTACAGTTTGTATATGTTGAGCACAAGGTATCTTGGTAGTCTTAAAAACGAACTCAACTTTTTACCTAATTCCTTTCATTAGTCATAAAGCTCGTTTTGAAGTAGGCAAACCAATGGTAATTCTCATTGAAGTAATATTGTCTCTTGGAATGCAAGTGATAGCTGCTTTTCTCATGAGCATCCACAATGCTTTTTAGCATTGAAAAGTTGGTTCCCATACTTTAATATAGTGGAGTTTTTAATTGGAGGAGGTGGGGCCTGAAGGGAGGGAAGATCTGGGTCTGATCTTCGCACACCAGGTCCAGTAGTGAATTGATGAGATAACAGTCCTTGATCACCCAGAGACTGCTCTGTACCACCCTTGGAATTTTCCCAGCTAAGAACTGAATTTCCTAAGTTGGGTATGAAGAAAAGGGGCCTGGATGTTTCAGAAAACATACCAAATTTATTAGCTTGATACTTATTTTCTCCATTAATCTTCTTATACATCACTGGAATTTCTGAAATTATTACATGGAAAAATGTTCTAAAGTATCTCTCACATGAGAAACCACAAACCTATCTCAAAGACCAATATTTATCTTAGATTATAAGTAGATACTGAGTGCCATAATGCAGACTATTCCATTACCAGTCTTTTTCTGAGTGGAAGATCTCATTTTATGAGGGAATTAAAGATTGCTTGGCTGAAGAGGCCTTCTCCTGAGCCAGAATTTATCCTGACAAAGTATTGATAGTCTTTCAAATAGAAATATTAACAAAGACAAGGAATCCAAATGTTTTGTTCTTTTTACTCTTCCCAGTTTGACTTAAAAATACTACAAAGACATAATCAAAGCCTTCACAGTTCTTGGATGATAAAACATTTTGGTCTCCATGTGTCACAACTTCAGATCCAGAGGTTCAAGCAGTTTTAATTTTCAGCCAAGTCCAAATGCTCCATTATAATCTCTTCATGTCCCTGAATGCTAGACCAAGTCAGTCCTGGGTCTGCTTTAGGAAATGTAAGGAAGGAGACAGTTGCATTAGAGGTATACTTGACAATTTTGAACTGCTCCCCAGAGTCTAGGAAATAATAAATGGAATCTGAATGTAGAAGTTTTTCTTAAAAATCAGTACAAGGTTTCTGCTAATTTTTACCTGTAGTATAATGACAGCATTTACCGTTACTGTACTAAGTGATGTTGTTTTGTTCAACAGCAGTGAGTGGAAGAGCCTCTGCGATGTCCAACACTCCTACCCACAGTATCTCAGCTTCTCTTTCCCAACCTCAGACGCCAACTCCAAGCCCGATCATCTCTCCTTCGGCCATGCTGCCTCTCTACCCTGCCATCGACATCGATGCACAGGTGAGGTCCCCCAGGTCACAGAGGTCATCACCCGAATCAACTCAGTAATGTTAACGTGGTTCTTACCTTTCATTAGTTAATTCAGAAAAGCTTAGTGTCATTCTTTTTTAAACGTATTGTAGGTTAGGTAATTCTTACTTAGAATACACTTAGAAATTAATTAGAGCTACCAAAAAGGCTAAATGTTTATGGCACTGTCATTGTTAATGCATTTTCAGAAGTCACAGATGATGATACAGGCAGTCCCACAAAAATCCCATAAAAAGTCCTGTAAAAAATTCATGTGATAATCTTAATCAAACCTGTCTTAAAGATTGATAATGCTGTTCGTTTAGCAATATCAGTGTTTGTTGTTAAATTCTTGGGTACTAGAAGGTCTCAAAAAGATCGACCATGTGGCTGCACAGTCTGATAAAAGAAACTCTAAGGTCATCATTTTATAGTATGTGGAAGAAAAAAATACGTGAGTCAATCGAACCAACATTTGTTTAAGAACATATTGTATGCTATGAGCTGTGTTAGGTGTTCTGGACACAAAGATCAAAGTGAAACAGCCCCTGCCCTCAAGCAGCTTACCTGTAGGGGAGACATTTGTTTGAATCAGTAGATAGAAAATAAGTACAAGGTAATTCTCAGAGGCAGCCGTGAAAGGAGAGGCCTTGGAGAGGTTGAGGAGTCCCATTAAAGCATGTGACAAAGCCCCACTGCAAGATGAAGTTCTGAATTAGGGCAGGGGCCCAATGAGTAGAGAGAAAAGTAGGAAGCAACCAGTATTTCACCACTGATTAGATATACAAAGTGGGAATGAGTGAGACATCAGGGATACCACCCGTGTGGCAAAATATGAGTGGTTGGAAGGATGGCTGTGTCCGTGAGAGCAATAGGAAAGTTCAGCAGGATGGTGGATGGGGAAGGGGAGGAGATAACGTGTTTACTTTCGGACTTGTTCAGTTTTGAGCTGCCTGCAGGACGTCCGTTTGGAAATATCTGGGGTGGTATGTGGGCATGTGTAGATTTGAGAATCCTCTGCATAAAGGGAGCTTAGGAGGTCAGGAGGTAAGGAGAGGAAAGAGTACAGGGCCCAGGACAACCTCAGGGCATACCTATGGATAGTCATTAAAATTAAAACGGTGGTTTTAAGTGAACAAAAGTTATTATTCCAGTGAAGATATTTTAGAGATTCACTTTCTGCGTGGAAAAAAAATTCCCTGTGGATAGACTTCATTAATCTGTTAAAATCTGTGAGAAGAGGAGTATATTTGGGGAGGAGTAAATGACTGTCAAGTAATTTTTCAGAGATTCTTTGATAATATTGGTTCTGAAATAAAGGTTATTAAAAGATAAGAGAAAGTAGAATCACTGTAACAGTAAGGAAATGCTTTGCCATGAGTAAGAGATAACCATAACACTGAGGGAGTGCTTTGTCATGGGGAAGGGAACATTTTTCACGAAGTAGGAAATTGAAAATTATAGGGTACAAATGGCACTTTTCCACTTGGGGGGCCAGCATGTCCTGACATCACACTTTACATTAAAAAAAAGAATTACGTACGTTTGTAACCCATCATTTCCACTTTCCTTTTTTTCTCCCCCTTTTACTCCAACAGCAACAAAAAAAGGAGCCTAAACCACGCAGAGTCTTACCGAAAAATAAAATAAAAACAGTTCCTGCATTGATGTCAGCTCATCAGAGTTTTAAAGTCTGTTACAGTTGTTTTTCTCTGTGATGTTATTGTATATTTTTTCCTCCTTCTTCTGCTGACTTCCTTCTGTATCACTTCACAGAGGTTTGTTTTCCAGTTTGCTCTGATATTTGAGCCCGTTACCTTCATATAGTATAACTTATGGAGCAACATAGGCAAATCCCTTCGCTTCCGGTTCTCGGCCACTACGAAAAAGAGCTGCCCTGAGTAATTTTGTGGCTGTTGGTCTTTTCCTTATTCTTTCAATCTTTTTGGAGTAAAAGCCTAGTAGAGTTCCCTATTGCTGAGTCCCAGGGTACGCATGGGTTAGTAACTTTTGGGGTATGGTTCGCAATTGCTTTCTGTAATGACCAAAGCAGCCCACAAGATGATCGGTAGTGCAGCGGCATATCCAGAGCATCTTTGGCATCTGCCATTTTCTCTTTGTCCTTTTTGCCAATCTGATGGGTGTGAAGTAGGAGCTCTAAGTGGCTTTAATTTGCATTTCTCTGATTGTTAGTGATTCGGAACATTTTTGTGTGGTCGTTGATAGCGTGGATTTCTTCCTTTGAAAACGCTGTTCACACTAACCATTTATCAATTGAGGAACTTCTCTTAGTTTGATCTATTTAAATCAATTCCTTATGTGTTTTGGAAATGAGACTTTTATCAGAGAAACTTAATGTAAATTTCCTCCCCTCTCCCAGTTTCTTAAGTGTTGGTCTACATCTCATTTCTACCAAGCTGTTCTCAGCTGTTCCCAGGAGGTTTTGTCAAAGAGTGAGCCTTTGCCTCGGTGCGAAGAGTCTTTAGGGTGTCCCATGCGTGATGTTTCACCTCTGTCCCCAGGGCATTTTCCCTGGCTGTCTCGAGTCCTGGGAATCCCCTTCTTCCTGCCCTCCATCTCCTGGATTAAGATTTAGCCTTCCCTTTGAGATTTTCTCCCCGTTATCCTGCACACGTCTTACTTATTTATTTGTGCGTATGTTGTCTCCCTCTTCAGATTGTGAGCTCTTTGAGAGGGGAGACTTTCCCTTTTTTATATCCCAAGTGCTTACCAGAGAGCCTGGAATAGAGTATGTGTTTCAGAAATGCTTGTTGATTTACTATGCTTATTATTTAGCTAGTGCCAAATACTTTTAGTGATCACTGCTTTCTGATACAGATTGAGTTCTAGTCCTGATGGACCACCCCTCTTTCTCTCTCTCCATTCCCCGCCCCCATTTTTTTCTCACTATTAAGCGTCAGCTTCTTTCCAGATTTCATCATTTCTTTTGGAGCTCTGTAAAATATTCCTTAATTTATTTGATTAGGGGCAGTCTTTGAGTATCAGTAAGCTAATATAGGCAATATTACCTGCAATCATTTTTTAGTGTTTTAAGAAATTTTCTGCAGGAGAGAGAATATTGTGAAATAATCAATTTATAAATATCAAATTCTTGAAGATAGTTAAATTCTCCATAATAAGTTTTTGGAGAATACTCCTAAGTTTTTGGGATAACATGTGGAGGAGCCTTCCTTTCTGAGAACATGTTCCTTGATTTCCCTCTCAGCAGGATGTGGGCTTAACTTTATCTCATAGTTCTTATGCCCATTGACCTGGACTCACCTTTTTTGGTGTGTGTTATTGACCCCTTTGGCAGGCTCACGAAACCTTTACCTGGCATTTTTGGAAAATGTCTAGTTCTATTTTTGTGAGCCATACAAAGAAGGATTCATGCTGTTTACAACTTTGTTTGCTCTTTGTGTATCACATTCCATGCTCCATAAATACTTTGGCTAGCGGTTTAGTTTCTAATTTCTGTGGCATCAGGAAGACTTGAATTCAGATACAACCTCTAGGTTGCCATTTAATTGCTGTGTGACCCTGGACAAGTCACTTTAACTGCTGCCTGTCTCGGGTTGCTTCACTGTGAAATGGGGAGTTAAGCATCTTCCAGGGTTATTGTGAGATACCAATAAGCTTTTAAAGCATTTAGCCCAGTGTCTGGTATGTGATAGGCAGTTAATAAGTGCTTAATTTTCTTATTTTGTCACTATAGTTTTTAATACTTTGGATTTGCTGAACATGACATGTGACTCTCATGGATGGATAATAGCATAAATATTCACTGCTCATACTCAGTGTATAATATAACATGTAAAGAAGTTAGTCATTTCTTGAATTCATAATTACAATCTACCTGTGAATATTTATGATTTCCAACAGGCTGTAATTAGTAAAATAAGGGTGCCAGCTCTCATGTCCCGTGACCTGGCAGAGGAGGAATTTTCCACCTTCCCTTTCCTCGGGGGTTTAAAAATGGTCTTAGATGCTACAGTCATAGAATTTAAGTGTTGGAAGAAGAAAGAAATGCCCCTTCCCATCTCTCAGGCTAATAGTGGTCCCTCCTTGTGCTTCATGGCTGCTCTGACAGGAGGGCACGTGAGGCTTCCACTTCAGGCCATTGTTCATTAATGGTTTTGTTTGGCCCCAAGTTGTGGCTGAGATGTTCACGTGCATGGGCAGGTATTTCCCCAAGTGCGTCTGCTGTGTCTGCTGTGCACCTTGTGCTACATGTCTGTGCCAAGCCCTTCCACTAATTTCAGTTGCAGTTGCTCTGAAGTCATCACTTGGGTTTGAGTCCTGCCTCTGGCACTTAATTTGCTCGAGTCAGCCTCTTGACCTCAGTTTCCTTACCTGCAAAAGGAGAGAATTGGACTCTCTGGTCTCCTAGGCTCTTCCAGCTCCAGTGTCTGTGACCCCGTGAAACTTGTATTGATGTTTCATTCGTGCCTCTGTATCCTTTCCACAAGGAAAAATGGGGTCCCTTATCAGACAGGTTGCTAAAATGTAGGTAAACATTCACAGCAGGTCCCTGATTTGCTAGACTGCTGACCTTTTTATAAAAGGGAGTAAGCCTGGCATGGTCTGGTGTGATCAGTTTTGGTGAAACCATGCTTGCTCTTTGTCATCAACAATTACTTCTCCACTTCTCCATTAACCATCTCTACAGTGATTGGTTATCGAGTTTTCTCAGGAATCACAGTCAAGTTCACTTGTTTATAATTTGGACATGACTCTTGTATTCCTGGTTTATGATGTCACTGACAGCAATTTAGCCCTATCTTCCAGCTCTGCATCCAAGGATACAGCTCATTTGGGCCACATGGCTCGCATTTGTGCAGACCATGCCGTAAATGTGAATCGCCTGCTCTGGCAGACACTGTGCCGAGCACTGGGCATACAGATACTCCCTACCCTCAGAGAGCTTTCTGAGGGAAGACGATGTGAACAGAAGCCAGAAACGGGGGACAGGGGTGCCCATCCTCATTGTGGGGAGAGTCAGAGACGTCCAGAACGAGAGCTGTGGGTGGGAATGAGATGTCTGAGAGCTCAGAAGTGAGGGGGTCATGGGCAGGGCATGGAAGGTGGAGGCTCTGGGAGAGAGGAGGAGGATTGTTGGATTGCCTCTATTGTGGCCAATAGACGACTGGAGAAGAGATCAGGGAGTAGGAGGACCTCCTTATGTAACCTTGCCCTCTTAGCCCTTGAGGTTCTGTCCTTTTAATTTCTTTAAATTGAGCAGCTCTCCTATTAGTTAACCATTTTCACATTCATCCCAAGCAGCAGTTCTAGCCATTCTTTGAATGTTCTGACATAGTTTAGAATTTTTTTAAACAAAAACCCTATAGTTCTAATCAGCCTCAGCTTCTTCTGAGCTTTGGCACCCTGTATTCTTCTGTAGGATCTTAAATTCAATCTGTTTTCTGTCTGTATTTTTATCTTTTAATTAATCAATCAATTAATTAATATTTGGAAGGGGGAAGGCAAGGCAGTTGGGTTCAAGTGACTTGCCCAAGGTCACACAGGTAGTGTGTCAAGTGTCTGGGGTAGGATTTGGACTCAGGTATTCCTGACTCCAAGGCTGGTTCTCCTTTCACTGCATCACCTAGCTGCCCTAATACATATCTTTTAAAAACACAAGTAGGTGACAAGGTCTTTGAGCATATATATACAGGATGTTCCAGAAGTTTTAGTGCAGATTTCAAGCTTTAATAGCTCATCAATCTCTGTATACAACTCATTTTTTCATCTATTTGGTTGGATTTTTCTTGGAACTATTTGAAATCTCTGTCTTCCCTAAATCTAGGGCACATAGTTAGCCCATTGAGGTTTCCTTTACTCCTCTGTTGGAGACACGAGAAGGAGGTGGTTCTCTCCTGCCAGCCCAGAAGCCAGCTACTCTCTTGTTAGCTGAAATCATATCCATTATGGAATGTCTCTTTATTGTTTCCTCTGTTTTGAAGCGTAAAATTAGCGCTAAGACAAGGCAGAAAGTTCTTAATTGTTCTGCTGTTGGAAGAGAGAGAGCTTGAGCAGCTGTCAGATGATTGGCCTTGTCATTCCTCTGTCTTGTCTCTGTGCCAGGCCTATACAAGGTCTATTTCTCCACATCCTCATGTACAGGTGTGTTTCTCTCATTCACTTCACTTAGGAACATCCAGTGTGTTGATGTAGCCACACATACAGGGTGCAAGAGTGTGTGGGAGCTTTATTCCACTCCTGTAGAAAATGTGATCTTTTCTGCAATGGGAAATAAGGTGACCTAATTGAGTGAGCATTGTTTGAATCCATCAGAATTGATTCTCCCTCTTTTCAAGCTTTGTACAGATCTTGACGTATTGTTTTCAGCATTAGGATAGTGTCCTTGCATTTCTTCTCTTTGTTATATGGAAGCAGTTTGGAGTCCTCATGTAAAATTGCTTCTATCATTCTGCATGACTACACACGTCTGCGCACATACATACCTTTATATAAGCCACAACTTGCTTCCCTCTTGGCTTGGTCCAAGTAGTATCATCTTGGGTGTTTGAGAGTTGTATTGAACCAAACGTGTCCTTGCACATAATGTCCTCGGGCTGTGGTGATGTTTCTGTGGTTTAATTTCTCCTTTATTCTCTGTATGGAATTGGTGGATAGGCTTCTTATGTCTGTAAGCTACTTACGTTTCAGCCACTTACTGCTGTGATTTACTCTCATCTCTCAGTTAGGTTGGCATTTCTTTTTCCTTCTCTTGTGGATCTACCCCATAATTATAGCCAGTCCAAGCGCCTCTTTGTCTTTCTGTAAATTATTTGTTTCTCTAACTCAGCCTGGTTATTTTGGTTGCTTTCTGGGTTTGAGGGGTTTGGCCATTTTAGATTATTTTGATTACAGTTCAGTTTAACAGTAAAGGCCAGGTACTGGTTAGGGATACAAAGAAAATGAAAATTACTTGGGCTTTCAGGAGCTACTGGATGATGGATCGTATAGATTTTTACGCTGGAATAAGTTTGTTCATTGTATGCCCATCTGATGAAGAGCAGAAGCCAAAACTTAGCAGTGTTGTGTACAAAAGTACTTTAATAAATTGTATTGAGAATTCCCCCATGCTCCATCTGTCAAGCTCCCACATTGTTCATATAACATAGTATTTTTGGCAGACACATACGCACATGTATCATTCTTAGTAGCAATCTTTTTTCAAATTAGTTTCAACAGCTAGCTGTGGAATTTCACTAAGCCTGCTTAGTTTTTTGACCATTTAAATGAAGTCTATAAATGTTTATTTAGTATTGGTGGGAAGGAAGTGGAAAAAGCAGTGGAGTAGGATTCGAGAATGTAAGTTCAAATCCTGGTATTGCCTGTGTGTGTGACCTTGAGTGAGGTATTTCACCTCAAGTTTCCTCACCTGTCAAATTAGGGGTTGGGTGAGATGATCTCAAAAGGCCCCTTTTAGTTCTAAGCAGTAATCCTAATGCAAGATTGGAGAAGACAAAAGAGTGAGTATAACGATGTATCTTTCTAATTTAGTGACTGAGCCAAAAGATAAACAAAAACCTAGAAGTTTTTTTGCGACAAATGTGAATCCCCCCCCCCAAATTTTTCTTTTAAATTTTTTAAACAGACTGAAAGCAATCATGATACAGCACTTACACTGGCCTGTGCTGGTGGACATGAGGAACTGGTACAAACACTGCTGGAGAGAGGAGCGAGTATTGAACACCGGGACAAAAAAGGTAGGAACAAATTTTGTTGTTTTGGAGATTGTGTTTAATAAGGGAAGAGTACTCGGTGTCTCATGTATACCTTAAAGTCCTAGTGTGTAGGAATATCAAATATGGGTTTTAATTCTGCCTAGAATATTCTGACAGTAAATGTTTTTCAGGTTTTACTCCGCTCATCTTAGCTGCTACAGCTGGACACGTTGGTGTTGTTGAAATATTGCTGGACAATGGTGCAGACATTGAGGCCCAGTCTGAGAGAACTAAGGACACACCACTGTCGTTGGCTTGTTCTGGTGGAAGGCAAGAGGTAGGGCTCCATTCTCCTGGATTTTTTCTCTTCTAATTTTGTTGGATGAGTATACTTTTTAGAACTTCTAAATCTTTGGCCACCTTAACAGGGTTTGAAGTGGACAGATTATTTCTACCATGTTAGCCAGGCAAAACAAAAGAAAACAAACACTTTTGTCAGAAGAGTGAGTGCTATCCATAATTCTGAGCCCCATCTTCAGGAACATACGAAGGCTACATCTCCTCATGTATCATTGCTCCATCAGAATAGGAATCGGAAGAGCTGGTTTTCTTTTGCCATGCCAAAGTTTATCTGAGCATTGGTTTTTTGTAAGTCTTTTCCTGTATCTGTGAGTTCTCTCCCACTTAGGCTCATTGGGGGAATTTGGAGTGAGCTCTGGGAAAAGGCAGACTAAAAGAACTGAGAATATGTATAATATTCTCAGTGTTTCACCTCTTTTTTGGTATAAGCATTAGTTTACCAAGTTTCTTATCCACCACAACCCTATGTCATAAGTAATGCAAAAATCATATCCCCATTTTATAGAAGATGAAAGCAAAGGACCAAATTCAAGGAACTCTTGCCTAGGTTTTCTGAAGCTAGAACATGTAAATACATAAATAATGACTAGGAGAATAACAGCAGGCTTCTCCTTGGATCTCTAAAATGACCTGGCCTGTGAAGCAAGTTAGGGATGATAAGAAACAGAAGTGAAGGGGACTGAGGACGGTCTGCACAAAAGCACCAAAGTGGCTACTTGAGTCCTGAGCTGCAGGAGCAGCACAAAGGCCACATTGGCCCAGGAGCATGTCTCACCTTTACCACTAGTCCAGCTGCTTGGTAGCCATCCCACCCCCAGCCTGCCAGCCACCGCACCACACCATGCCGTCGTAGAGGTACAGAGTGTGGCCTTCTTCAGGCCTTTCCAAATGAGCGATTCCCACTATGTTGAACAGTGCCAGCTTGGCGGTTACTTCTACTTCCACTTCCAAACCAGTCCCACTATGTGAGACACCTCGCCAGAGGCATGCGCTGCTGAGAAAGGACCCTTTGGCATGCCCTGTTTTTGTTACTGCATCCTAAGATAATGGCCCTCTTTGACACCATTGATTCACATTGAACCTTGTAGTGCCATGGAAAATGGAAAGCATGATGACCCTGGAGCCTTAGGATCTAGATTCAGACCCCACCTCTGACCCTGCTTTGGTGGCCTTGATGTCCATTGAGGGGATCTGTATCTAGGATCCTGTGATCTGTGAAATTCCCATTGACATCAATGGCTAGACAAAGCACCGTTGGATGGCCTTTTTTGTTATTTCTGGTATGGCTTGTTGTCTTCCTGCTGTTTCAGAGACATAGTTGTCTGAGTCAGCCATTTCTTTTGTTAATTTGGATGGTCTATACTGATCTTGCATGATCAGAACTGCAACTGCAACGGGAAAATGACCAGTATTTTCTTAATATTTTAATACTTTAGAAGAAGAAATAAAACCTCAGAATCGCTAGGAGTAAAGATCTGATCAGAATTTGTTTCAGATGCTTCTCCAGGCTATCTTTTACGCGCTTATCCTAACATTAGATGCAGCATGATGAAGTGCTGTCTGTGTCTACATGTTTCTAAGAGGCAGTTGCTAAATTTTTTCTGCAGAGAGGAAAAAATAGTTGACTGTTCCCTACTGTTTGAGCTCCCTCTTATTATAGCCTTTAAGGCATCCTGTGTGTAAAACCCTTACAATTCACTCAAAGGAAGGTGCTTTCTTACTATATTGCAGGGGATGATTTAGGTTTTTTGGAGTTGCTAATGACAGTGATGATTTGTAATTTAGTTACCATAAACTAAAGTTATTAGGGTAATAAATCTCTCCCAGTGCGCCTGAAGAAATAGGCAATGCAGTTTTAAACCTTGTTGTAGATGAACCCCACAGCAGAGTATTGTGTGCAAAATGAACTACATAGCTTACTAAAGTTTAAAACTTTCTGTCTTTGTTGAAATGACATTTATTACGGGAAATAAAGTTTAAAGTATTAAAGCAAATAGTAATTAGGGTTAATTTCCTTCATTTAAAAGCCATTTTGAAGACTGTCATACCTTAGTCCTTGTAAAAGAGTCAGTAGGAAAAAAATTCAAGTTCTAAAAGAGACTACCCAAAATAATAGCCATTCGTGTCAAAGTCTTATGTACATAAATGGGTAGCCTTAAGTTCTTGATGTTTTCGTCAGCTAAAATGTTGCTCTTTCTCCCTTTTTTGTTCTAGAGTCTCGAGCCCTTGGTTGTGTGTCTAAGAGCACACTTTGTTTTTGGAATGAGACAGAGCTACTCAGAATGCACTTTCACCTTTAAATTAATTTTAAATGCTTGATTGTATAGTCATTTAAAATCTGAACCTCACAAGCTTTCTCCAGTGTGTTGAGTGCTGTTTCTTTAGGGGAATTCATTGGTCACAACGGGTGATTGTGGCCAAAATCTAGAGGACATTGTTAAGGGTAAGGAGGCGTGGAGCTGAGACGCTTCAGACCCTCGATTGCTGCTGCCTTTGAGAACAGCCTACATACAGACTGTTGGATTACGGTGTAGGAAAGGACCATGATGGTGGCTGTGTTTGCAAGGGTGGGCTGACACAGAGGCTGGACCCAGGAGTGTAGCAGTATAGAGAACTTTCCCCATGTGCAGGGAACGCCTTCTCTGCAAGGTCCGTCAGCACTGGGCTTAAGGGATTCACCTGAGTTGGCACAACCAGGATGTGTCAGAGGGGAAATTAAAAGTGACCCACAAAGGATATTTATGTCTCTTGAGTTTTGATGATGTAATCAAAAGAACTTTAAACAGAAGAGGAAGGGGAAGAAAGACGTACATCTGTTTGTGAACTGGATACTGATATGGTTGAGAATAGTGATGCAATGTAAGGGATAGCAGTAGAGATGCCCAGAAGGGAGTCCAAGAACAGAGCCGGCACTGTTGTCCCTAGAATCAGATGTCTGCCCACGAATGTCAGAGAGTGGGGCAAAAAGTGAGGTGAACCAGAGATCCTGATTCCAGGAGACAGGGCAGGGTGGGAAGGACCAGGATATGTGGGGGCGTGGAGGTGTGCTGGGCTGTGACGGGGTGGTGGTGTTGCCATGTTCTAAGGGAATCAGGACCCAGAGAAGGGGCATTGGTGGGGAGAATATTTTGGTAAAGATCAAGGGAAGATGCAATAGCATTGACTTGTCATTAGAGAATACTAGAGAAACCTTGGACAGCAAGGACGGTAACAGGCATTTCTAAGAGTTTACTTTACGTCCCAAGTCCTGGGATGCAAAGAAGGGCGAAAAAGACTCCTTGCTCATAACAAGCTCATCATCTAATAGAGTGTGAAAGCATGCCAGCAGCCATGGATGAAAAAGGGATGTTCAGGATAACCAAGAAAAGGCAGCTTGGAAGTTGTAGGAAGATGGAAGGAGAACATTCCAGGCCTGGGTTAGAGCCATTGCAAGTGTGCAGAGTCAGGCAATGGGTACATTTGGCAAGAAGGAGCAAGGAAGGCAGTGTCACTGTGCAAGGGAGCCAAGATGATGGGAAATGGAGTGACGAGCTGGGTTGTGACTGCTTTTAAATCTCAACAGAGCACTTTGTATTTGCTCCTGGAGGATAATAGTGAAGTATTAATGTTTGTTTAAAAAAAAAAAGTAGGTGACACGCTTCCTTAGGAAGATGACTTTTACTGCTAAGTGGAGGATGGACAGAGGGGAGAGACTTTTTGACAGGGAGAGCATTTGGCCCTTAGGCTTCAGGCATGAGCTGACGAGGGTCTGTTCCACATTGGTGGTCATTGTACCCTCATTAGGAAACTAGAGCATTTTTTCACAAGAGTATAGATTGCTTTGGTTTCTTCTTCTGAAAACTGCCTCTTTTGCATCCGTTGACAATTTATCACTTGGGAAATGGTTCTTACTGTTATAAATTTGACTCAGCTTTCTATATAATTTGACTTTATTAGAGAAGCTTATAAAAAAAAGTTTTTAGCAAAATGTAGTTTTTCTGATTATCTCTTTCAATTAGGTGTATTTTTGCTTTGTGATCATGATGTCCAGCCCTGCCTTCTTCACTTCAGCTTAAGCATAATAGACTCTGCTCCAGCCCTTCATTTCAGCTCTATGTGCGTGTCTTTCTGTTTCCGGTGTGCCTCTTGAACGCAGCATATTGTTGGATTCTAGTTTCCAAATCCATTCTGCTCTCCACTTCACTTCTACGGGTTAGCTCATCCTAATGGTTACTAACTGGGAATTTCCTTCCATCCCTCCCATTCCATCCCTGTCTTCTGTTTCTTTCTCCCCTCTCCCTCTCTCTTTCTCCTCAAAAGTCTGTCATGCTTCTGACCACTGCCTCCCCCAATCCACCCTTATCTTTATGCCAGCCTGGCAGCACCCTCCCCCCCGCCCCAGTCCTTTTCTTATCCATCTCTCCTCTCTCCATGTTGGGTAAGATGGATTTCTATGCCTAACTGAGTATGTATGTCTGTATATATGTGTGTGTGTGTGTGTGTGTGTGTGTGTGTGTGTGTGTGTGTGTGTGTGTGTGTGTGTGTGTGTGTGTGTGTTCTTCCCTCTTTGAACCAGTTCCAGTGAGAGCAACATCCAGCTGACGCCCCTTCCAACTTCCATTTTCACCTTCGTTATAAAGCTCTTCCATTTGTACCTCCTTTACATTAGAAAATTTCCCCCATTTTGCCTCTCCCTACTCCCTTCGCCTACTGCATTCTTCTAACCTCTCCTCACACTTAATGGCCTTCTAACTGCCCTAATAATAATAAAGTTCCTAGGAGTTTCATGTATCATCTTTGCATATCAGAATGTAAACAGTTTAACTCCTTTTGAGTCCCACGTGATTACTCTTTCATGCTTATCTTTCTATGCTTGTCTTGAGCCATCTGTTTGAATGTCAGTTCAGTTCTGGTCTTTTCATTGGGAATGCTTGGAAGTCCTCTATTTCATTGAGTGTCCATTTTTCTGTCTGAAGTATTTATACTTAGTTTCGCCAGGTAGGTTATTCTTGGTTGTGATCCTACCTCCTTTGCCCTCTGGAATATCATATTTTAAGCCCTGTGTTTCTTTTATGTGGAATCCAGTATCCCTTTCATTTCTTTTCCCATTTTTTCCACTCTTCCAGGAATTCTTGTTGGGCTTGGGTCTCGTTAGCATTTTTCTTTGAGGATTTGTTTGTAGTTGTTTTCATATTATTATCTTCTTCTGAGCTTATGTCTCTGCTATTGGAGTAGATTTTTATGGTCAAGTTCTTTTTTTGTCGTTTGCTCATTTTTCTAGCCCATTGCTTGACATATTAAAGTTGGGCTCTGCTCACCTGTGGTTTGAGAAGCACTGTGCCAAACTTTAGGCTTTTTTGTGCTGCTGTTTTCAGAGCTACTTCTGGGCCTCTGTAAGTTTTTGGTGCTTCCAAAGTAATGTGATCCCGAGAGAGATGTGGTCACTGCTCTCCTGGTCTGAGCTCTGGTCCTTACCCAGGAAGGGCCCCTGCTCCCCTACAGTCACAGGTGCTTCTTTCTACCCTGGAACCAGTCAATGCTAGCCATACTAAGTGCCAGCAAAGGGTTCTCTAATCTCTTTCTGACCAGCTTTATGATCCCTTACTGTCTTTGGGCAGAGAGCCCCGAAGTTGTTGCTGCTGTTACTGTTGCTGCTGCTGCCTCCAAAGTCCACCGCTGGTACTCCTGCTGCTCTCCCTGTGTTACGGACATTTCTTATGGACCTCCTAAATTGTCTTAGGCTGGGAAAATGTCCCTCTTCATTTTGTTGGCCCTACCAGTTCAAAATTGGATTTTAGGTGTTATTTTAAAGTTGTTTTGGGGGGAAATATAGGGAGAGTGCAGCCGGGTTCAGGCCTGTACTTGACTATCTTGATTCTGTTCCACCATTTCTTAAGTATGTTAATCTCCGTCAGCTGCAGCCAGTATCAGTTATTATATTTAACCTGAAATTTGTAGCTTTCTGATGTGCTATTCATTTTTATTATTTTTAGTCGTTACATGTATTGGTTTTTTTGGGTTCTGCTTTCTTCTCTTCATATTCATTAATGGAAATCTTCCCATGTCTCTCTCAATTCTTCATTTCGTTTTTGGAGCCCAGTAATATTTCATTGCATTCATGTGATTCTAAGGTATTAAGTGTCTGGCTCGGTGTCACAACTATTTATGCTTGATGAAGAACAGAAATGAACATATCAAAATGTATTAAAAAAGAAAAAAACATTCTTTTTCCTATGATATTTCTAGGTGGTAGAGCTGCTTTTAGCTCGAGGGGCAAATAAAGAACACAGGAATGTTTCTGACTACACGCCTCTGAGCCTAGCCGCTTCTGGGGGTTACGTGAACATCATCAAAATATTATTAAATGCAGGAGCAGAGATCAATTCCCGGTAAGCTTTTTTTTTTTCCTTATTCCTGTAACCTCTTTTCAAAGTACTTAACTCCCAGAACTTCTCTCAGGTTTAGAACAGA
This sequence comes from Pseudochirops cupreus, assembly GCA_028627135.1. Taxonomy (NCBI): domain Eukaryota; kingdom Metazoa; phylum Chordata; class Mammalia; order Diprotodontia; family Pseudocheiridae; genus Pseudochirops; species Pseudochirops cupreus. The sequence goes on from CM053583.1 coordinate 193,138,094, forward strand.
AAGTGTACAAGGACGCAGCTCTACAGCTTTGTGGCCCAGTAGTCAGAGTGCTGCTTGGTTTGGAGCCAGGAAGACTTGGGTTTGAGTCTGCTGTCCCTGGACATGGCGCTCTGCCTCCAGCTTCCTTGTCTGGAAAATGGGACCGACAATGATAGTATTGGCCTTCCACGGTTTTGTGGGGATGAAACGTTAGATTTTGATAGAAATAAAACAGGGCAATTTTTTTATCATGTTAAAATCAAGAGAAGTGTAGGCTTAAGGAATTGAAAACTTGGATTTAGAGTCTGCCTCAGCACTTGGTCCCTCCAGACTAAATTTAACTCACTGACTCTGGTTCAGGCCCTTCTCACCTCTTTGCTAGATGATTGGTCTCCCTGTCTCAAGCATCTCTCCACTCCACTCCTTCCTCCACGTAGTTGCCAAGTTGATGAGCTAAAAATGTGCCTGACAGTGTCTTGACCCTACTCAGCAAACTCCAGTGGCGCCTTTGGCCTCTGGAATACACTATAAACTCTTGTTAGCTTTTAAAGCCTTGTACAAACTCAGCCTAGTTCACTCTTAAATTTATGGCCTCTTTCTGCATTTCTACCCTTTCCCCTTTTCTCTTGTCCTGAGAGTTTCCAGACCTACTTATCCAGCCCTAACCACCTTGCTGACCTCTGTTCTCGTATCTCCAGCTGCCTCTTAGACATCTTGACTGGTTAGGTCATCTGCATAGAGCACGTTTCTGCCCCCCACACCCCAGCCTCCAGTCCTTCCTTCTACCTTTTCCTGTTGTATATGTTGCCCAAATTCAGAACCTGGGTGTCATCCCAACTCCTTTCTTACCTTCGTTTCCAGTCTGTTGCCATGTCCTTTGATTTTTACCTTGGTGACATCTCTCGAATATGCCCCCTTCTCTCATTTGTCACTGCGATTACTCTGGTGCAGGCCCTCATCACCTCAGGCAGAATCTTCTGAAGGGTAGTCTCTAAGCCTCAGTATAGTACAGTGTAGGTGACCATGCCACTTACTGCTCGGTCAGCTCCAGTGGTTCCCCATCCCCTCCAGGATGAAATGTACTATCTTCTGATTGACATCCAAATGTCTTCAGACCTGGCCCCTTCTGCCTGTCCTTGCAGTCTTTTTACACCTGTCTGTCTTACCTCTCCAAATTCTCTGTGATCCGGTGAGACACTCAGTCCATGTCCTGATTCCACATTTTCTCCAGCTCTCCCCCATGCCTGGAATTCTCTCCTTCCTCATCTTGGTCTTTTGCCTTTCCTAGCTTCCTGCAAGTGACACCTAAAGTCTTCCCTTCCACAGAAGCATTTCCTGATCTGATTGTTCTTTTGGTTCTCCAGCTTATCCCACATCTCTCTTTGTTGTACATGGCTGCATGTTGTCACCCCAGTTAGATGATGGCCCTGAAAACAGTGCTTAGCACATGATCGATGCTTAATGCCTGCCTTGGTGACTGACTGTGTGCGTGCAGCCAAGAGAAGTCTGACGCCAAAGAATTCTGGATCCACTAGACCTGCTCTTTTGTTTCTCCATAGTTGTTAGTCTGTGGCTCCCTGAAAGCAAGAATCGTCTTTGGCCGGTCTTGCTTTCTCCAGCCAGACACACAGTCAGCGCTTTAATACATTTGTCAACAGAATGAATGGCACTCTTAAGAGTCTAGCTAGCCTAACCTAAATAATAAATATTAACGTATCTAGTCCTGTCTTATGTTTAAAATATCTCTTTTTCCCATTTCAGAACTGGTAGCAAATTGGGCATTTCTCCTTTGATGTTGGCAGCCATGAATGGCCATACAGCTGCTGTCAAACTTCTTTTGGACATGGGTTCTGACATTAATGCTCAAATAGAGACTAATCGTAATACAGCCCTTACCTTAGCATGCTTCCAAGGAAGGACTGAAGTGGTCAGTCTTCTCCTTGACAGAAAAGCCAATGTCGAACACAGAGCAAAGGTAAGAGAAACAGTGCATGTGGTTTTCTGGAGTTGTCTTGAGGCAGTTCATTTTTACGCCTCACGTGACCGTGGTGTACTTTGGAGCTGAGCAGGGTATTTCCCTTTGTGTTTTCTTTTTTCCGGCGTTATGAGAAAATATTCAAAGTTTCATGTGTATTTTGATAACTGACTTTAATAGGAAGTAATAAGATAATTAAGCCAGTCAGAAAATATTTACTCTCTTGTTTACGGTTATTTCTGAAATAAGTTATACGGTTAATGTTTTGATTTTCTTGATTTTCTTCTATTTCTAGACTGGCTTAACACCACTGATGGAAGCTGCTTCTGGTGGCTATGCAGAGGTAGGCAGAGTCCTTCTAGATAAAGGTGCTGATGTCAATGCCCCTCCGGTGCCCTCCTCCCGAGATACAGCTTTAACCATAGCAGCAGATAAAGGGCATTACAAGTTCTGTGAACTGCTCATTAGCAGGTAAGGTAGGACGGGTCTTCAGATTTGAGAATGAGGCCACGAGTGGTGACGGTTGTTTTTGTGAGCGCCGGAGTGCCTGAAATGTGGGTTGTGGTCACCATCTTGGGCGGGAGTCAAGCTGGGCCTTTTTTCTGTTACTGCTTTTTGATGCTGTTAGGTAGTAGCATTAGCACATCCTGCCTAATTGGTGTTTCTTAACTGCTTGATGAATGCGTCCCTTTAGGACTGTTGTGGATGCTGCCCACTCCCATTAGATCGCTCTGCAAACACTGATTGCTCAGGTGCAATGCTTATCTCCATGTCTCTCCTCTCCTATAATTGTGTGTCAGTAATGGCCAGTTTGATTCTTTTGGATCAGCTGAAATGTTAAGATCTCACTGTTGATCCTATTTTATCTAATGTTAATTTGGGCTTACTTACAGCAGAAGTGATGGTACTTTTTAAAGTGTCAGAAATGAGTCATTGACCTCAGTCATCCTGGAGACAATATTCTATTTTTAGAATGCCTGGTTCATAGTAGGTGTTAAGGAGGTGCTTGTTGAGAGATTCATGCAGTTGTGTCTGGAATTTAATTCTGTGTATTTTATCTCCTAAAGGTCAGATGTGAGCTTTCATTTAGGTTTTTATACCATTTTTGGTCAAACATTGTATATTGTCTTGCCTATGGAGTAGAATTCAGTAATTTCATGCTTTTCACCTGTGGTGAGACCCAACTACTGTTAAAAATTCCTATGTATAAATTTACCTGTGTGTGTGTGTGTTTTTTTTTTTTTAACAAAAAATAGCGATATAAAGTTGTGTAAAATTTAAAGAAGAAAGTTGCCCTTTTTTACCTGGGTATCTAACACGTTAGTGCAGTGTCACAGTATTAGATGTTAAAGTATTCTTAATTTTCACTCAGGCATAATTTTCTATATATCATTTCCTTAAGTCTTTTTGGGAATTATATAGAAAGGTTAGGACTTAAAAAAACAAATCAAACTTGTTTACTAAAACTCCTGAGGTTTTTGTATCTTCAAATTTTTTTCTTAAGACTTGAATAAAAACAATGACATTTTTAAAAGTAAATGTCTTTTCCTGGATAGATTTTAAATAATGTCTTTCTTGCAGCAATATTTTCAATGGCTACTAATTTTTTAATTTCGTAGAAGTTATGTTATTTTCACTTAATATATAATACATGAATTTTTCTAGGGGAGCACATATTGATGTTCGTAATAAGAAGGGGAATACTCCCTTGTGGCTGGCAGCCAATGGTGGGCATCTTGATGTTGTCCAGTTACTGGTACAAGCAGGGGCAGATGTGGATGCAGCTGATAATCGAAAGATAACTCCCCTTATGGCAGCATTTAGAAAGGTAACATGCAAGTCTTGTAGCTTTCTTTGGGGGTGAAAACAGTAGATTCTTCTTAAAGTACTATTTACATGCTAAAAGTCTTTTATGATTTAGCAGTTGATAATAAGTAAACAAATTCTGAGACAGAATCATTCATTTTTTGCTCATGGAGGACCTTGGGTTTGAATCATGGGAGCCCCACAACAACTAGGACCCCGACGTGTGGCGAAGCAGGAGGGAGCTGCCATTCCCAGTGGCAAGGAGAGAGGGCCTCCTTTCCCCAGACTCCTGGCATCACCGACTCTGTCCGCTTAGTTTTCACTGAGTCGCCACGGGTTTGCAGGTTAGAGGGTAGTGTAGGTTTAATTATCTTTGTTGTCGTAATTGTTGTCACTGCCAGTGAATTCAGACATTGACAGAGAAAGGATGAGGTGAAACGTCTAGCTGACCCTTTTAGACATCTTCAGTCATTGAAAGCGTATGTCTGATGTTAGAAAAGAAGTGTTACGGGGAGAATAGTGTGAGGTGTCGGATCAGAGGTGTCTTAGGGCTGGTTAGGAGGTCAGCTGCTTTTATCATGATATTTCTTCACCTTCTATTACATATCAGCTCTGACCTTTTTCCACTTTTCACTTAGTTTTCACTAAGGACTCCTAAATGGAAATCATCTTTTGTCTCTGGGCTATATTTTTTTCTGTCTCCCTGAACAGTTTGTGCTTAAGCTCTCTGCCTTTCCGTGGTGCTCTTCCGGTCTTCTAAATCTCGCCCGTCCTCTAGGGCCAAGCTTTATTCCCCTCCAGTCTCGCCTTCTCTCCTGAACTCTTTAAGTGTTTATTGTTCATTTTGACCTCTGATCTTTCACTGTCTTGTGGTATTATCTACGTGTTTCACATTGATTTGTCTTAGAGGCTCAGTGGACTTTGAAGATAGGAACTGAGTGTGTTTCCTCCAAGTGCCTATTGCAGTTTTTAAAAAACGCTGTTCAAGAAACAAAATTATACAAAACTTAGAACGAGATAATAAAACCACCTAGAAAGTATTATGTGTGAATGCCCTATTAGTGGTGAGGGATTTTAAAAGAAGGATTGATCAGTGCCAGTTGTGATTGCCATGCGAAGCATCATGGAGCATTGGCATTTTAGCTGAACTTTTTATAATGCGTAGGATATTAATTGGTGGAAATGTATGGGGAGGAAATTACAGGCAAAGTGAAATGTAGGAGCAAAAGTTTTGAGGTATAAAAGGTCATTTGTGTGTGGTTTATTATTACATAGTTGAGGTTGGCTAATGCATAGAATTTATACTATAAAATAGTCAAATTAGTTTGGAGCCAGATTGTAGAGCTCCTTGAACCACCAGCATCTGAGACATGAAATGCATTTGATAAATAGTAAGGAGCAGTCATCAGTTTCAGAGTATTAGTACATTATTTAGGTATTTCAGAATCGTTGCTGTCCTTCACAGTATCCTGGTATTCTGAACCAAGCTGTTCATAAGTTTTTGATGATTGGAGCACATTTGTAGTACTCGGGACTTTGAAAAGAAATAGAAATATTGTCAAGACTTTATCTGAATTAGAACTGAAAAGGTCTTTGATCCTTTAATCATGCCTACTCTTCTAATCCTTTTTCACCTATTAAACAATTTGTTGGCGATCTGAGAGGTTTGGATTTTTGATTGTGTTTACCTATAATGGTCTCTTGAGATGATTGCAGTATTGGGGATGTAGGTAGAGATAAGGTTGCCTGATGCTAGAGAAAAAAAATTCCTCAGTACTCTTGACTAATAATCTAAATATCAGTCAGCCATGTTGTGTCTTTATGGAGCAATACATTGACAAATGTCTGAGAAAAAGCTCATTTCCTGAGGAATTCTCTGTTATAGAATTCTTTGTAATCAGATCAGCAATTAATTTTACCTTTGTGTGAATGATAAACTACTTCACTTAAGGCAGAATATCGGATTGCATTTTTCAGTGAAATTTCTAAAATGCTTTCAGAGTAAAATTGAAATTTATTTTCAGGGTCATGTGAAAGTGGTCCGTTACTTGGTGAAAGAAGTTAATCAGTTTCCCTCCGACTCGGAGTGCATGAGATACATAGCTACCATCACCGATAAGGTAAGGTGTTCTTCTGCATCCGTTAGTACCATGTGGCTAAAATCATGCTCAGAGATTTCCAGCCCTTTTTAAATACTCTGTAAACCTGACACCACTAAGCAGATGATCTCCAGGTGTCAGAAGGCCTAAGTATAAGATATCTATATATGGACATATCTGTGTGCATGTCAGTTACCCTGGTATTAGTAGTAACCATTTTTTCATATGAATGTCACAATTCAGTATCAAAGTAATATTTTGTTTATTTGCCATAATCAGCCGGTGAGTGTTCCAGACTGCCTGAACTAATGACTTAAGTTTATTCTTTTAAGCATAATTCCTTCACAAAAAAGCTTCATCATCCCCAAAGCATTTAAGGATATAACTGGGCTCTCCTTTATAAAAGACAAAGAGGAATGATCTTATTTTGTTTTATATTCTGCCACCAATTCTTTTGTCTGTCAGTGGAACTGCTACTTTGGATTGTCACATCACGGTCTCTGATATGCTGCGTAGGGTAGTCAGAATGACACGAGTATAAAAGAGGATAAGAGGTCCTGGGCTCGGCCCAGATATGTGAAGGGCCGACCTGAGCTAGAGGCAACATCTTTTGAGGAGGCGAGGGAACTGTTCTCATAATACATGAGAGAGGGAAAGATCCAAATGTGGGCAAAAAAATCACAGACATCCTATTGGCACACTAGTCTCTCATCCCTACAAAACTTTTGAGGGTAATTTCTACAAATAAAAGTGTATGCTTGGCAGAACTGTGAAAAGGAAGCAGGGGAAGGCTTTCACAAACTGCGTTCTCCAACAGACCAAATCTTTACCGTCATCACGATGATACAGGTTTGTGGCTGCGCACACAAGGGAGTCCTACTGTGCGCATCCTGGTGCTTAGCTATGGAAAAAAGCTTTGCTCTTTTAGAACAGAGTTCGAAGGGAGTCCCAGCAGGATGCTTCTTGGGCATGTAACAGCTAGCGTGTATATAGTGCCTGAAGGTTCTCAAAGCACCTTACAACGTGTTAACTCCTTTGATCACCACCACAGACAGCCCTGTGAGGTAGGTGCTGTCATTGTCCCCGTGTTACCGAAGAGGAAGCTGAGGCACGGGGAGGCTCAGCTCCTGTGCCTGTCAGGTAAGACTCAAACTTGGGTCTTCTTGAGTTGTAATATGTTATGGTCATATTAGATTGCTGAATAGATACAGAGCAAGTTTGTCTAGTCGCACTCTGATCATTCATGTCAAGCTAAAGCTCGTGTCGAGCTGCTCTCCAGAGTTGTTTGTTTGCTTCTTTTGTCGAGGGTGACCTATATGGATTTCTCATCGGAGAGGCTAAGATAGTGAAAGCCTATGGTTTGGCTCCTGTTTGCAGATGACACTGCGTTAATTAAATTGAGCTCCAGTATGACAGAAAACGTCTCAGTGAGATCCATAGTTGCTCAAAAAGAGGTAAACCTTGTTACCTGCATAGGACAAAAACAAATGGCTAGACCAGAACTATTATTCAGACTGAATTTGCAGTTGGATAAGCCATAGGCTTGCCCATAAATAGATGTATTTTGAGCGCACAGTAAACTGGGCTTAAAATCTGATTAGAGCAGAGACTTTGCTGGGCTACATTTGGGAAATGTTGCATTTTTCAGTGACGTAAACCTTTGCCCTGAAACAAAACACTTTTTTTTTCACTTCTTGGTTCACTTTGTTCAGTGCCATTGGGTAGTAGGTAGCCTCAAACCCAGGAAGACCTGGGTCCAGTTCCCACCTCTTGACACACACGTGCTCTGGGATGCTACACAAGACTTGTGTTTCCTTAGACCATTGTCTGAGACAAAGTGGCCGAGGAAGTGCTCACCCACGTTGGTAAATTAGCGACATCATAGGCCCAGGCCCTGCTCTGTTTTCATTCTTCTTACATGGCTGCGAGTCCTAGAACACTACCATTCATAGATGTAGTCAAAATTCCTGGCCATCCAGAAGGCAGTGTCAGCATGCCTGGTGAGCACAAAGGTGAAGGATGTGACCGCTGATGAGTACACCCCCGACAACCCCAGACAGTTTTGCTTCCACGCAGTCTCCCCCATTCCTCTTGTCTCCTCTGCCGTTGCCACCAAGTGGCCTTCCATGTCTTCCTTGTCACTTTGACTTTTTCAGGAGCTTTTTGGGTTGTCTCTGTTGTGCTCCTTCTTGAATTCATTCTGCTACAGCACCGTTTTGGTGGCATCTTTCCGTTTTTCAATAATTTTCAGTGTTTCCCTTATTCCTCTAGGAGAAAATAAAAACTGCTCAGCTTAGAATTTCAAGCCTTTCATGACCTGTCTTTTCCTTCACGCACTCTCTCCTCTGGCCTGCTTCCTAATTCCCCAAACTCAGTGTTCATCTCTTCTTGGCCTTGGCATGGGCATGACAAACCCATCCTTGGAAGACAGTCCTTCCTCTCTTTGGCCTCTGAGTCCTTAGCATTTTTCAAGACTTCTCTCAGGTGTACCTCCCCTATGTAAGTCTTGCCTTAGCCTGTTTTTCTCTCCTCTCTTCTTCTTCCAGTTGGCTTCTATTTTAGCAGTTTACACGTGGGATTCCTCCACTAGAATGTGCCAGGCTTTTCTGTATTCATCACGTGTGTTGTTTCTCATAGCGTGATCATATCCCCCTGCCTCCTCCCTGCCCCCTTCCCCCACACCACACTTTGCTTAGCTCTGTACCCAGTTTCTGGCCATCTACTATGTTTTCAATTCTCTGCTGTCACAAAAAGTGGTGCTGTAAATGTTTGGGGGAATATGAAGACTGTCTTATCAGTGACCTCTTTGGGGTATATAATAAGCTTGCTTTTAAAAATTATTTTCTTCTGCATTTTGTTGGCATTTCCAGAGCTATATCATGTAACAGTGGGAAAAGAGAGCTTATTTGCTCATTTATTGGGAAAGTTTGTATTTTCCCATTTCAAACAATGGTAGCTTTGGCTTTTTGAGAGATGCGTTTTATTATGTTAACCATGAATGCAGCCTTGCCGTGCCTGTGCTTTGGGGAGGCTTTTTTCCTGCATCTGTTAATAACTAAAATCACTCTCAGCCTCCATATCCAGTCACTTGTCAGATTCTGTAATTTTTACCTTAGTAACATGTCTCCTCTAACACTGCAAGCAGCCTGATCCAGAGCCCCTCCTCACCACGTGCCCCTAGGATTACAGGAACCTGTTCTGCCTCTCTCAAGCCAGTCCTCACTTCAGTGTGTCCTTCGTTCACCTGTCAGTAGCTTTCCTAAAGCACAGGTCAGACTGTATCAGCCCTCGATTCATTTAACTGCAATGGCTCCCTGTTACCTCCAGGACAAATGTAAAACCGTCCACCTTTCAGTGTCCCTTCCTACTTGTATCGTCGTCTGTCTTTGTGGTCCTGTGAGACCGTTTTCCTTGCTGTTCCTTGTAGAAAACACTTAGCTGGCTCCCCTCCTTCTCTCGGCCTCCTGGCTTTCCTGGCTTCATTTAGGTCTGAGCAAAAGCTGCACCTTCTGCAAGAATGCCTTCCCTGGGCTTTTTACCTTATAGATTTCCCTCTGAGATTCCCTCAGTTTATCCTTCTTAAATCTTGTCCGTATGCTCTCTGCTCCTTTATGACTGGGAGCCCCTGATGGGCAGTCACTGCCCTTTGCTTTTTCTTCATATCCTTAGTCCTTAGCATAATGCCTGGCACATAATGCTTAGTAAATGCTTATTAAATTGTATTCAATTGAACAAAGCCCTTAGCTGTTTCATCTGCCTTCATTAGTTGGGTGTTATAGCTGAAACTGTAAGCAGTTCTTTCTTCTTTGTGACATCTCCAGTACCCAGATCAGTTAAATGGCTCTTCCAGAGACGTCTTCATGAAACACCTTATCTCTTTGACCACTAGAGCTGCGTGTGTGTGTGTGGCTTATTTATTCAAGCCGACATTTAAACTGTCAACCTCCCATTTTCATCTTTCCTTGTGATTTTAGATGGCAGGGTTTAAATAAGAAATAGAGACTGGACCTGTGATTTCATCAGAGTAAGTGCAGGTTGGCTCCATCTCTGCCCCAGACAGTCTTGGAGTTGCTTGACACTGTGACAGGGAAGAGACTTGGCCAGGGTCACGAGGTCAGTACCCGACTGTGGTGGGACTGAAACCCTTGTCTTCCTGACTCTGAGGCCAACTTTTCTTTCTAGTACAGTATGAAAACCATATCTTAGGGATTTATGCCATTAATTTTAGGTCAGATAGCAATCCTCTCTTAGATTTAAAACTTACTTCCTTTTTCCTTTTAGGAGATGCTGAAAAAGTGCCACCTGTGTATGGAGTCAATAGTACAAGCCAAAGATAGACAGGCTGCTGAAGCGAACAAAAATGCGAGCATCCTTTTGGAGGAATTAGACTTGGAAAAGGTAATCACTTTCTGTGGTAGTTGTGGACGCTGTTCCTTAGGATTGTCTGATCATTTAGTGATTTTCCGAAGTAATGTGAGTGTTAGTTTACCATTTAGTACAGAAAATCGGAGGATGCTCGAAGTCCTCAGTCACTCAACCAGCATTTCTTTAGTGACCACTATGCACCATTCAGAATATAATACCTTGTCTTGAGGCCCTTAACTTTAAGTAAGGGAAGGTGGCGCATACACGTGTGTGCATACACACATACATGTGACTACATGTACACAGAACAGATATGGAAAATGTATTATAAGAACAAAAAAATGTCTTAAAATAAGACATGATTACCATAGTCCCAGCGGAGGGTGATATAAGTAATACAAATTCTAAATTAAATCTGTGACTACTGTCACTATGAATTCCTGTAGGTTTTAGTCTACTTATAATTTAACATAGTTATTCTAAAGTTATTTGATGTTGCCTCCAAATATTACAGGCCTACAAGAGAGTATCCTTGATTGTACAGTGCTATTTTTAAAGTCCAGATAGAGTGATTTCTTCTTACAGATGAAGTGTCTTTCTAGAACTCTGTGTCTGATCGTTTAAGAACCTATTCTTTATTGAATACAGTGGCATTTCATTCCCGCTGGTGCCAGGGGCAAGCATGGTTTCGCCCTCAGCATAAGCAATCTATTATGATTCCAATGAGAACCAAGTTGAATTCTAAAGCCATTTTATAACACAGCACCCCCTCTCATGCTGTGTGTGATCTGAGGACGTGCCTGTGTTCCATCAGCCTGTGACTACAGACAGGAATTGCATAGACACATTAATTTTAGTGGGGCTACATTTAGAGGCTACATTTACGTAAAATGTTAGCTTGGGGCATGATGAGACAGGAGAGGGTTGGAGAAGTCACAGGAGGAAAGAGGGTGACCTCTTTCTCTTGGGTCAAACAGCTTTTGCGTAGCTCCTCTCTCTTTCCTAGGAAAGTCTGACCAAGGGCAAGATAGGAAAGTGATGAATGGTAAATGAACTGGAGCAGCTGTGCTGGAGAGCTGGGTTTGGTTGGACTAAAGGTCCTGAGGGTCTAGAATTGTCTAGACAGATCCTCGTGGTTGACAACCTGCTGCAGTCCTAAAGCACTAGTGCTTTTTAGTGGCACACCAGACACCACAAGAGCCAACACACAGCTCTTTCCTATCACCTTGATATCCTCTTCTCTAACCAGAGCTCCTCTTGTATATTGTTCTTAAGCCATAACTCCCCTTCACAGAAGGGTATCAGCTCATTGGGATGTCTCATTTAAAAATAACGTACATCAAAAATGGCAGAAAGTCTCCTTCTCAAAGTATTTTTCCCTCAAGAAGGAACTTGTTCACACAAACGCATCTTAAATTTCAGGAGTGCATGGGAAGACACTTTTTGGAATTCTGGTACTGTTGCCCGCTCCAAAAGATGGGTGGTTGTTTTCCTTTTCCTGCATATTCTCACCAGGTGGAGAATATACAGACTGCATCGTCCTCTAGTTCTGATGTTGCCCTGTGCAGCCAGTTTTGTAAATAACTCTTTCTTGGAGCTTCCCCTCCCCAGAAACCCTTTGGAGAAGGGCAGACAATTTTCAACCGAGAATGACGTGCTTTCAGAAATAAAAGACTAGCTTTCTAATTGTTTGCAGAGGACCTTAGTTGACTTGTTGACTTAGGATGTATTTGAACCCATGTTCTAGAAAGTTTTGTTGTTTGGAAAAAGGTGAAGCTTCATAAATATTTGTGAAGAGTGTGTGTGTATATATATATATGTATATACATATATATAAAATTAAGTCATGGGAATCAGTGGTAGATGAATAAAGTGGAATAAGATTATGGAAGTTTTTATGTGATGCCGGGTACTCGGGCTTGTTTGTTCACGGAGTCTTGAGAAGAAGGCAAACATGATGAATGGAGATGAAGTATATAAGATGGATTGGAAGGGGAAATGAGTTCTGGATTGGGATTATTGAAATAGAGGATTCTGAGTCTGAAACTGTGAAAGGAAATAACACAATTTGGAGGAGAGGGGGCCTTCAAAGAGAGCACACAGCTTTCACTCTAGTTGAGTTGGAGAATGAGAATTTCTTTTAAAAACTGGGAAGGAATGGAACATTGAGCTGTCATCTGGGAAATGAGGATCATAAATTTGATTTTGGCACACTTGAGTGATAGATGGGATTCTTTTGTAGATTTGGGGTCATGTGAGATGTGCCTTGTGGTTCGGTTCTTTCCAGCTCTGAAGTTCTGTGATTCTCTGATGTATAAATATCTTGCTGATAGATGAAAATTTGAAGCTAGAGGTTGTGTGAGAGGTTATAGATCAAGGTATTAACAGATGACATTTAATAGTTGAAAACTATCACATTATTTACTAGCTAAGGGATCTCAAAGACCTACTTCTTTTCCTTCAGTACATTGTTCACTCACTACATGTTTTCTGAGTATCTTTCAAGTTCAGATAAATTTTCTTGTAATTTTGGATGATTTCATTGTGGGCTTACCCACCAAGAGAGTAATGTTTGGGATTTTTAAAAGAATCACATTTGTTTCAGAATTTTACACTTTTGAGTTCAGAAGTTATAATTTCTAGTATGGAATGAGATTTTTTTTTTGTTAGAATTCGTGTGTTACGATTTCTTTTTATTATTCCCCTTAATAGCTAAGGGAAGAAAGTAGGAGGTTGGCTCTGGCTGCCAAAAGAGAAAAGAGAAAGGAAAAGAGAAGAAAGAAAAAAGAAGAACAAAGAAGAAAACTAGAAGAAATTGAGGCAAAAAATAAAGAAAACTTTGAACTACAAGCTGCTCAAGAGAAAGAAAAGCTTAAAGTTGAAGGTATTCTTGAAATACACATATTAAAGCATTGTTTCTTCATTTTCTTATCGATGTAATTCATTTCTGTCAGAAGTGATGCTTCATTCATTCCTTTGTATCAGTCATTTGAACTGTATAAAATCTTTTAGGCATTTTAAGGTCTTTAAAGTATGTTTTATTTTTTAATTATATTCTTACCCTTAAGTTGGCAAGTTAAAAATTAATAATCAGGTGAGTATCTGTATCCTTCGCCACTCGTAACCTGCAAACTTAATAATTCTTGTTAGTTCTCATTTCCTTTAAATAACTTTAACACAGTTACGCAGTGATATGTTAGCAGTAATTTAAGCCCAGTAACATTTCTTCTTTTTATTCGAATGCAAAGGAGGATGCCTTTTAATATAATGGAATGCAGCATTTACATTTAGGGTCTGTTTATCCCAGGGGAAGAAGGGTCGGGAAGTTACTTCTGTCATTGTCTCCTCATGGCACTGGTGGGACTTAATTTGCCTTTCTACCCCTTCATTCTAATGTCTTTTCCCTTCCCCTTCTCCCTTTCCATGCATTTATGCTAGCCTTGGGAAATTACATGTGAAACAGATACTGAGGAAAGAGTTAATGGTATTTGGGGGGTTGGGAGGAAGCATGAAATGAGCATTTCCTTGCTGACCCCAAAACAGTAGCCAATACCCATGTCGTGTTTTACATTGACCATTTCTTAGGGACAAGATTAGGGAAGACTTTTAGAGCAGTCTTGTGACACAGTGGAAATAGAACTGACCCGGCACAGGACTGGGAATTGAACCCCCCCTATCATCATGGGTCATTTTTGGCTGGTCACGTCCGTGTTGTGGGCCTCAGTTTTCTTTTTTATGAAGTAAGGGCCCTTCCAGCTCTTAATTTATGGTTTTAGGACCTTTTGAAATCAGGAACATTTAGAAAATTTAGAAAATATGAATATTATCTCAGAAATCAGTCATTAAAAGATTAAATTTGTCACTTTTTTGTAGTAGAAATAGTTAAATATAAACAGCATGTAAGGAACTTTGTAAATGCAGAAGGATTTATGATTTTTAATGAAAATAATTTTTAAAATTATGGTTTTTTTTAAAATGTGAACTTCCTTAACAGTCTCTTGTAGGAACAGTAGGTCACCATGTCACATGTTGTTTAAGTCCTGTGATCTGTTTGTGTTGGAACTCCTCACCTTGTGGTTTTGATGCTCTCTCCCATCGCCCCAGATGAGCCTGAAGTCCCCATGGAGCCTCCCAGTGCCACAACCACCACTACCATCGGCATATCTGCAACCTGGACGACTTTGGCGGGTTCCCACGGTAAAAGAAACAACACCATGACCACAGCCAGCTCAAAAAGGAAAAATAGAAAGAACAAAATCACTCCAGAAAACGTTCAGATCCTATTTGACGATCAGCTGCCGATCTCATACAACCAGCCGGAAAAGGTGAACGGAGAGTCGAAAAGTAGCAGTACAAGCGAAAGCGGCGACAGCGACAACATGAGGATTTCCAGCTGCAGTGACGAAAGCAGCAACAGCAACAGCAGCCGCAAGAGTGACAGCCAGTCCTTGGGCGCCCTGCCCCCGGCCCCCGGCTCCAAGAAGCAGCCCTCTGTGCTCGTCACCTTCCCCAAGGAGGAGAGGAAAGCGGCTTCGGCCAAGGCTTCTGTCAAGTCAGTTCCTTTTAAATTTCTATTTCAACCCTGCTGTAATACCTCTTAATGCGAAGCTTTCAAAATATTGTACGGTGGTTTTTTCTTTGCTAAATCACTTTTTTCAAGTAGAGTTGATGGGTCATTAGGTAATAGCCCCTCACATATATATATTTACAGTACACAAAGATTTTGCCTCAAAAAACCCTTCAAAATAAACAGAAAAATGAGTTTTGTCACCATTTTGTAGATAGACTAAGGTTCGTATTTTTTGACTGGTCTGAGATCACACACCTTGTACATGACTGAGTAAAGACTTGAACCCAGCTTTTCTGACTTGTAGTTGAGTGTTCTCTTCGTCGTCCTGTGCTTTATTTTATGCTTTGTGGTCTTCCCATTTTCTTCTGGCTGCAGTGGAAACAAGGCTGAACCCCAAGTCAGTTCCACTCTTGGTGCCCGGTTTGCTCATCTGTAAATAAGGTCCCTTCCAGCCCTAGATTTGTGGCTTTTCACCTGTTTTGAAATTAGAACATCTAGAAGTTTGAAAACTAGCATTTTTTGTTAAATGATAATCATTCTGTGCTTTTTTTGAAGTTAAAGATGTAGACTTCTGTGCTATTAGAGTCAACACATTTCAAGTATTTTAGATAAGTAAAAAGTCATCATTGGCATGTTTTCAGAGAGCACGCGGACCTCATTAGCCCCTCCGTCTGTAGTAGGTACAGCACACTTGCTGCTTTTTCACCTTATTGGTAAAACAGGTGGGATGGCAGGTGAAATTCCTCCTCTAGCACTTTTACTCTACATCATGCTTAGCTTTTTTTCAGCCTTTAAATACTTTTAATAGATTTTCCCCCTTTCCTCTTTAAGATTGTCTGAAACTATCAGTGAGGTATCTGGGAATTCATTGTCCACCTGCACAAAATCTGCTCCTTCTCCGCTTTCTTCACCAAACGGAAAATTGACAGTAGCTAGTCCTAAACGTGGGCAAAAGAGGGAAGACGGCTGGAAGGAAGTCGTAAGGAGGTCAGTAAAATGTTCTTTGCGTAAAATTAATTTTTATTTTATTTTCATCTCTGAATTCTCTCCCTTCCTATCTCAGACTGTTGTACTACTATTGAAAAAAAAAATAATGCGTTCCCATTTTAGCCATCTGCTTCCACCTGTCCATGTCTTCTCCAGCTCATCTGGAGGGCGGGATGGCGCGTTCCAGCAGGAGTCTTCTGGAATTGTGCTTGGTCATTGTGTTGCCCAGAGATCCAGTTTCTCAAATTGTGGGTCTTTCCAATATTGTTATTATTACTGTTTAATTGTTCTCTCCGTTCTCCTCTTTTCATCGAGTCTTTCTAGGTAAAATGTTCTTCCTGGACATTCCAGTTTCATTTTTGGGTTTTAGTATTCAGGTTTTGTGACATCCAAATGGTATCTCCAATTCTCTCAAGGACTTTTAGAAAACTTTCTTCCTCCAAATTTCAAATCAAAATTAAGCATATGCCACGGTGGAATGGAGTAAAGAACATTTTCCTCAAAATCAAATTATAATAAAATGTCAGTGATTCACAAAGTATTGGAATGATTGATGTAACTTTGTGATTTTATAGTACACATTCTTAAATATTCCCAGTTGTTTTGGCTCCCTGTATATCTTTGAGGTATCTGTGACCATATCACATTTCTTTAAAAAAAAAACCTTACAGGAACTTTAAACAGTGAATGAACCAAAAAAGAAGAACAACAAAATACTATGCTTATCTGTACCCTAGATAATTGTTAATAAACCCCAGATCCTGGTTTTCTTTTTATTTAATTCATAATATTCACATTCATAACAGTTTGAAATTTACTTCTTTCTGAAGCCATTAATTTAGAATGAGAATATCAAAGGATCTCCCAAATGTAATTAAAACTAAAGCAAATGTTTCATTGAGTTTCTCTTTTTATTACAATCCTCAGCGGTTCTCAACCTGTGGGTTGCGACCCTTTGGGGGTGGAACAGTCCTTTCACAGGGCTTGCCTAAGACCATCAGAAAACACCTATTTCTGATGGTCTTAGGAACCCGAAACACTGCTCCTCTGTCCGTCTCCAGGCGGGTCCGCCCACATACGAGTCTTAAAGGGTCGCGGCATTAGGAAGGTTGAGAACCACTGATGTACCTGGTGTAGAGGAAAGAAAACAAGACCTGTGCCCCAAAATAATGAAAACAGAGTTCCATGGACAGTTAAACGGGGTGTATTTATGAAGAAATGGTTACTAAGCAGTTTGTACTTTAATTAAAGTTACAAGGACCAAATTTAATCTCTGTAAGAAAATAAAAATGCTAAAGACTTCATAAATAAGTTTGTATGAATATTTATTCCAAATGAATATTGTGTATTAAGACATTCTTAGTCTCTCTCCATATAAATACACGCCTATTCACATATACACACATAATGTATTACATGTATATGTATACGAGCCTATCCTGGAACCTGGTGAGTCAAGATTTTCCTCTGATTTGATTTCTTGCTATTGGCAGTTAATGGAAACAAATGAAGTTCCGTTATACTTAAAATAATGGTTAAAAAACTCACTGGATTTTCAGGTCTAAGGCAGTCATTTGTGTCTGTAGCTTGTATGGATTTACAGTACACACTATAACACTTCAGGTGTTAGAGAATAAAGGAAGACAAATGTTAACCCCAAACAGACATCCACAGGAAGAGAAAAGAAGGGCGGCAGTAAGAAAAGGCGTTCAGGACAGGTGTTTATCTCTCCCTGATCCCCACCTGGCTCTTTGCTCCATTCATGTATTAAAGGGATTGAAGACAAAATGGCATGAAGTTTTAGCCGTGTAAGGAATAACATTCGATCTTATTTAGCAATAGCATAGCAATGTTTAGTGATTTCTTTTCAATATTTTACTATTCATTAACAACTATTTTTCTTTTTTCCTTTTTTTTTTGAAAATAGATCAAAGAAAGTTTCTGTTCCATCAACAGTTATTTCCAGAGTGATTGGAAGGGGCGGCTGTAATATCAATGCTATTCGGGAGTTCACTGGAGCACATATAGATATCGATAAGCAGAAAGACAAGACAGGGGACCGGATAATAACAATAAGGCAAAATAGACTTTTTTTTGGTGCTTTTCCCCTCCCTCTTTTGTAGTATTATAATTTAATGTCAGGATTATTTGCATTTCTAGTTGAACTTGAAATTTATTGGTAATCTCTCCTTGTTCATTCTGATTAAGTTTCTCTTAATTTTGGGAAAAATTCTTTTTCCTTTAGGATTTGAAATTTTTTTTCATCATTTTGTTTTTCTGGTAGAGGCTGAAGAAATGCTTCTCATATATACTTAGAAGACTGTCACTGAAATTAAAATTAGAGGATAAAATGCCCGTATTCAGTTCACTTCTGCTTTTCCACTGAAAAGTATTTTAGAGAACTCTGAAAGGTGTCACCCATTCCTTCAGAATCAGAGAATGTTGTATAATTGTGTTAAAAGGTAGAAATTATTTGTCCCTTACCTTCCCTAACTTTGTGATGAAAGTATTATCTGGATAGGGTGTTCTTAATCTGAAGACTATGAACTAGTATTTTTGTTTTAGTATCTCTATTTGAATGTAATTGTCTTTCTTTTAAAATAGGCTTCTATTTATTTTATGTTATATAATTAAAAACATGATTCTGAAAAGGAGTCTCTAGGCTTCACCAGACAATGGGCAGAGAGAGGTCCTGACACAAAATAGTTTAGAACCTGTGGTCTAGAACAGTCTGAGCCTTTTACGGAATTCCTCAGATGTTAATATTTGAAATTCTTTTTGCCAAGAGTTTTCAGTACTTGGGATCTGAACATTTTTATACTATGAGATTTAATCATATTCAGTAATTCGTTTAACATGAAAAAATGTTTAACCCTACCTGTGTGTCCTTGAAAGTGGGAATCATATTCTAGGAAACAAGTGAATGCCAGGAAGCGTTTACTTAAAACTTCTAGATGCTTCCACATTCTTTTGACAATCATATGTGCCCTTTTGAAAGAAAATGCTTGGTAAGAAAATATTTTAATGGTTTGAATTTGTTCCAGGTCATTAGTTGTTTATTGGACACCAATCATCGTCATGTGAATAGTGCTGTGTTCAAATAATTGGGGGTGGGGGTGAGGGTTCTGGATATCTGTAAGTCCTCATAGGGACCCGGGACCCTAAGGCATGTAAAGCATGAAGAATTTTCATATATGAATGATAGAGGTGATAACTATTGAGTAGCACAGGGCAAGGTGTTTTTCAGAGGAGATTTGCTGTTAACTTTTGGGAGTTTAGGAGGGGTGTTAATGGTTTCAGTGGAATTTCATCCATTCTGAAAAGAAAAGGTAGATTTAAGCAAAGGAGGAATAAAGCATTATATCCAGCTGCCTAGGGAGGGTCAACTCAGGGGGAACTGCAATCCACTCAGCCAAGGCAAGGAATAGAAGAAATATTCAGGAGGGGTTTGAGTGGAACCTTAAAGTCTCTGAAGTAGAATATTGAAATCACAGTGCTAGAAAGGAATTGTAAAGTTTCTTTTATGCCCAATCCCTAATTTTGCAGATGAGGAAGGAAGCTGAGACCCAGGGTATCTGTGACTTGTCCCACACCATTAAGTGCCAAACAGGACAAAACGGTTTGTTGAAGAGGTCACCAGATCATGAGGACAACCAGCATCAGCTGTGCCATAGCCAGATGTGGGGCCTTGAAAAAAGTCACAACCTCTCTTCCTTATCTGTAACATTAGGGATCCCTCTTATCTCGACTTCTATTCTGTTTCAAAGACGTCAGGCTTTTGCTTGAAACAGGCTAGTGTCTACCTTCTGCACACCTTTTCCATGCCTGTTTCTCCCTTCCTATCACCATTACTACCCCACCCCTTAAAACAGCGGCAGCAGCAAACCCATCTAAAAACGAAAAAAAACAAAAGCAAAAGCCCCTCACCTTTGAGAATGCTCTCTTTCTTCTTTTCCACTTAACCAGATCTTCCATGTCATTCAAAATGTAGAGGGAACCATACTTTTTCCCGGTTGCTTTTTCTGTATTTCTAAGTCCTCCGTGATCTCTTGTGAATTTCTATAGCACTGTTCACTTACATTACCTATGCGATCCTATGCCATCCCCTGCCATCCCCTGCCTCGCAAGGAGCTGGTCATTATGTTAACCTTTCTGTCGGGTCTTCCTTTGAAGAACTGATGAACCAACATAACTTGGATGGAAAGAAAATCACATTTTTATTTTCACTAATCCGAACCTAGTTCAGGATTTCCTTCAATTATTTAAAATGGGATTTTTGAGAAAAGATTTTTAGGCTTTGACAAATTGCTAAAGGTGTCTGTGACTCAAAGTCAAGAAACTCTATTCTCTACAGTAGCCATAAGGCGTTGGCAGCTGGCCCATCCACTGGAAACATCAGCATCACCGTCGATAAAATGGATCATTGGTGTGTTGTCATTAAAAATAATGATTGTGCTCTGTGTATAAAATATTAATGTTTTCTAAGTTTTTCATGTTTGGTAAGTTTTGTTGTAATGAAACAGAAATAAAAGAACATCCCCAAACCAGATACACTCCCTGAAAATAATACAGAAGGATCTGGGACTGAGTGTGCAGAAACTTTGCTTGTGAACATTTTTTTCTAATTCACCATTGAAGAGAAAGGAAAAACATGCTTTAACTTTAACAAGGTAGTAGCAGTGTGATCCGTTGTGTCTGGCCTGAATTTTGTTGTCATTTATCATTCTCTTGTAGTCAGTATGAATATTTATTTTTTTGGATCTGCTTTCTTCATTCTGCATTACCTGTGGAAGTCTTCCTATCGTTTCTTTTTTCTGTTCTTTTAAGGAGCATTAACATTCCGTAACATTCATGTGCTAAAATTTAAACTGCCCCCAACCATTAGTTTTAATGGTGCTGCTCTGAATATTGTTGTGTAAATGAATCTTCCTGCTGAGAAGCTGCTCGGCTGGGCCATAAGCCTAATCTTGAACTTGCTGTGTCAAAGTACCTAAGCGCTTCTTTTACCTTTTTCGCTAATTTGGCAAGTAAAAAGTCACACCTCAAAGGGGTTAAATGTGCATTTCTCAGATTCTTCTCAGTTGTGATGACTGTTGGGTAGTTGCTGATCACTTGGTCGTTAAGGACCTTGCATTACTATCACGTGCGTTCATTGATATTTAATGTTCTTTACGTTCACTCGGAATCACCTGATTTAGAACAGACTGCTTAGCCAGCTCCCATCTCTGTGATCCGATTCATCATTGACTGTATCCTCTTGATTGATAGAATTCTGATTGTAATGCTGCAAAACTTCTGCATTCAATCCATTGAACCACAAGCATTGATTAAGTCCCTACTATGTGCTGGGCCCTTTTTTAAGCTTGAGAATGCAGGGTAAAGCAGAAGTATGCTCCCTGCCCTCTTGGAATTTACATTTGCTTAGGGAAGGAGATAACATGTTTTATGCAGAATAATGGGAAGGTAACCTCAGAGGGTAAAGTCTCCACCATCTGGGACTTATTGGAAAAAGGCTTCCTGCATAAAGGTGATATTTTTTGCATAGTCTTGAAGGATGTCAAAGATCCTAAGAGACAGAAAATCACTTTGTAAGCTGTGTGAAGGGTGTTGGGGAGAGACCTGAGGCAGAGAGTTGAAATAAAATGCTATTTCAATAACCCAAGGGAGAGATGGTAAGAGTTTGCACTGTAGTAGCGAGCAGAAGGAAGGGAGTGCGGATCATGAAAGTGGAAAGGACAATGTTTAGCATCTGACTGGATATGTAGAGTCAGTGAGAAGGAGGTAGCAGGGGTAACACTTAGGTTGGGAATGTAGGTAACTGGAAGGATGTTGGTATCCTTATTTATTGGGAAATTCAGAAAAGGGGTCTGTTTGGGGGGAAACCTAATATATTTTGTTTTGACTGGTTGAGTTTGAGATGTCTGTAGGATATCCAGTTTGAAATGTCCAAGAGACAGTTGGTCATGAGAGAGACTAGGGAAGGGTATGTGTGGGTGTCAGGGATCATTTTTATAAATTATTTTATTTTATTTTAATATTTTTATAAATAATTGAATCCATGGAAACTGTGATAACATAAAGTGAGATGTTATTGAGAAAAAAGAGAACAAGGCTGAGGAAACACCCACAGTTACTTACATGGATAAAGTGCTAGTAAAGGAGCATGGGAATGATCTGTGGAGAGAATTAAAAGGAGATCCAAGAGGGAGCAGCGCAGTGTCCTGAAAACCCAGAGGACAGTGTCCAAATCGAGAAGTTGCTCAACAGTGTCATTTGATACAGAGTGATCAAGAGTAATTAGGATTGGGGAAGAAAAGGGCCATTAGATTTGGCCACTCAGGAGGAGCTTTGGTGGCTTTAGAGAGAGAAGTTTCTGTTGAATGATAACTGAAAGTTTAGAACAGATTGAGAGGAATGGATGGGGGAGGATAACACAGGACAGTGGTGAGCAGGAATGGTGGGGCCACAGAGGGTTTCTTGAAGCATAAGGAGACCTGGGCAGCTGGGAAAGAGAAACTGAAGATCAGAGAAAGTTGGGGTGAGTCTGCTGGACCAGGTGGGAAGGGCAGGAATCCGAGGTACACAGAGAGGGGTTTGCTGTGTCAGATAGGAGGCTTACTTTTTCATGTGAGATATATGTGAAGGAAAAGATCCTGGGAAACGTCAGTGGGATGTAAAATGAGGAGAAGAACTTCTTTTTGCTGAGTACCTTCAGAAGGGTTCCCATCATTCCCCCTGCCACCTTTCCCAGGCTTGACTTAAACCAAAATCAGAAATATTCCTTGTAAGCTCCCTTGTAGAGGCTTCAGATATATAGCAAATGGATACTTTTCAGATTTGAAACCTGGCAAATAATTATCAACATCAAGACACGATTGATCTGGGTGCTTATTGTAAGGCAGGAATTACTTGTGTCAAGCAAATGATTGCACTTAAGTAATCAGGCTGAGCACAGTCACTTCCCGAGGTATAGAAAAACTTGACTTAGTTAAAGCCATTTGTACAGAGACATGTTACCTCCCTCCTGGATTTATCATCCTTCCTCACCGTGGACTTCACCAGTCTTGACCAGCAGTGTAGGGAACTGTCTGAGCCTGTTTCTGTCTCCTGTTCTCTCTTTTTTTTCCTTCTTAGAAATTATAGTGCTGACAGTTAATAAGACTTCAGCCAGTTTTTCTCAGGTGGACATGAACCTTCCTTCCCCATTGTCTTCTCAGCAAACTCCTATCCAGTTAATCCCTGGATGCTCTCTTGTAAAACCACAACTCTCTTTTTCTTTCATTTCCGAACCAAAGGATTTAGTAATCAGTAGTGTAGGGACTAGGATAGGAAACAATTTCATCCACTTTCCAATGAGTTTTTTGTAGTTAATGCATCTTGTTACCTGGTTGTTTTCAATTTTTTTTTCTTTCCTCCTATTAATAGGCTTTGTAGCCCTCATTGGGAACCTACCCAGTACTCATAAAATTGTTACTGTGGGAAAATGCATTCCAAGACTAATCCCACAAAAAAATGAACTTTTCAGAAAACTATCCATTGATAATTCTGTACTCTAGTAATTCTGCACACCATACCACCACAGTTTTGTTTGTTTATTCGTAGAACGTTCCAGTGATAGAATCATCCTTTTGTTCTGGTTACTATTTGGTAGCTCAGTAGAATAGTGTTAAACCTCACTTTTTATCTATAGAGATGAAGTGAATTGGAAACATGGGACCTAATTTTGTCTCTCCACTTCCTCGTAATAGGGGTGGCACGGAATCAACAAGGCAAGCAACACAGTTGATCAATGCTCTGATCAAGGATCCAGACAAAGAAATTGATGAGCTTATTCCAAAGAATCGTTTGAAAAGCTCCTCTGTGAATTCCAAAACTGGGTCTTCAGCCCCTGCCACTACTGCTGCTAACAGCTCCTTGATGGGGATTAAAATGACCACAGTGGCCCTGTCCTCTGCCTCGCAGACTGCGCCTGCCCTGGCCGTGCCCGCACTCTCCTCTGCCTCCGCTCACAAAACCATTAAGAACCCTGTCAGCAACGTGAGGCCGGGCTTCCCTGTCTCACTGCCCATCGCCTATCCCCCGCCCCAGTTTGCACATGCCCTGCTTGCAGCTCAGACTTTCCAGCAAATCCGCCCACCTCGGCTGCCCATGACCCACTTTGGAGGGACTTTCCCACCAGCGCAGTCCACTTGGGGTCCCTTTCCTGTCAGGCCTCTGAGCCCGGCCCGAGCTCCCAACTCGCCCAAGCCTCACGCGGTGCCTCGCCACAGCAGTCAGCAACACAGCAGCGGTTCTCAGGTGAACCCCGCAGGTTCTTTCACGTCTGCTGCCGCCGTGACCACCAGCGCACCCACGTCGACGGGGGCCGGCACATCCACAAATGGCAGCCCAAGCTCACCTTCGGTCAGAAGGCAGCTCTTTGTCACCGTGGTGAAGACCTCCAACGCCACCACAACCACAGTCACAACCACAGCCAGCAACAGCAGCACCGCACCCACCAACGCCACCTATCCTCTACCTACTGCCAAAGAACACTACCCCCTATCGTCCCCATCCTCCCCGTCACCCCCAGCTCAGCCAGGAGGTGTTTCTAGGAGCAGCCCTTCTGATTGTGTAGCATCCTCTCCAAACAAAGGGATTCCTTCCTGTGACCAGGAAGCTGGCAGTCCACCAGTAGTAGAAGCGACCAGCAGTCGCCAACCAAATGGCGCCAGTTCTGTGGGGAGTTCTGCAGGGCATTCTGCTCCACAGCCGCCTCCTGGGGCTGCTGCTCCAGAACCACGACCACCTCTGCCACCACCGCCACCACCATCTCAGGTTCCTCCACCCGAAGTGAGAATGACTGCACCCCCCTTAGTAACGACGAGCTCTGCCCCCGTGGTGCTGCCACCGACTGCCCCAGGCACCTACCCCATTCCTCAGGCACAGATGGGGTCTTCACAGCCTGCTCCCAAGATGGAACTGCCTGCTGTCAGGCCTCCGCCTCATGCCACAGCTCCGACTCACAAAAATCCAGTACCATTGCAGAATTCATCTGTTGCAGTCCTCAGTGTCAATCATATTAAGAGACCCCACAGTGTCCCCTCTTCTGTCCAGCTACCTTCGACCTTAAGTACACAAAGTGCTTCTCAGAATTCAGCACATCCAGCAAATAAATCCATGGCCCCCAATTTTAGTGCACCCTTGCCGTTTGGGCCCTTTAGCACATTGTTTGAAAACAGTCCCACTTCTGCTCATGCCTTCTGGGGAGGCTCTGTGGTTTCATCTCAGTCAACACCAGAATCCATGCTATCAGGAAAATCTTCCTATTTGCCAAATTCAGATCCCTTGCATCAGTCTGACACTTCCAAAGCACCAGGCTTCCGACCACCATTGCAAAGGCCTGCTCCAAGTCCCTCAGGTGAGCTTGGCATGGCATTGCCAGGGTGTAACAGCTCATGTTGCCTCATGTTGGCTACTTATCCTTAGCTCTTGGGAAACCTTTGATTTCATGGTTGCTTACAACTTTTTGGATTGAGGTTTTGTATTCAGGTCATTGGAATTAGTGTGTGTTCTATGTTGCTGTGGCATTTTACCCTCTTTTTATGTCTTTTGTCAGTCATATAGTTTCTGGTGGTTGTTTAGAACTCTCTGGCATTTCTTAATGCTCCTGTGACAATTTCTCCTAATAATCTATATCAGTTCATTTTCTTTGCCAGACTTTTACCCACTCTTTCTCCAAACGAAGGAGAAAATTGTTAGTGCTGGTTAATACATTAATGGCCCCAAGTTCTGCTTTTATTTTTATTTAAAGAATTAACAAAGGTTTTTCTTTTGTAATTTGCTCCTCACAAAAACTAGTTTATTCTTGAGGTTGGATTTTTGTTTGTAAGAATTGTATTCCAGTATGTATGCGTGGGAAGTAGAGGACCTAGCTAGGTATCAGTATTGCTCTTTAACATGAGTGCTTGAAGCACCAAAAGCTGATCCATACCATTATATTGATGGCATTCAGCACCACTGGATGTATGCATTTGGGGCTACAGTTTTCTTTGCCTTTTTCCCCCCCCTTAGCACAGTGGTGGGACTTGGGAGAGGGGGGAGTATTTTTCTTCAAAGTTTGAGCAGAATGCATTGAGTGAGGTCATACTTTTACTTGAAGTGAATTAAAATATTTTTTAAACATGTAAAACATGTGATGTAGCCCAATATTGTTACTAGTAAGTTCTGCGATGTTAGCTAGATTTTTTTTTTAATTATCCATTGCCTGTGCAATAGGAATTTTTTAAAAATTCAGTTTTACAATAACTCTAATTTTCTGGGACTTTATGAAGTCAATTCAGTGTTAAAAGGTAACAATTAGGATAGTATTTTAAAGAGAAGAGAAGATTGAAATTTGGAGGAAGGGGCAAGACTTGAAAGAGAATTGGGCTTGTTTATGTGTTGTGAGAGGGGAAGGTTGAGAAGAAACACCACTTACAGAGCTGCATGTCAAGCATTAGTGGTAGACTGTGGTAACAAGTAGGGATGACATTTATACTTTAAGTGGAAGCGAAAAGCTGAACAAAGACATAAGGAAAAATTAATAAAATTCAAGCTCTCCAAAAATTTAGTATTTTAATTTTAGAACTTTGGAAGCCTCTTGAGTGATTTCACTTTCAGGATGGTTATTTTGACATTTCTGTCTGATTTTTCCAATTTGTTTTGCTCCCCTGAAACCTTTGCTTGATTTTACCTGAGTGTCAAACTTCTGCTTTCAATGTTGTTTATGCATTGCCCTGTGGAAGTAACTTGGCCATTTATTTTTAGAAAACTTAAGTCATTTCTTTTACTCCTCTCTTTTTTTGGGGGGAGGGGAGGTGGCATGAAGAGGTAGTCAGAAGAATGTGACCTTAAAAATATTTTGGAACACTGAACTATTTTATTCTACATGTAATACAACTGAAATAAAATAGAATTTTTTTTCTTGAAAATTAATGACTATATACTTTTCCTTATAAAAGGAAAAGGGACAAAGACAGGTTAAAGAGAATAAGGAATTAAATGATCTGGAGTCATTACCTCAGTTTGTTTTGTAGTCTTTACAGCTTTAGGATTGTCTAATCATAACTGCACACTTTACCCAAGAATGACTTGGTGTTTTGTAATTGTTTTCTTTAGGTATTGTCAATATAGACTCCCCTTATGCTTCTGTAACACCTTCCTCTACACATTTGAGTAACTTTGCCTCAAACCTTTCTGGAGGGCAAATGTATGCACCTGGGGCACCCCTTGGAGGACCACCTACAGCTGCTAACTTTAACAGACAACATTTTTCCCCACTTAGTTTGTTGACTCCATGTTCATCAGCATCAAATGGTGAGTTATTTGTACCTTAGAACATGAGAAGTCGAAAGCAATAGGATTCCATAAGAAAGGAAGTTGGGAATACATTTCCTTTGGATGTCTCTTAAGTCTAATTATGTTTTTATTCTAATGATGCCATAATTTCATCCAATGTTAGTTTAGTCTAGATTTTTAAGATATTATTTCTAAAGCCCTATAATGCCAGCAGTATTTTTAAAGCTACTACTTTATTGTATATTAAACTGAAATACTGTGGAATTGGAAGAAATTCCAAAAATGTGCCCTACATGCTAAAATGCTGAAAACAATTTGGGGTATTTTATAGCCCAAAATGCCACTGTGGCACTTTTCATTTGAGATTTTTGTTGATTCTTTTTTGCTGTATAGATTTCCTACTTGTATGATTTAGTTACAGCTGTAATTTGGGATGTATTTCCAAGAACAACCACTTGGACTTCTAGTTAGCCAGTCATAATTTTTCATGCTTAAGAACTGATGTTCTGATTGCTTTTGCAATCTTGAGTTTGCTTGAAAAAGCCAAACTGCTTCTAGGATATATGATCTAGTATTCCTCTAGTAAGCATAATCAGTCATATTGTGATACAGAAATTAACTCTGCCAGAAATTGAGCTTGTTCAGTTTCTACACAATAGGTAAATCATGAGGGGCAGTGTGAGGTTTAAGAGGACCATCCTCAGAACCCCAGTGTCCTGGCCTCAGGGGGTTGTGCCTCTGCCACACACTCGGGCTGTATGCCTCTCGAGGCCTCGGTGGCCTCTCCTGTCTTCGAGGGTGTCTTGCCTGCCTTGTTTGAGAGAGTTCCCTGTAGTGGTGAAATCACAGGCAGGTCAGGCCCTGCCAGTTAGCCAGTCCTCTTAATATGAAATTATTCATTGAGTTTCATCATGTTCTCTACTGTGTTTGATCACGTCCTTATTCTTTTTTTCATACACATAAAGAGTCACCTGGAGATTTTAACTATATTTTAGATGGTGACATTGAGGTGCAAAAAATTTCACGTATTTAATGGTATCTTAATAAATTACACAAAAGAACACTTTACTTCGTTGTCATTAGAAAGGCTTGTCTTGTCCTTGCCACTTAGTATGGAGTCTCTACTTAGCTCTCTTTGCCTCTGATAACTCAGTTATAAAATAGGAATAAAAACTGGGAAACTTGACATAAATATTAGCAGTTTATGTCCATTTTAACCTTATTAGTATCATCATGCCTAATTTATGGCTTTGAAATGAGTACTATTTTCGGAGAAAAGGACACATCATTTTTTCAATAACTTTTCTGCAGATTCTCCTGCTCAGTCTGTATCTTCTGGAGTAAGAGCACCATCTCCCGCCCCATCAGCAGTGTCTTTGGGGGCAGAGAAGGCCAGCAGTGTCTGTCAGGACAGAAAAGTTCCCGTTCCGATTGGGACAGAACGCTCTGCCCGTATTAGGCAAACTGGAACTTCGACTCCATCAGTTATTGGGAGTAACTTGGCCACCCCAGTCGGCCATAGTGGCATCTGGTCCTTTGAAGGGATAGGTGGCAGTCAAGGTAGGAAGCTTTGTCTTTCCTCGCTTTGTGAAATGAAGTGTCTCTGTAGGAGTGTAATCCTATGGTGTTTTACCTTTCCTAAGGTCTCTTTTTAAAAATCGTGTGCTTGTTTTCTAACTTCATTATTTATTTGACACCACTTGAGGAATTGTTCTAAGCATTGTAATTGCCGTGGTATTGTAAATCCCTGTGTTTAAAGAGAACAGGGTGTACTAAGGAATTCTACATGTTCATCTCATCAGATCCTGAAGGTACATCATTAGTTTTGTCATATGTTAGCTACTAAACTACAAGCCCTCTTGACTTTTAGGCAACCTCTCTCTCTCTCATTTCTGTTGCTGCTCACCATGTATTTAATACATAACTATTGTGTCCATGGCTGCTTAGAACATGCACACATATTGAAACTTGCTCCTACCATGGTAAACCAAAATTTGACATAGAAGAAGGGCTGCATAGAAATGTCTCCTTACTTAAGTAGGCCCCGCCTGGCTGGCGATAGCAAGGAGACAGCAGGGGCCTCTGGAGGCTGTGCTACTGGGTTGTCATCTCTGGAGTGTTCTACAAAACTGCAAGGCTTTTGCCTGCGCTCTCAGCTGTGCAGTGAGCCTCCTCCTGTGGCTTGTCCACATAGCTCAGGTGATCGTCACCAGAACAGAGTTATGATTTCTTGGGTTGTGGCAAACCATGGGACAAAATGTGTCACGCACTTGTTTTTTAAATCAGACATCTGATCTTTTCATTGAGGTTCTTTTTATGTTGTTATAAGTATATTTATTTTTTGGATCTTTGTTTCTTTCCTCAGACAAAGTAGACTGGTGTCATAGTGGAATGGGAAACCATATGATTCATAGGCCAATGTCTGATCCAGGAGTGTTTTCACAGCATCAAGCAATGGAGCGAGATAGTACAGGAATTGTAACTCCTTCTGGTACATTCCATCAGCATGTTCCTGCAGGATACATGGACTTTCCTAAAGTTGGGGTAATTTTCATTTAAGAGGGAGTAGCCACTTAATTTTTAAATGTTAAATTTCACCTTTTAACACCTCTGACAGTGATTCTATGTGATGCATATTGGACAGTTTCTCTTCATATCAATTAAATAAAAATTTGATTCTTTTGAGTGACATGACATTGTCATGTTATGAAGTAATACATGAACTTTGAGCTCATTGTGACAGTTTGTGATGGGTCACATACTGTTACATCTCACACTGAGATGATAAAATTTGTGACTGTGAAATTCGTATTACCCAGTTTACTTACCAAATTGAACAAGAACAAGTTGATATTATAGTTTGGAAATGACTCATGAGTGTTTGTTTATGGGCGTGAACATGTCTAAATTTGCTTTCTTTTTTTCCCCCTCAAGGGTATGCCCTTTTCTGTTTATGGGAATGCAATGATCCCTCCAGTAGCACCTATCCCAGATAGTGCTGGAGGGCCCATATTTAATGGTCCTCATGCTGCTGACCCCTCTTGGAACTCACTGATAAAGATGGTTTCAAACTCTACAGAAAATAATGGCCCTCAAACGGTAAGGTTGATAAGATAAAATAGAAAACAAAATTAATTAACCATGTGAATCTTCTTGACTACATCTTCATGTATGCAGGTAGGACTTGACAGGAAGATAGAGAAAGAAGAAAGTATTTAGTAAGGTAAAAACATACACCGATTGAATAAAAATAAATAGGTCATGATATCCGCAAGAGGAATTGTGTGCTCTGTTAAAAATGTGTAGGTCCAATAGGGAAGGCCACTAGCAGTTGGAGGGAATGAAGAAAGGCTTCATGGTGAATGATGGTGCATGAGCTACATTTTGAAGCAAGAGAGGGAATTTCTGACGTGCATATGAGGAGAAAGAACATTCCAGGCTTGGGGGGTGGCCAGGGAAAGGTTATGGAGCTAGAAGCTAGAGGCTTACAGATGAGGCACAGAGGGGGCCACTTTGGCAGCATCACTGAGTGAGATAGTATCCCATATCCGAGGACCCCAAGATCATCGATTGATCAGTGTCAGATTGTAAAGGGCCAGACAGAGGAGTTTCTTTTCTGAAAGGCAATAGGGAACCATCGGGAGTTATTAAGTAGAGATGTGACATCGTTGAAAATGACAGTGGAGTGGTGGACAGCAGGCAGGGGGCAGGACAGTCTTAAGGCAAGGGATCAGTTAGCGTGGCAGTATGAAGAGGGCTGAAAATTAGGTGGAAGGAGATGTAAGGAATCTGGGAGAATGTCAAGATCACAAACCCTGGAAGATACAGCAGGTGGTGCTTTTGAAGAGAGGAAGGTTTGGGAAGATGAGCGTCCGATTTACCCATGTATTCCCAAATTTATGAATGGTGAATTGCGGGGTGGGGGATGCTGAGAAGACTTAATCCTTTAGCATCTTCTAATTCAGTGTTACATACTTTGGTTCCTCAGGTGTGGACTGGAACTTGGGCACCTCATCTGAACAGCGTACATATGAACCAGCTTGGCTGATTGGGATCAGCTTGTTAGCCTGCAGATTCCTTTTCATGCAGAGGAAATCACAAGTGGCCGAAATAATTTTTATGTTCCCAAATCATTCTACTGATGTGCTTGACTGAAGTGTGTAGGCTTTTTGCAGAAGATCTTACTAACTGACCTTTTTTCTGTGAACATTCGTGACCGCCCATTCCCCACCACCCTACATTTCACCTTAGTTAGCATTCTTTCTTTTCTTTTTTTCTTTCCTTCTCTCCCTTCACCCCAGTCCTGTCCCTGCCCTGCCCTGCCCCCGGACATAACTTTCTGTTGAAGCTGTTCTTTGGCTGGTTGGTTTTAGTACTGTAAACTGCTTCTGAGCAAACACGGAAATTTAGCAAAATTATGTAAACTTGATCCTGAAGTTTTAGAATGGCAAATAAATGTACAATTGTTTACATAACAGAAATGGCTAAGCAGAAAGTAAATTTCAATATGTCAGTATAGAGGCTCTACTTTATGTAGACTTAAATTAATGTGAGATATGTACCTTCATATTCAGAAATCTGGATGTTTCCTTCATACATTAAACTATTAATAAGCATAACATTTCTACTTGTGTAATTTAAGTACAGTATAAAAGAATGGGAGAGTGGGCATTATCAGTTTTGTATTTCCCCACATGAGGTTTCAGAAAAGCCAAACTTGTTTTATTTTGGGAATGGGAGAGGTTTGCGAGCAAGGCACAGACTAGAGAATAATTCATTACTTTTACCTTGCAAAAGTTTCCATGTTTCTTAATCTTTTGGCACTTTCAGAACCCATAGGCACAGTCTCTTCCATGCTCTTTGGCCCCTCCAGTTCTAGTAAGATCCCTTGGTGTGACGTTAGTCAATCACTCCTGCCATGATTTTCATCCCTGTAATGGCTACCACAAAGTGGCTTACCTCAAAGATCACTTTTAGCTCCTCCCAGTTTTAAAATGTTTTCCATTTTCTGAGGGGAAAATGACACTACAGGCTACCAAGGCAGTTTATCTTCCTTGGTAGATCTCAAGAGAAAAGTTTTGTATTAAGGAATAGCTGAATGAACTGCTTGCTTATTCTAGGTAACTTTTAGTCTCATCTGTCCTGTTCACGTTGTATTAAAGATGCTTTGTTCTAATCACCAGGGCACTCTCTGTGACACTAGGACTTGCCAGCTTGTGCTAAGTATAAAGGGCATTGTGAACTTGAGGGTTATCCAGCTTATGGTGCACACTGATCCTCACATTCTAGTTTAAAACATGTACTCTATACTGTTAAAAGTCCATCCATTTGACACAGCAGGCTGTAATCTGGTTACCTAATAAGGGAATGGGTCTTACATCGTTGGTCTTTATTGCTGAAAAGTAATGTGGCAAAATGGGTAGGAACAAAGTTAAATAATCTATATCTCAGTTTGTCCATTTTCAGTAATATTAGTAACACTTTGGTGAACAAAATGGTTAACCAAAGCTGACACATCATCCTCATATTAGTTTCTTGCTGTTAATAAAGTGATTTATCTTCTGTGGTAGCCAGAGCAAGAAGGGAGTGAGGGGGGGAAAAGATGATTTTATAAATGGGAGCATTCATTCCTTTATTTATTCTAATGTGTCCAGTAGTTTATAAATAATAATCTTTTTCTTTTTCTGCATTTCAGTTATTGCCTTAAAGCACATATTTTTTTCCAGCTGTCTTGTGATTATAACATCAAAAATTTAAGGAACAAATGAATCAAAATGCCCTACTGCTATTAACTTAAATTTTAGCACTTTAATGTGAATGGGGATCGAATGCCAATTTTGAAGTGTTTTTTGTGTCCTTTGCCACTATCTTAACAATTTTATGCTTAAATGGCCTTTCCTGTACTATAACTAGGATTATTTTCTGTCTTAAATAATCCCAAGATATAGATACAACCCAATATTTATTTATTACAAAAATTGTACTTTGGGGTCCAACAAAACTGAGTTACTGAGAATGTGTGATTTCTTACCAAAAAAAAAAAATCTGTATTTTTTTTTTTTAACTTGAAGTCAGAACTTCTTACAAGGGGGATATAAGTTGGAATGCCCCATGTTTAGTTTGTCAATTAGGCTTGTTAAATATTATACCATGGTTTTTAGTCTGTACTAGGAACATTTTTCAGGTACATTTTTTATATTTTAAATGTAATGCCTTTTATTTGACAAATAAAAGAAGGAACATAACCTTTTGAGACCATGTAGGTCTTTTCTTTTTTGTTCCCACTTTTTAAAGATAGCTTCAAGAATTGGTATGCGTATATGCAGACTATTACGTGATTTATTTCTCCCATAATCATTATTTCAGTAATACGTAATCTGTTTATACCAACCACTTAGCAAATTTTATTTAATTTATCTTTTCAAATAAGTAGCTTCTCATGTTTTTTTTATATCAGCTATCCAAGAAACTGAATTTTGGTGCTTAATCTAAAGCATTTTTCCTTGTTTTGCATTATTAAAGTTTATATGATGAGCTGAATTTTTTTTTTTGGTTCCTAAATTACTATAATCTATTTCATGGACATTTTTCCCTTAGAAAAATTCACTAATTAAATTAAGTTTTGTTCTACACAAAAATTGTTTTCTGTCCTAGTATTGCTGTGAAATTAACTCTTACACGGAAATGCAAAATTTCACTGGTTCACTCACACAGAGCCAAGTAACATCAACTACTTTTAGGAAAAAAGAAAGGGAAAAATAAGTTTATTAAGCCAAAAGCCACTTGAACTTACTGTTTTTACAGTATTAAATTGTTAATGGACATTGGATTCAAACACCAAGGGCCTCAGGAAGATTTTTATCTTGAGTGAGATAAGGAAAACCACATCATAACATATAAAATCCTTTCTTATTCAAAATTTAAAACTTTTATTACCACTAAGAGTTTATAATTTTTTTTTCTCCAAATACAAAATCTCTTTTTTGTTAAGCTTTAATTTGAAAAGTATGAACACAATATAGGCATGTTGTGTTGAACATCTCCAAAAACAGATAAGGATAGATCACCAGTATTTACAGAATTTTAGCAGTAAAAAGAACTTTGGCAAAGATCTTTTCCAAACTCACAGTTCTACATCTGAGAAATACTGAAGCCCACTCTCAGTGCATGCTGATGCTGAGCTTTCAAGGGAAAGTTTCCCAAGTATGCGAAGTGCTTTCTGTTATGTACATTTAATTCATCAGATTCAGTAGTACTTCTTTTTTTGAAAGACAGTAGATGTTATTGTGCAAATAATGCCTTCACTAGGCACTTCTTATATGCAGGGGCTGTTAAGCAGCTGAGATAATAAAATAGTCCATGCTGTTTAGAAGCCTATAAATCCTATAACTGGACTAAAAAGGTAAATGGCTTTTGTTCCTATTGTAAGCAAGTGTACCTAGTGGCAAAGGTGAGTGTAGGTTTAGAATAATACTCAGTTCAAGAAAACATTCAGGGAATGGTTGAATCTATGAAATACCTGACTTAAAATGGAATTTTATTCCGTTTTCATTTCTAATACCTTTTGGCATCAGTGACTTAAATTAGGAGCTTCATACATAACTATCCTGGTTTTTGTACATGGAATTGAATAGAAATCAGTCTGTCAATGGGATTCCGTTTTAAGAACTAGTTGGTTAAACTTGCTCTGTTTGGCTATTGGGTGAATTTAGTGTTAGAGGATTGTTTGGGCATCCAAGAAAGCTAGATCATTTATCAAAGGAGATTGTCTTAAGTCTCAGTATATTCCTAAAGAGCAAAGTACAAAACAAAAAGGTCATACAGGTCCACTAGCCATGGTTTTTATTTAAATGATGAGCACAACATGGTGTGCCTCTTATGACTCATAAATCACCTATAGTTAATTAAGTCCATGTCGACTCTAAGAAATAATTAGGAAAATTGCCCAAGAAAATTTGTCTAGGGGACTTCACCTACTGAACCATTTTGGGACCATCACGTTTCAAAGCAAGTGACCTGTGTGCTTTGCACATGGGAAGTACCTATCCATTTACTGGATTAAACTGAATAAATACAATTTATCTGCAAATCTAGGAGCAATTAAGAAATTGAGCATTGTGATGATAGTTGGATTCAGTAAGTAGAAATTTGATTCATTGGCCCAACCTTGATTGACGACTTTTTGTGCCAGGAAATAAATGGTAAGTGACTGCCCCATGCCCACTACTGTTTGGCACAATGGGGAAGTTAAAAAAAAAAAAAAGACTGCCTTCAAGGAGCTACTGTCTAAGTGAGCAGGCAGCATACTCATTATTGTAAGCAAACAATATGGACAGAATTAATTAATTGGAGATAATCTCAGATAGAAAGCACTAACATTAAGGTAAATGAGGAATGATTCCTTGCAGGTGAGATTTTTTTTTTTTTTTGCTGGGACTTGGGAGCCAGGAGGCAGAGGAGAGGAAGAATGAAATTCTAGGTATGAGACATAGCTGGTGAAAATTGCATGGAGGCAGAAGATATTCCTTCCCCTGGTGCCAATCACAACTTCAATACCTTCCCATCTTAACACTACTTGCCCATGTACTCATAAATGTTCCATAGAGGATCTATGTTAGAGGGAATTGTCTCAGTATTCTGTGGGCACCAGCGTAGCACTTAGGCTGTTCACCTCTCTCTTCCCATACTCTCATATTTCCTGTATGGTATCTTGTACCTGTACCTGTATTGGTATCACCCAGTTTATAAATGCAAAGTGTCTCTGGTAATAAGCTGCAGCCTACTTAAGTCCACTGTTTTACCTGTGAGCTGTCTAGTTTGGACTCTTTGAAAATTGTGGTGTTCCACGATTCCAGCCACCAGGCATCACCAAGAGCGTATTGTTAAAAGACAGGGTTTTGTTTCAGGCAGCAGCTCATCACTGTTGCAAGTAAAGTACTTGCAGTTTCCCAAATGCAACCTTCTTGTCAGTTTTGGGTCCCTTTAACTGGCCATTTGCTGTTCTTGCCCAAGACAGATATACCCTTAAGTGGATTACATGTCTGTTTTTCATGCTATATTCTGGGCAATAGGATTCTTCATCCACTTTTTCTTGAATGTATTGTGAGGTTGATCGCTTCCCAGCTTTTGGCATTCTCATTGTTTGGCATTCTCAACTGTTAACATCAGTTAAACTTATGGGAGATAGTGACATGCAACATCAATAAAAGACTGTGGTTAATTTTTTTTTTTTTTACCAGCCCTGTGATTTCAAAAGTGTAGGGAACTCCACTGAGAAACTCCCCTACCTGTAAAGATGAGCATGACTCCACAACTTAAAAGGTTTAGCCCGGGTACTGAGAAGTGAGTGCCTCTGGGATCATTCATTCAGCCAGTGTGCTGCACCGGCTCCCTATCCATGATAGCCCTTCCTCTAGGTTCAATTATGACATTTAAAGACTTAGCATTTAGGCTAACATCTAAAAATTAGGATGCAAAATGTTTGAATTGACATTTAAATGAGTTGGCA
The DNA here is from genome assembly GCA_028627135.1 of Pseudochirops cupreus. Lineage (NCBI taxonomy): Eukaryota > Metazoa > Chordata > Mammalia > Diprotodontia > Pseudocheiridae > Pseudochirops > Pseudochirops cupreus. The sequence continues at coordinate 193,174,702 of CM053583.1, forward strand.
CACTTTTTCTTGTTACATTTATTTTTGTCCTGTACGCCAAATATTACTGACATTTCATTGTGTAAGAGAGTGGACAGAGGCCTCTCTCTGCTCTAAGTAGATGGTCCTTTTGTCAATAGCTATATCCAAATGCAGATCACCTGTATCTGGAGCCCTGCTCCTTAATTTGCCTCCATCAGAACAACTAATTTAGTGACCCAGTAGATTGGCAGTCGCAAGCACCTCCATTCTGCCGTATGGACTCATTTGTGCAGTGATTTTGGATCTTAAGTTACAGCCTGATGACAGCAGGTGGAAATAATAGCAGATAGATGTCTGTGTGCTGTTACTGCACACCAATGACTTTCTGACTGTTACCCACGGAAAGACAAGTTCTAATACTGAGCGTGCACCTTTTCAGTACTACTAAAAGTGAAACTAATTTGAAAATGTAATGCTGCACCCAACCTAACGGAATTAATGTTTTCTACTAGAAAGCACGTTGCCATAACTACTAATGCCTGGGGCTGTGGTTTAAGTCGAACGATGCCCTTCCAATGGTCTTTACCAAGACCAGAAAGGGCCACGGTCCACCAGAAACCCCTGCCCCTAATACAGCATCCCTTCAGCTGGGCTGCTCCAGGCCTAAAGTCCGCTGAAGCGGCTCACTGTCCGGCATCAGACTAAGGGATCCCAGGAATTCAACATAACTTACTGCCGCGTCTAGGACGTTTAAAATGACCCCCCGTCTCCAGGGAGGTAATACGGCCAGCCGGGGGGGGCTAGGACCCACGCCCGGGCGCCGCCGAGGAAACCAAAGTTCAAACAAATATTGAAAACACCACGGTGGGATCGAGATCGCCCCCAGTCGCAGTCCGGGGTCGGGGCCAGCTGGGGACCGCCCCAAACCCTAGACGCCTACTCTGCACGTGACAGAGACACCAAGGCAGAAGGGATCTCGTGGGGCGCCCACCTCTCGCGGGGGACAAAAGGGGCGCACAGGCACCAGAACGCGGAGCCTGGGGGCCACGGGAGGCCGGAAGGCGCTTTTCCTCTAGACCCCCGAAAGGCAGGCGTTATCGGAGACGGAAGCACTAGAGCCCCGGGACGGGCATCTGCTCCTCCCCTCCCAGCCGGCCGCGGGCTCCGGGGACAAAGGGCTACGAAGTCAGAGGAAACAGGAGACTCATCATTTTTTAAACGTGAGCCCCCCGCCTCCAGCCCAGAGCCAGCCTTCATAAATGAATAAAGGCCTTATTCCCGGGGGCGCCAGACGAACGCGGCGACCCTCGACCACACTCAGAGCGTACAAATTTAGAGGCTTCCCCCTCGCCCATTCACAGCAGAAACCCGCACAGGCAGCCGAAACCGGAGCGCCCCCAAACCGAGGTAGACTCCCCTTCACCCCACGTGTCGGCTAAGCTCGACCCTTCCGGGTCTGGGCCAATCGGGCCCCACCCCACCCCGCGCCGCGCATGCGCGAAGGCGCTGCCTGACCCCCCCCCCCCCCCCGCATGTAAGCGGGGACGGGACTTCCTCTTCTCAGCGGCCCCGGATTCGTTGTTCGCTCTCTGCCCCGGACGAAATAGGGAGGACGCCTTCAGCTGGCAAGAGGGCACGACTCTGCTCGAGGACCAACATGCTGTGTGGTGCCCGGCAGCAGCTGCGGAGCCGGCTCCTGCCCGCCCTTCTGGGGAGCAGGGGCTGTCCGCCAGGGCGAGGCGGGCCCTCACTGGGGAGCCCCAACGGCCTCCTGCCTGTGGCCGCCTGTGCCTACGGGGTCGCTGCGGCGTCGGCCGAGGCTTGGGGCTGGCAAGAGACACTGGCTTCTTCAGCCCCAGCACACTGGGCGGAGGCGTTGCTGATGGGAACGCGGGACGCCACCGGGCTGCCGTGGTGGGCCAGCATTATCGTCACCACCGCAGCCTTGAGGACCGCTATCACGCTGCCCCTAGCAGCTTACCAGACCTACATCTTAGCCAAGGTGAGCGCGCATGCGCGGGGAGAGGAAGGCAGGGGAAGACAGGAGAGCTGCCAGCCAGCTCCGCCCCCTACGAGCTCCCTGTAGTGCGCATGCTCTAACCATGCCCCCACGAGCCCGCCCTCGTGCGGTCCCTGAGCCCCGCCCCCTGCGGCTTCTACCCTTCCGTGCAGGCCCTAGCCCCGCCCCCTGCACGTGTGTAGATAGATGCATGCACCCCGCGTGTTCTCGGGCACGCGCGTGTTAGCCACTTTAGGGGCGCGGTGCCACCGTGCTTGGTACAGCGGCTGGGCCGGTTCCGCGTCCCCTCTGGCCGCAGCGCAGCCTCTTCCTAGCCTGGAAGTCACCGTGCGGAACCTGCGCTCTGTCTCCTCCGGCCGCTGGCCAGTAGCCGCCCGCAGCCTCAGAACTTGGGGTCGGCTTCTTATTTCTTGGAAATGAGATGGTCAGAAAGGCCGGCTGCAGAGTCTCCACCCCCCCTCCCCTTCCCTCACGTTGGCTTGCTCGATTTCTCTGTTCGGACCTTTTCCTGAGCCGTGCTTGCCCCGGCCCCCATCTGGCGGGTGAGCGCCCCCAGCTTTGTGCTGGCACCAGGAAGGCCGCTGTGCAGCCCTTTGGGATCCGTCCACCCCAGTCTCTGCCCCGCCGCAGGGCCGCCTCGCCATGCCTCCAGCCACTGAGCAGGAGAGCTCCCTGAGATCCACCTCGTGCATCGGGCCATTGCTAGAGGAGATGCTCTGGCAGTGTCTGCTCCCCCCCCCCCCCACCCCCCAGGCACAGACCTCCCTGGAAGCCGCCCCCAGCTGCGAAGTGCTAAGAGCCTGGTGCTGCTGTGAACTGAGGCAGGAAGGTGGCAGGACCAAGACAGCAGTTCAGACAGCCCGTACAGCCATGTAAAAGAAAGTCACTTGGAAAGAATTTGCAGCTCTTTATCAGTGCATTAACCAATTAGGACTCCAGAAGACTGATGATAAAACTTCCCAATGGTTAAGATTGCAAACCTTAGAGCCCTGCTATTATCAAGCGTTATTTTCATGTTTTCCTACCTCTTGGCAAAGAAATGATGGACTAGCAGTCCGTAGCAGACCGTATTTTCAGACATGGTCAATATGTGAATTTGTTTTGTTTGTCAATTCTTACTTGTTATAGGGGAAGACATTTATTTCTGGGTGGGGATGATGAATGCTCCCCAGCATTCATTTTATTTGGGGGTGGTATAGGTGAGTGATGATAGTAATGGCCCCCAAACGAAGAACATCAACCTTGAAAAAATACAGAGATTGCAGGACAGAATTAGGAAGAGGACACAGACAATCAGCAGGGCGGCTTTGGTACTTACATGTGGCAGTTAGTAGAGATTTTAAGAACATGGGAGAAATTCATGGTTTCATATACAGTTCTCTTGTGTTCCTGTTTTTGATGCCATAATAGAAAAAAAGACGTTGTTAAAAACAGCAAACAGAATTAGACTAGAACCCTGCAGTGTTCTAATAGAAATCTCTGTATTGAGATTAGTCCATTTATCATTATTCTTTATATCTGGGTCTGTGAAGTGATGATTTTCTGTCATCTCAGTAGATTCACCTACTGGGGCCTGAGGTTATGCCAGTGCAGTGTTTTATGTTTCTGAAAATAAGAACAGGTTATAGGGAGAAAGAAGCAGAAGTGACTATAGATAAATGTTTTAAATGAGTATAACAGATTCTACTTTGTTTTTAGCTAGGTGGAAAATTTGCAACCAGAAATAAAAACAATTGCCAAGAATCTGAATTATGATGTCGCACTTCGAGCAAAACAGTTGGGATGGTCAAAAAGACTAACTAGGTAAGACAATTCGCATGTGGGAGACACTTATTAAATATTAATTTAATATAACTTAACTAAATGCAGACTGTTAAAGACAAATTTTGAACACAACAGATGAATGATTTTAGCAGTTATCATTACGTGCCACATTGTTGCCAGGAAAATGTTCAGCCTTTCACATATTTTAATGTGATTTTGAAGAATAATAGCTTTGTTAGTGTATCCTTTAATTTATAAATAATCTGTAATATAATTTAAATCAGATGCAATGAAGTAAGAATTTTAACAGCAACATGTAATGCCATGCATGAATAGCTTTCCAGAAGAATGCTACTGTGAACAGCTTTTAAGGTTCTGAATACACAGTATAGTGAACAGTCTATTCCATAACAAATCAAAGCAAAACATTCACAGAAAATCAAGGTATAGCATTCACAGTATTACAACTTATCACAGAAAATCACAATATAATATTCACAACAGCTTATCATTAAAATGACCACATGGTTTTCACCATAGTGGTCACAATAGTTTTCAACAAAGTATAGTCATTTAGTACATTCAGTCAATCATCCCTAAGGAAGTTTGCCTCCTTACTCATTCATTCAGTCATCTCAGAGTACAATAGTCAAAGTCTTCCACTCATGGGGCACACTAAGTTAACTCAATCAGTCACTTAATTCGGTAATCAAGTACTAAGTATCATTGATCACTAAGTACAGTTATTAGAAAATACACAGACTCTCCATCCCTAGTTCACTAGTAAATTTGAAATTCCACAGTCAGTATATAGTGTCCAAGTAAAGTCTTCTTTCAGCTTGTCTTGGGGTGGTCTCTCAGATTCCGTGGATCCCCTTCCATGGTCCTAGCTCCTACTTGAATCCACCAAACAGTCACCTGGATTTAGAGGCAAATAGCTCCCAGGTCCTTTTCCAGTTCTCTGCGCAGTTCATGCTCTGTATTGGAGCTCACAGTGTCCAGTCCATCTCAGATCCTTGTGTTCCCGGGAATTCAAGGCTCAACCAAGCCACAAACAAAGTCTTAGCATCCCATTCATGCTACCTTAGTCTTCTGCAGCTTGTTCAAAAAGTCAGAATCACCTTATAGGGGTGAGGGGGTGCGGCTTAGCCTCCTTAGCCTCCATGGGGCTTGCTCCAAGATCTGACTCAGTTCTCAATTCTCACCATCAGCTGTTCAGCCTCCACATTCCTGTCCCAAGAAATTCTGACTGTCCCTCCCTGGAGCTTTTCCTTATATACACATAGCATTAGCTTCCTGTTTGAGCCAACCCCTTCCTGTTCTGTGAGCAACAGGAGACAGGAATTCATACCTTCTGTTTCCCCAACAGAGGCTTGATCAATTACTAAGTGCTAAATACCTGCTTCCTTTGCTTAACTTGAAACAAGGTGCCAAGTACCTGCTTACTTGCCAATACAAAAAGGGGTCTTCAGATTCAGATTACATTACCATTACACAACATTATTCACATCAATTTTAACAGGTACTATTAAACTTTGATGTAAATTAAATGGATTATTAAAGATTTAAAAAAGAAATTTCTTAGTTAACATTTTCTTGGATGGCCTTTTATGAAGCTTATGGTTACAGAAGACTAGAAAACTACACGACATCTGCTTAGTTTATGCTCTGGCTGTGAGATGCTAACTTGCAGTGTTGCTTTTTACAGAAGTTTTTTAAAAATTAATTTTAAGTGACTTTTTGGTGGGGAGACAGACTTTTCCTTCCTCTCCTCTCTCGTTCATTCAGGCTTGTTTACCTCAACAACATGAGGAGGCTTGTTTCAGAGCTGTATGTTCGGGATAATTGTCACCCATTCAAAGCCACTCTGCTGGTATGGATTCAGATACCAATGTGGGTCTTTATGTCTATTGCCCTACGGAACTTCAGTCAAGGGATATCGGATTCAGAAGGTGATCATTTAGAAAACATAATTTCTCTCAAAGTACTTTTTCCTCTTTGATTTTACCAAAAATTTATTTTCTTGTTTTAATTTTATGATTGAAAGTAATAACATTGTTTATTGTATGATTTATCAGTATTAATTCTCATATCCCTTTGGTCGCATAAGATGTTTTTAAGTTTCTCAAGTATGCATGTTCCTAAAGCAGGGCTTTTCTGTTTTTGCTACGGCTAGAAGGGAGCAGTGGTATAAAGATATCTAGAGAAAGCCAAAAGGGAATTTTGTCTTTTTTTTTTGGTCTTTATTAGTTTGATTGTTTACATTTGGTTTACAAGATTAAGTTCCACAATCCCTTGAGTTTCAAGTTTTCTCCCCTCTACCCCACCTCCCCACCCATGGTGGCGTGCAATCAAGTATAGGATCTGCAAATACTTTCACATTGGGCATTAGTCAGGTTATACAGAAGGATTCTAATGGGAAAAGAGGAAACAAAACCAAACAAGAAAAAGAAAGAGAGCAGGTAGTTTGCTTCAATCTGCATTGAAACTGTTCTTTCTCTGAATGTAGACATCTCTCTCCATCATGAGTCTTTTAGAGCTGTCTTATAACCCTGCATTGGTGAGAAGAGTCCAGTCTGTCAAGGTTGGTCGTCACACATACGTTGTGTCTGTCATTGTGCACAGATTTCTCCTGGCTCTGCTCTTCTCACTCAGCATCAGTTTGTGTAGGCCTCTCCAGGTAAATAGGAAGTCCGTCTGCTCTCCATTTCTTACAGCACAATAGTATTCCATTACATTCATATACCACACCTTGTGTAGCCATTCCCCAGTTGAGGGGCATCCCCTTAATTTCCAATTATTTGCCACCACAGAAAGAGCTGCTATAAATATTTTTGTACAACTGAGTCTTCCTCCCA
>CM053583.1:193181804-193200604 GCA_028627135.1 Pseudochirops cupreus
CATTTCTCTAATCAATAGTGATTTAGAGCATTTTTTCGTATGCTTATAGATATCTTTAATTTCTTCCTCTGAAAACTGCCTGTTCATATCCTTTGACCATTTATCAGTTGGAGAATGACTTGTATTCTTATAGATTTGACTCAATTCCCTGTATATTTTAGAAATGAGGCCTTTATCAGAGACACTGGTTGTAAAAATTCTTTCCCAATTTTCCCCTTCCCTCTTAATTTTAGTTACATTGGCTTTTTTTGTACAGAAACTTTTCAATTTAAGGTAATCAAAATTATCCATTTTGCATTTTATAATGCTCACTAACTCTCGTTTGGTCATAAAGTCTTCCCCTCTCCATAAATCTGACAGGTAAACTATTCCTTGCTTTCCCAGATTGCTTACAATATCGGCCTTTATACCTAGATCATGCACCCATTTAGGCTTGATTTTGGCATGTGGTATTAGATATCGGTCTATGCCCAGTTTCTGCCACACTATATTCCAGTTTTCCCAGCAGTTTTTGTCAAATAGTGAGTTCTTATCTCCAAAACTGGGGTCTTTGTGTTTATCAAACAGTAGAATACTATAGTCATTGGCTGCTGAGTCTCATGTACCCAATCTGTTCCATTGATCCACTACTCTTTCTCAGCCAGTACCAAGCAGTATTGATGACCGCTGCTTTATAATACACATTAAAATCTGGTACGGCTAGGCCCCCTTCCCTAGCATTTCTTTTCATTAATTCCCTCAATATTCTGGACCTTTTGTTCTTCCAAATGAATTCTGTTACTACTTTTTCTAGCTCTGTAAGTCATTTTTTGGTAGATTGATTGGTATGGCACTAAATATGTAATTTAATTTAGTTAAAATTGTCATCTGTATTATATTAGCTCGACCCAGCCATGAGCAATTGATGTTTTTTTAATTAGTTAGATCTGACTTTATTTGTGTGACAAGTGTTTTGTAGTTGTGTTCATAGAGGTCCTGGGCCTGGGTTTGTTTTGGCAGGTAGTTTCCCAAATATTTTATAATGTCTACAGTAACTTGAAATGGGATTTCTCTTTCTGTCTCTTGCTGTTGGATTTTGTTAGAGATATGTAGGAATGCCAGGGATTTATGTGGGTTTATTTTATATCCTGCAACTTTGCCAAATTTATTTATTGTCTCAAGGAGGTTTTTACTTGATTCTCTAGGATTCTCTAAGTATGTCATCATACCATCTGAGCAGTTTTGTCTTATGATTCAAGGAATGATGATGTGAATCTCAGGGGCCACAGTGGCTGGGAAGGGTCTGTTTATTGAAGGGTATGATCATGATTCCCCCCTGAAGAATATCCCTGTTGAACTGGCTTACACAAAGGTTTGCTGTCTTCCCCACGTATATTAGATATATAAGTCGTGTCAGCCTAAAAAACACTTCTCATTCCTGGGAATGTACAAGGTAACAGGTGATTGTGGCAGGTAAGAGATGCAATGCCTGAGGAAGCAAAGTGTGAGCCTGTGAGCATTTTCTTTTATTAGGCAGCATGTGACAGTTGCCTAATGGATCAGGACCAGGCCCCTTGGATTCCCCATTGATTCAGTTATGGGGCTAGTCCAGCTTCTGACTTGGGAGAAAACGTCATTCAGTTATGGGAATTGGGGAAAAAACCTTATTGCAGTTTTGAACCTAGCCCTGCATGGCTGGGAAGCTGGCCCACCTCTGCTTGCTGCCCAGAGACCCTTAACTAAGGCCTCGGTTAGACGTGCAAAGATCGTTGCAAGTTTTCTCACAGATGTGTGCCTCAAGCAGCCCGCGTGTCTCACTTGAAAACAGGCTCCGTACTGATCCATCACCTGCTGTTTTCATGTTCCCTTGATTGTTTGCAGACACTTGGGGGGAGCGGCACACCTTTTTTTTGAATTTAGGAAATTGCACTTATTCCATCTCTTTTTCCCAACTTGGGAAGTCCCTAATTTTTCCTTCAATTAGAAATCATCTTACCTACTTTTGTATCCCAGTTACTTGTTTTCTTTTAGTTAGTTAGTCTGATTGATGTATGAACATCCCCTTTATTTGAGGTCCAGTTCCAAAGGTGAGGCAGTTTCCTTGTCCTGATTTGTTTTGGCATCTGCTTTGTTGCCGTGCACTGCTTAATAAATTGATCTGCTCCAAAGCTTGAGTCTTTGTTTCTTCAGCCATTTATTTCATCTCACCCCCCACGAAATGTTGCCTGAAGGCGCCCGGAGATTGTTATTAGGCCCGTAGGAGAGAGCTCTGGGCCAGCAGTCAGGAAAACTCCAAGTTTAACTCAGGCCTCAGACACTTGCCAGCTGTGTGACTCTGAGCAGGTCTCTTTACTTGTCTGCCTCAGTTTCCTCCACTCTGAAATGGGAATAATACTGATAGTAGCTAACAAGGTTTCTGCCAGGTCGAAGGATAGAAGGTTTGTAAAGCGCTTTGCCTGGCACATAGTTGGGCCAGAAGAACTTCTGTCTTGGGGGCCTCCTAGCTCAGTAAGCGGCAGCAGTGATACCGTAGCTGAAGGAGGCATGACTTTCTCGGCTTCATTGAAAGAAGCATTGTGTCCAGAAAAAGGGACTGCAGAGGTCTGATTGGATCTGATCAGGGCAGAACAGATTTGGAGTTAGGCCTGATTCTGTGGCACATCTCCTGAAGGAAATGGACAAGCCGGAGTGCACTCGGGGGTGGTGTATGAATGAAGATGGCCACACGAGTACGATACTGAACTTTAAAAATGACTCCAAATATTTGAAGGCCTGTTGCAGGAAAGAGAAACAGGTCTTACTCTGTGTGGACTCAGGCCAGAACGAGTAGCAATGGCCAGAGGCTACAGAAAGTAAGGGAGAGGCCCCTAAGAATCAGGACCTTCCCCAAGTGGAATGGACTGTTTCAGGGGAGAGTGGGTTTCCTACACACCACACGCCCTCATAGTAAATGGATGGTCACTTGTCAGGGATGCAGAGGGTATTCCTGTTTAGATTGTTGTTTGTCCTATGTTCTGGAAGAGGACCGTGACAACAGGGAGATGGTGTCATGACATGGACGTGAATAGGATTTATGTGAGGGAGGGCTGTGTAGAGTCACCAGCCTCACTTTCTCCTCCAGAGCCATCTGGGTCCAGTGGCCAGATATGGATCAGGGCGACCTGAGATGGCCCTGGATACAGTGGGAGGTCTTGGCCTTTTTAAGCTAAGGTCTTTCCCAGGTGTCAGTTTGATTGAGGCAACATCCATTTGGTGATTAAGACTAGGTAAGAAATGTGGCAGAGAATGGCCTCTTCTACCTAGTCAAGGAAAAAATCAATCTGGGAGGGGGTTCCTGGCCAAAAGAGAAAAGGTTGCTACATTTACATTTATTCTGAGTCAAAGAATGTAAATTTTGATCCCTGAAACCTCCAAAGGTCATCTTGGGCTTTACATAGTTTGGGGTTTAAGGCTTGATTTCATTCTTAAGGACCATGCCTTAAACCCAAATCACTCTGGCTCTCATTGATTCACTAGTAGTAGGTCCCAGGCCAATCCCCACTTGGTTATTGTTTGGGTCCTGTTTAGATAAGCTTAGGACTAAGTAGCCTCTGAGCTCTCTTGCAACTTTGTAATTCGTTTATAGGCTGAGTCACTGTAGAATTGATATATCAGTTCTTGAGTTCTGATTGCTAACTGGAAAATTTTTTTTTATTAAAATTGTACCAGGCCAGAAAAATTTCCACTTTCTAGGAAGGAAAGGAGGAGGAAAAAAAAGAGTATGGGATAAAAAAGCTCTGTAAGTTCACATAGTCCTACAACCTGGGGGGGAAATAGGCAAAAAAATGTAAAAGAAGAAGAAAAAACTTGTGGGCTAATAATAATCTTAGTCCAAAATAAAAACTCTAAGAGTATATATATGTCTTCCAGTTTTTAGTGCTCCCTTCCTCAGATGTATCCTTAATGTTATCTCTTTTTAAGTGTGTTACCTATTTTAAGTATTGTAAGACTTGTTAAATATTGTAGAATGAATGTCAAGTGAAAAAAAATCTGCAAGCCTTGTTTAAAGGAAATATGTGATCGTTAGTCTCCTCAGTTCATATATTCTCTGTTTCTGCTTTTCATAAGAATTATAATCTCTCAGTTTGTGAAAATATAACATGTCTTTTTCAGGAGAATTTTCTATTCGGGAACAATTTTCAACTGGTGGAGTCCTCTGGTTTCCTGACCTCACCATGCTTGATTCCACATGGATTCTACCAGTCTCATTTGGAATCCTCAATTTGTTAGTAGTGGAGGTAAACTATTTAGATTGAGGGATTTATTTTTGTTAAATTTCCTGTGTCGAGGACAAGTTGAACAATAGAAAAGTGGTCCTTGAAAACTTTGTATTATGCATGTACTTGTGTGTGCAGTTGGTAAACCAGGTAACAGTCTTCTTTAAAGTCTTGGTTTGCAGGTAACACAGTCATTTAAAGTTATGATGGCAGAAAGTTATTCACATACATGGAGAGTGTTGGTAGGTCACCAATCAGTTAAAGGAATATTTATAACATGCACAGTATGGAGGGAGATCTGGCTGGCTAGTTTGGCTTTAAAATAAATAGATTGTATGAATGGGAAATGATATCCTAGAGAAAACAGCAGGAGGTTAAAGAGGAGAAATGGTGTCTTCCTAGGAAGCCGCTGTGATAGTACAGCAGGGTGTGGGGGATGTGTAGAGCGAGACAGAGAGTCACTGGGGTCATGGACTGAAATTCGGAATAAGGAAGAAGACACAGGTGCAAATCTTCCCTGTGTCACCCAGAGCTAGTCAGGGCCCCTCATTCTTCCTCTGTGGAAAGCACTCAAGTCCATGGTCCAGTGATCACAAGTTCAGTGTGAGGCAGTGCTTGGGCATCTAGGTGGGTATAAGTGGCATTGTGGAGTATTGGCTCTAGAGGCCGATGGTTTGGGTTCAAATCCTGCCTCTGATGCTTCTTCCTTGTGTAACTTTGGGCAAGTCACTGAATCTTCTTTGGCTTTAGTTTCCACACCTGGAAAATGAGGGGGTTGGATGAGGAGGTCTAGGTGTGTCGTCCCATGTGTGCTGTTGGAGACCAAAGGTCAGCACTCAAGAGAGTTCAGGACTGGACCTGTGAATGGGAGAGTCATTTTCATAAAGGTAGTCATTGAAGCCATTGCAGTCCATTGAAATTTCAGAGGCAGAGAAGGCAGACCTTGAGAAACACCCACATGAAAGAGTTAAGAGAGGAAAAAGTAGGTAAGAGTGTGAGTGAGATAGGAGCCCCATTGCACAAGGTTGTGGGGTGAGTGGGTGGCCACCAGCGTCAGTCCCAGAGGAGCAAAAATGGCCGCTGGGCTTCGGGATTCTTTCACAGGTGACCTTGGAGAAAGCAGTTTTAGTAGAGTAAGGGAGGCAGAAACCCTGTTTCAGGGATGGGGGGGGTGGTAGTAAGGAAGTTGAGATGGTCAAAGGATCAGGGAACACTTATTCTAAGATTAGAAAGATCTTAAAAAAAAGTTGGAAAGATCTGAGCATGTTTGTAGATATTAGGCAGTTTATTCATATACTGCACTGATAAAGGTGTGTTTATAAAAGAAACTACACATCTTAAAATGTGGCCTTTCAGCCATATGTTGGCATTGTGTTATGGAACAGTTTTGAGGAAAATATATATGTGTGTGTGTGTGTGTGTGTGTGTGTGTGTGTGTGTGTGTGTGTGTCTGTATTTTCATAAATAGGTTTTAGACAGGAGAAAGGAAAATGAGACATTACAAGCAAATTTTTTTTCCAATCACATCAGCATGTATGCATGAGAAAATTTCAGCCGGATGATCTACTGCGTGTTGACACTTTTCAGTCTTTTTGCCTTTTTTAAAAAAATTAATTTATTTTTAGTTTTCAACATTCATTTCCACAAGATTTTGAGTTACAAATTTTTCTCCCCATCTTTCCCCTGTGCCCACCCCAGAATAGCAAGCCTACTGAATACCCCTTCCCCCATTCTGTTCTCTCTTATATCCCCCCCCTTACCCCCCTAACTTTCTAGTAGGGCGAGATGGGTTTCTATACCCCAGAGCCTGTATATTTTAACCCTTTTCAGTCTTTAGAGATCATTTGTCTCTTTTTACTTGGCCAGTTCCTTTACTGAAACCCCTAATAAAGATGAATTAAACAGATCAATTGTCAGGTTTCTGCACACACATAACAACTGTTACGACATAGCAGTTAGACTGTGAAGTGGTTACCCACAAACACAAAATGTGTATTTGTGCATTTAGGACACAGTTAACACAGTCAGTTATAGCGTTTGAATGAAAAGCAACTCGAGAATAAAAGTAAAGCTCTAAAAAAAATAGTGAGTATTACTCCGTTATGGTCCAGGCTTAGGGAAAGAATTAAACCTGTATTCGTTATTTCAACTAAATGAAAAGATAACTCATCTCTTAGATGTTTGTGTCGCTTCACAGACTAGATAGAAGTGGATGGAGATTACCCCACCCCCCACCCCCCATCCCCGCTTCGCCAAGGGTTCCTTATGGACTGGAGGGAGGCTCATCACAAGGTAGCATTCTCACACATTAATCCCCCAGTGGCTTCCCAGCCCCTAATCACAAGCAGAGGACTGTGTACTTTTCCACCTTAGGCACATCCCTGTCACCCTTAAATCTTTTCTACACACATTGACACAGCCACAGGCAGGGCTGGTTGCCTGCATTGACATAGTTATGGGCTCTTACGGAGCACCTGCCATTATTGAAGAATAGGGATGAAAGTGGTAAGAGACTGAGCGTGAGAGAGGATAGTGGGTCACTGAAGCAAATACATGCTGATGATTTTGGTTTTTGATCACATAAACGTATTTGTGACCAACTTCCTACTCTGTGTCCTCAGTGGTTCTCCAGCAGGAGTGAGGCCCTTTTCCTTCTCTCAAGATCGTGAGCTTCTTTTGGATGGCGTAGTTTCTTCCTTATTAGCAGCAAGTCAGGGTCCTCTGTTTAGAAATTACAGATGACTGTTTAATAATTTTTTTTAAGTAGAGGGATGGCTAATTGAACATATTTTCTATAATGACAGAAAAATTTCTCAAAGGACTGAGTTCAGGTTTTAAAAATTTATTGACCTTTCTTATAAGGTGCAAAATTCAGTTTTTAGTCAAAATTTATCTGATTTGATTTGCATTTTATTTCTGTTGTTGTGTTTTCTTCCCCTTTAGATTTTTGCATCACAAAAATTTGGAAAGTCCCGCTTTCAGAAGTATGTCACACATTTTATTCGTGGAGTATCTTTGCTGATGATACCCATTGCTGCATCTGTACCCTCAGTAAGTAACGTAGAACGGTAAGAGCACTGTATGTTTTTGTGAAATGGTGTTTATGAAATCCCAAGAGACCCTGCTCAAGTCTGACCTTTTGTATAAAGTCTGACCTTCTTGTCACGTCCTCCTCAGCTTGTCTGAGTGGCTTTGTGCCTCATTATCTAGGGACCTCAACTTCTTCTTTGTATCCATCCGCAGCAACTGATGGTTTCTTAATAAATGTTGGATTGCCCATAATTACTTAAACTCAGTTTGATTAGTTCATTAAACTCCCAGATCAGTTGGAGTCTAAACCATAGAATTTGGGGATTGCGATTTCCTCTGTATGAGGTGATCTTGGTGAGAAAACTCTGTCATCATCTCTTCTGAACCCAGTGTCCCCTGCGAGTTCCCCAAGCAGCGCTCTTGTCTAGGGGTGGGACTGGAACCCACCTTCCTGACACCAAGGCCAGTTCTCTGTGACCACTACACACCTCCACCTTTCCATGATAAGACTGTAAAGACAATTTATTATTTCACCATATGCTTCAGTAAGTAGTGTTCTCGTATTTGACGTTGCTTTCTAAGTTTTGTTCTTGTCTCTCCACCTGAATTGTGAGCTCTTTGAGGACAAGAACTGGATACTTCTGTGTCCCTTTCTGCACCTAGGAGAATCCTGAAGCAGATATTAGGAATTAACTAAGTGTTTTTTGACTAATTGACTATTTTGTGCATTTGGCCAAAATATAAGTCAGATGATGTTGATGACTAACATACTTAAAGAATGTTTTGGGGTCATTTTTAATAATTCTGTGCATCAAAAAATACTTGGATTCCACATGTCATTGTATTGTGATGATTCCTTTACAAGGTTAGAGAGCAGATGGAATGAATGATGAAAAGCCATTATTAAGCCTTTACTTTGTACTAAGTACTAGGAGTACAAATAGAGAAAAACCACATAGGCCTTCCTCCCAGGGAACTCTGATAACACCTGGAGAAGAGACTCAGAGTAAGAAACGCCCATGAAGGCTCAGCTGCAGGGTGACTGGTACAGGATGACAGTGTGTGGCTGCTCCACATCACTTCCTGTATGGATAGGGTGGCATGGGCAGGAAAGGAGTCATTCTGGTGGCTTCTCCTGGTTACCTGCGGAGAATACTGTGGAAGGGATAAGTCTGGTGATGGATGGAGTATGCATACCTCCAGCTGAACAGTCGTCTAGCCCAGTGGACATAGGCTTTTTTTGTGGGGTGGTCAGAGTGAATGCAACATCAGCTCTGCAGCCGTCAAAGAAAGGCCTTATAGCTGGCAGAGCAGTCATCCAAAAAGGAGCGGCGGCGCCTGTCCTTGCTCTCTGGGACTTCCTTGGCGCTGATGCTCGTGTCTATTTTTCTCTTTCCAGTCAATGGTGCTGTACTGGTTTTGCTCCAGCTTCTTAGGCCTCTCTCAGAACCTGCTGCTGCGCTCACCGGGATTTCGCCAGCTCTGCCGCATACCACGGACAAAATCACACTCAGACACTCCCTACAAGGACCTCTTTGCTGTCTTTTATGCCAGATTCTTTTTAAGAAAATGATCTCTTCCTCAGTGACTCTGGACATCTGACAGTCACATCACTTAAAAATGGAAGGTTAAGATCTTGGTGACGTTCTTCACGGGACACCCTCTTAGGTGGTGTCCAGTGCTTATTATCTAGAGTCTAAAATGCCGCTGCGGTGTATGACACAGGTGTTTTAGACAAGTGAAGATCTGGCCCAGGAAGCTTTAGTGGTTGGATTGTGGAAGGAAAGTTTGTTTTATGTGTGAAGGCTGTGTGGGTGGAATTTGCTTGGATTTCAGGAAGCAGTTAAAACCCTGAACTGAGAAAGGGAAGTGTCAATAAATCCCACACAACTAAAATGGAGAACCGACCTCGATGGAAGAAAAGCGTCTCTTGAAATAGTAACTGGCAATATTGCAGAGAGACTGACTGCGTGTTAGGTTGGATAAAATAGATGTAAAATTGGTAAGAAAACTTGATGGAATTGTGCCTCTTGGGTGTTCCCTGAGATGATTCAGTTGAGGTTATCTTCTTCATGCTTCAGTCAACCTGGCCATCTGCTAAGATGCAAAAGAGGGGAACAAGTTTTGTTGGAGGTCTGCGCCTTTGAGGAAAGATTGAACAAGTAGGGTGTTTTCAAGAAGAGGAAAGAACTGAGAAAAAGCTAGCAAGCAAGAGAATTGAAAGAATTCTTGCCCTCTAGTTCACACCACCATTTTATAAATGAGCAAGTGAACCTGGAGGTTAAATGGCTTATCCTACTAGGTGGTAGGCTTGGGGTTAGTTTTCACTTCAGTCTACCAGTACCATATGCTTTGCATCCCATGACATCATAGGTTGGGGCTAGGGAGACACAGAATAATAGCCTTTTTGTATTTACACCTAGTAGCAACATTAAAGAGTCCTGGAGTATAGTGGTGTCAAACTCAGTAGGCATTCCTGAGAGCTGCATATGGGCTTAGGAAATCACAAATATACATTATCTAAGTTGCATTTTATTTATTATCATTTTACAGTTATATTTTAACCTGGTTCCTCTGAGCTTGACACCTCTGCCCTACTGAGCTCTAAGTAAGTTAGGGGTTCTGGGGAAGGGGGTGGGAGGATCTAGAAAAGTCTAGAACGGTAAAATTTGCCTCAAAAGAAATTCTTAGATATAAATTAACTTGAGACAGGGTGAGAGATCAGCATCTACACTAATCTTCCTGTTTCCAGTCCAATCCTTTCCCATTTTTTTCATATCACTTCCCAGTTTACGTTTCCAACCCACCACCTTATATTACTCCAGTTTAAAAAGAAAAAAAAATGACTCTCCATTGCCTACAAAATAAAATCTAAACCCATATCCAACATTACAAGACCTTCCACAGTTGACTTCAAGCCTCTTCTTCCACCGTCCTTCACGGTCTATGTTGCGAACAGTAGATGATTCTGTCGCAGTCTGACGTTCTGCCTTCTGTCCCTTGGTTTTGATCCGGCTCTTTGAAGCCTGATGTGGTTGCCCCTTCTCAGAAGATTTGCCCCCATTTTCTTATTCCCTTTCCCTGTTGTAAAAGTGATTGCCTCAGGTATTTCAAACACTTTGCCTGGGCCCTTCTCAGTGGTTTGTAAATGTGGTGGAAGAAAGGTCAAGAAGACCTGATTTCAAATCTGGCCTCAGACAGTAGTTGTGTGAGTCAGGCCAAGCCATTCAACCCTGTTTGCCTCAGTTTGCTCATCTTTAAAATGAGCTGGAGAAGGCAAGGGCGAAGTGTGCTCTGTGTCAGACACAAAAATGCGAGAATCACAGTCTTGCAATCAAAACAAATAAAAATCTACATCAGTTGAGATAATCAAGGAAATTATATTTAAAAGAACCTTAAACAACCAATGTGAATATTAGACTTATAGGCACGAATTGATAGAACATATAAATTCAGAAATAGTTGGCTATTAAAAAGTGACATAGTAATAGAGCAGTAGTAGGAGAGTTAAGTGGCCTTGCAGAGCTTGACAAATCTAGAAGAAATAACAAATAAAAGGGAAAACATTGAACTGAACAAACTTGAATAGTTTTGGGCTGAAAGATACACGATTTCTTCTTAATGGAAACGTTTAGGCATGTGCTTATTTCCCAGTACCATATGGCTCATTTACAATAATGGATTATATACCAAGACAAATTATATATAAAAAACTAGCAATTCTTGACACATCTTATAGATCAAAACAACGAAATGTCAATTTAAACACAGTCGAAGGACACAGACCTAAATGGAGAACCAACGACAAAATTTGGATGCTGTCGGACTCTGTTCCGCTGTGTGCTCTGGGATGCTGCTTTTCCTGATGCCCCTCTGAAGGCCACTGGTAGATACTGTCCCACTGGGACTTGTCCACCATTGCTCTAGTAGATACTTCCACGTATTCCAGGGATATGTATGCACACAACACACACACACACACACACACACACACACACACACACACACACACACACACACACACGCACACACGCGCACACACGTGTATACAAAGCCCTTGACCATGATATCATTAAGCACGAGTAGGGAATTCCCAGGCCCAGGTTCTAAGCCTTTTAGAACAAATTGCATGGTAACACTAGCAAGCTGTTGCTCCTAGGCTTAGCTTTTTCTCTTCGTGCAAATCCTTGCAGAAGTGGGGGGGGGTGGGGGTGTCGGGTAGCTGAATGCCTTTTGTTAGAAATCTAATGGTGATTAACCAATGTGTTACTTAACTTTGTTAGGAGAAATCATATTTCAGAAAGTGATCATTTTCTGATTAACCTATAAAATAACCCTGAGTTCAGGGGTCCCCTAGTTTCTACTTCTGAATTTTTCCCACTTGTCCATGAAAGTGAGTGGGCAAAGAAAGTGATACAGAGGTATTCCAAACCAAGGCAGTAAGATCATTGTTTCTGCTAATATGATTTCCTGATCTTTCACTGTGCAAATAGTGCCACCTACAGGATGAAAAAGGCAAAATCAGAAAGCAACTTTACATACCTTTTTCTCTCCCCTCTCTCCCTCTCCCTCCCTCGCTTTCTCCTCTCTCCTTCTCTCTGTCTGTCTCTCTCTCTCTCCATACACAGTATAGGACCAAGGAAACGGAGAGAGAAGAAAATAGAATAACTTTATTAAGCCCCTACCATGTACCGGGCACTGTGCTAAGTGCTTTACAAATCTTATTTGACAGATGCTAATAGGCTCTGTGTAGGAGTATATATGTATGTATATACATACATATACATTATTTGTGTCTACTATATTCAGGTATTAGTGGACTTCTAATATAATGTGTATGTGTGTATAAACACGCACATGCATGTTTATGTATTAATATAATGCACACATGCATGTATATGTATATAACATATACACACACATACATGAAATTAGAATTTCTTAAGTGTTAGGCACTGTGCTAAGTGTTGGGGCCATAAATAGAGGAAAACAAGATGTCCACTATTGTCAGGGAGCTTACATTCTAATAGGGTAAGACAACATATTCGGGGGAAGCTGGAAATAGAGCAGATGGAAGGTATCCATGTGAGGGCCAGGCAACTGGTGGAAAGTTGGAGCTGGGACTCCTCCAAGCAAGGACTGGCCACTCGCCCCAGGGCAGAGTCATCTGAAGGCTGTGAGGAAGCTTCTGCACTATGAATGGCTTCTTACAAAAACCCATTTTGATCTGCAGGTAGCTCTGGCTTCTCAAAGGACATGCCTGCCTTTTGGCAGGTTCTGCATTAGCTATCTCATGCCTTGCCATGGCTGAAGGATTCACCTCTGAGTATCCAGCTCTGATAACAGCCCTCTTTGCACTTACTTGGGCTGATCTTCAGCAGCAGGCAGAGTCCTCTAGATTCATGCTGTTCTTGCCCAAGATGCAGAAGACGCTGAGAGGCGGGAATACTGAATGGGAGCTCCAAGGGCTCTGATTTAGTTAACTCTATGTTTGTTGGGTAATAAACTTTAAAAAAATTCAGGTTGGAGAAGTTTGCAAAAAACTACGCTGCCATCTTGACAGTTCTGTAAACTACTCTTGGCATTTCCATCTAGAAGTCAAACCTGTTTGGGTTCACTTTTTATTAGCCACAGGACCTAGTCACCTGGAGCCCCATGACATAATATTAATAATTATATTAATTATCAGTTGTATATGTAAAGCACACATTGTACTTTGAATTTTGCAAAGCACATTGTGCACATTATCTCATTTAAATCTCAACATCTTTCTGAAGCAGATATTATTCCAAGATTTCACAGATGAGGAAGCATCTCAGAAATTTGTCACTTGTCCATGGCCACACATTAAGTGTAAAAGGTGAGATCTGTACCCAAGTCTTCCTGATCCTAGGCCCAGTACCTCATCTGTAAGCCACACAAAAAGGACATTGTCTTAAAAGAGAATAGAAGGTGAGTCAAGAAATAGGAATAAAGCAGTCTGCAGGCCTGCTGCTCGTCCCAAACTTTAACCTCCTTAATCCCAGGGCTTGCAGGCTGTGAGTTCTCTTGGCTCTGCTTTCTGTACTGTTTTATCAGACAGGCTGTTGAACAGGGAGAACAGGTTTGCTAATTAATGAGCTCTGCATTCCCTGCGTTGACTTCAGTAACCTAGGGGAATGTAAAAGGGTGTTAGGAACTTATAAAGTGATCAAACTTGTGAGTCCCTTGGGGGGAAGGGGTACACGTTCTCTCTCCTCCCCCACTTTATAATCACAGAGAAGCCAATTAACCTCTGTGCTTTACTTTTTTAGCTTCTGTAAAATAGGAATTATGAAATCTCCACTACTTAATTATTTAATAGAATAGATGTGGTGAGGAACAGATGTGAGACTTTAAAATAGCCATATAAAATCTTCATCATGTCTTCTGAACTGAAGCTTTGTATACACACCTTCCTGGAGAAGTTATATAAATACAGTGAAAAGATAAGAGGAAAAAGGAGACTACCACAAGACTTTGCTAATTAATAAACTATAATGCAGTGTAGTCTAGTTCAGTGCTTTGTGACCCCATTTGGAGTTTTCTTGGCAAAGATACTGGAGTAGTTTGCAGCTTCGTTTTCCAGTTTATTTTACAGATGAAGGACTGAGGCAAACAGGGATAAAAGGACTTGCCCAGAGTCATACAGCTGGTAAATGTCCGAAGCTGGCTTTGAACACAGGAGGTTGAATCTTACTGATTCTAGGCCCAGTTCTTCATCCTCTGTGCCCCTTAGCTGCCTCATAATTCACATCTATGGGCATATTGTGATCTGCTCAGAGAATGGCAGAGGGGCCATAGCTTAGTTTGCTGTAACATCTGTGCATTGACATAGACCAAAGTAAGGTAAGAGGAATGATCAGAAAACCATAACACTCAGATTTGTAGGAATTGGTTCTTAATATTACCAAGTCTGAAACTCGTTCTCCATCCGTCCTCATCTCACATCTCTCAGATGCCTTCTGTCACTATCTCCTTCACCCGTCTCCCACAAAGCAGTGGCCTCTACAAGCACACATGATTCCATTCCATACCATCTTGTCCAACAGATTGTCTCCTCTGTCGACCCAACTTTCTCACTTATCTTCAGTTTTTTCCTGTCTGATTGCTTCCTTACTGACCATAAACATGCACCCATCCCCTCCATCCTCAAAAAGCCTTCACTTGAATCCTCTGTCCTTGCTAGCTATTATCCCATGTTTCTCATCCCTTCTATGGCTAAACTCCATGGGAAGACTGCCTACAGTCAATGCTTCCACTTACTTTCTTCTCACTCCCTTCTCAGCTCTCTGCTGTCTTTTTTCCTTCCTTACAGGTGAAACTAAATTTCTCTCTTCAAAGTTACTAGTGATCTCTTAATTGCCAGATCTAATGGCCTTTTCTCAGTCCTGATCCTTCTTGATTTCTGCAGCCTTGAATGCTGTCAATCACTCCATTCTTGATATCCTTTTCTTTCTAGGTTTCTATGAAAATATATCCTGATCCTCCTACCTATATGACCACTCCTCCATCTACTTGTTTTGAATCTTAGTACAGGTCACACTTGCTAATGGCGGGTGCCCCATGAGGCTCTGTCCTGGACCCTCTTCTCTTCTCCTTCTACACCTTTTCACTTGGTGATCTCATGAGTTCCCATGGATTCTAATCCATCATCATCTCTGCTGGCGATTTTCAGCGAGGTTGTGGAGGTGAGGGAGGGGATAAAGTGAAGACCTGGAGCCAGGAGGGTCTCAGTTTATGTCTCACCTTAGATACTTGCTAGCTGCGTAACCCTGAGCAAGTCGGCTGTGCTTGTCTCATTCCCTTCTCTGTAAGGTGGGGATGATGATAGCACCTAGCTCCTAGGGTCATGAGGCTCAAATGAAACATGTGCAAAGTGCTTGGTGAAGCTCAAAGTGCTATATAAAGGCTGTTATTGTTACTGTTGTTGTCATTACGTGTCTAGCCCTAACTTCTCTCCTAACTTCCAGACGCTTGTTTCCAGTCACCTGGCTGTACCTCATCTCAGGCTGCTGTACCATGAGCGTTTATCCAGAACTGAACTCATTTTCCCCACAGACCCATTTTTGAACGTCTCTTCTTGTCAGGGGCACCACCATCTCTTGGTCGTCCAGGATTGCAGCCTAGGTGTGATCCTGCTTTCCTCACTATTTCTTGTCCTCTATGTCTAGGCGGTTGCCAAGTCATGTTGCTTTTACCTTCACATAAGCTCTCCTGTATTCTGCCTTCTCTCATCTGTCGTTGGCATCACCCTGGTACAGGTTCTCATCATTTCATACATGGACTATTATAATAATTTATCTCAAATCTCTCCTTGACTCCAGTCTGTTTTCCACTTATCTCTTAAAATGATCTTCCTAAAACCACAAATGTGAGCATGGCATTCCCTTAACAAACTCCATTGGCTTCCTGTCACCACCTGGATCAAATATAAAATCCTTATCTTGGTCTTCAAAGTATCTCATAACCTAGTGTAATTAAAAAAAAAAATCTTCAACCTCAGGCTTTGGGAATTTCAGACCAATGAATATTTAGGAGTGAGTGAGAGTGAATTTGACAATACAGGAGTGACTTATTTTAAGGAAACTTGATCTAGGAAAACATAAACTTGTAAAACTGAGCCCTGAGAGGTCAGAGGCTCTTTTATTTTTACCTTCCTATCCGCAGAACCAAGCCCAGTGGAGGCAATGAACAAATGTTTGTTGAATTAAATTGATAGGAGTGGTGAGTTTTGCTAGCAGAACCCATCCACCAGTCAGTCACCAGCTGGTGCTTGAGGCAAGGCTCTTATTAGGGATTGAGGTCAGAGGTTCCCACTTGCCCAATTCTTGTGGTTTGCACATCAGCTGTGAGCAAACTTGTCTAAAAACCCACGCAGCAGCACCAAAATCACCCAAATGGTAATGTGCTGGGCATAGCAGGTTTGCAGAAATTTGACCAGCACACTTTTAGGAAGTATATAAATTTACAATTTAATAAAATATGGTCTTATATTCTGCATTTGGAACTATGAACCTTTAGAGTTGGTTGATGCAGGATTGTGGAGGGAGATGAGGTTAATTATTAAACTAAGTTAATGGCTTAATTGTGAGTAGGTCTCAGTAACCACTATGTTAAAAACATTCACCTGCACACAGATAGAAGGCTAGGTCACCTGTTCCTATGTCTGTTCTCCAAGGAGGTGTCCCTTTACTGAGATTGTGGGATCAGATCCATTTATATTAAGCCTGCATTGGAGATCTGGTAATGTAACTATGGTAACCAGTGGGCAAGCTGCAGATCAGTTCTGAGAAAATACGGCCACTTTGCTTCAAAGAGCATGTTTCTTTGTCTGTAAGGGGGACCAATTTGCAAAGCTATTTTAGTCCAATATTGCTCATTTGTGTTTTCTCAGAAACAAAGAAAGATGTGTGAATTGGCTGCTACTGAAGATATCTTTTCTTTTCTGGGTAAAGCCTTGCTTTCTTTAAGACAGGTTTTTATTCTGTTTTTTTTTTAATCTGAATTTTACGACCACAAAAAAAGAGTATTTCAACATAGAAGGTAGAACAAAAAAAAGTTTGTGAAACTTCAAATATCTATTCTGTACAGCTTGCTTTTTTAAAGAAATAATATAAAATTCATCATTTTATTTTAAAATCAGTCTTTCTTGTCTATATTTACTTCTGTTCTCATCTTAAAGTTTTAAAAAATATTTCAGTGATCTTTTCTTTTTCTTCCTCTTCTTCCTTTTCTTTCTTTCCCTCCTCCTCTTCCTTCTTTCTTTTATTCCTCTTCCTTATATTCTTCTTTCTCCTCTTCCTCCTCCTCCTTAGAAGGTGGGCAGCTTTTTTGATCAGGAGTCCTCTGAAATTATGATTCATCATTGTGTTGTTCAGAGTTCCTAAGTCTTTCAAAATTTTTTGTCTTTACAGTAATGTTGCTGTTGTATAAACTTTTCTGGTTCTACTCCACTATGCATCAGTTCCTACAAGTCTTCCAAGGTTTCTCTGAAATTGTACCTTCAATCTTATGATATGATATTTCCTTAATTTATAGATATCCTAATCTGTTCATCCATTCTCCAGTTTATGGGCACACCCTTAGCTTACTAAAACACGAAGGGCTGCTATAAATATTTTTGTATGTATGAGTCCTTTCCCTCTGTCTTTGATCTCTTTGGAGTATGGGCATAGGTAGTTATCATTGGGTCAGAGAGCACATGCAGTTTAGTGACTTTCGATGTATAGTTCCAAAGTTTTCCAGAATAACTGGACCAATTCATTGTTCCACCAAAATTTCACCAGTGTGCTAGAACAGAACTTTTGGGACGAGCCTGATGAGATGTAAGGGCTCTAAGTGATGTCTAAAATGTGAAACCAAGTTGGTGGCTTAATTATAAATTGACCCTAGAAGTCCTTGCCTCCCAATCATTTTTACCTGGATGGACACCATTGTCTTCATAGGATTGTAGTTTAAAACCCTTCATAGGATTGTAGTTTAGAGCAGTGGTTCTCAACCTTCCTAATGCCACGACCCTTTAATACTCATATGTGGGTGTGTCTGCACATGGGCAGACCCGCCTGGAGATGGATGGAGGAGCGGTGTCTCGGTTCCTAAGACCATCGGAAATATGTGTTTTCCGATGGTCTTAGGCGACCCCCCCAAAGGGGTCGTGACCCACAGATTGAGGACCGCTGCTTTAGAGGTCACTGAGTGCAACCACCCCATTTTGCAGATAAGGAAAATGAACACAGAGAAGTTAAGTAATTCAGCCAGGGTCACACAGCTTATAAGTATCCTAGGTGAGATTTGAACACCCAGTTTTGTTGATTCCAACCTTAACTCCATTCCTCTATGCTCTCTCCTCTTCTCTTGATACTTCAAAAACCCTGATGCTGTAGAGATACTTGAGACATAGGACACTTTTTCTTCACCCAGGATGATGATGTGTGGGTGAGCTTTACAGTTACTGACTGAATGTTTCTCCAAGATGTTTTAGCTTTGTTTTTTTTTTTAATTAAATTTTATGTTTATTTTTAGTTTACATCATTCATTTCCCCAAGATTTTGAGTTACAAATTTTCTCCCCATCTTTCCCCTACCAACCACCCCAAAACAACAATCCCACTGTATACTCCCTCTCCCAATTTGCTGTCTCCTACATCCTCCCCCATCTCCCTTCCAACTTTCTGGTAGAGCAAGATGGCTTTCCATACCCCAGTGCCTGTATATCTTATTTCCCAGTTGCATGTAAATAATAATAATAATAATAATAATAATATTTTTTTAAACATTTGATTTTAAAACTTTGAATTCCAGATTCTTTCCCTCCCTCCCTTGTCACCCACCCTTACTAGGAAGATAAGCAATTCAATATAGGTTGTACGTGTGTAGCTATACAAAACATTTCCGTAGTGCATATATAGTGAAAGATTAACTATATTTCCCTCCCTCATATCCCTCCTCCCATTTGTTCTATTTTCTACTTTGACCCTGTCCCTTTGCAAAAGTGTGTGCTTCTAACTACCCTCCC
>CM053583.1:193201104-193256104 GCA_028627135.1 Pseudochirops cupreus
TGAAGTTCAGGGTGCCGACTTTTCCCCCTGAACTAGGTAAATGGTATTTGATTGATTAAAGTAAGATTGTTAACCCACTTTGAGTTGCTTTCCTTTAGAAAAGCAGATTTAAGAACCTGTGCTAGTAGCCGCCCTAGGAATGCTAGAGTGCTTGCTGATACACCATCACCAATAATGAATGTGCAATGAGGAAAACCATTTATCCAGGGAAAATTGCAAAAAGAGAATGCGGAAGTTCTTCAGCCAAGAGTGGGATAGGTGCCATTTAAATCATGAGTGAGAGGAAGAGTCTTTGTCAGCAATCCCTGCAATGACAAGTCCTGAGAACTTGGAACATGATGGAGCTCTCTCATACCCACGTGTCTGCGGTTGCAGAGAGCTCCAGACTAACCCTCAGAATCTCTCTCCTCTCTCTGTGTGTGTCTCTCTCTCCCTCTGCCTCTCTCTCTCTCTCTCTGTCTCTCTGTGTCTCTCTGTCTCTGTCTCTGTCTCTCTCTCGCCTCCCAGGAGGTCCTGTGCCCATGGGGTTTCTGAAGAGTGTGTGCCACCGACTCCTTAAAAGAAGGCCTTCACTCAGCTGGGTGTGTCCAGCTCAGCGTTCTCTAGACCAGTCGGGAGTTAGGTTCAGATCCACACAGGGCAGACAGGAAGGAAGGAAACACTCATCTGCTGAGCACATAATAGGTGCCAGGCGCTGTGCTAAGTACTTTATGAGCATTACCTCATTTGATCCTCACAACAGCTCTGAGAGCCAGGTGCTGTTATCGCGCTTTTACAGGTGAGAAGTCTGAGGAGAACAGAGGTTGGGTGTCTGCCCCGTGTCATAGCAGCTGGTAAGCATCCGAAGCCAGGTTTGAGCTCGGCTCTTCCTGATTCCAGGACCAGAGCTCTAGCCGTTGTACCTCCTAGCTATGACTCCTTCTTTACGCCACTGGGGTGGGAGTGGGTACTGCAAACGGACATATTTAAAAACACAAATACTTTCCTTACTAAAATTGGAGGCTAATGTAATTGGCTCCTGATTGCACTTTTGTGAAAAGTCCTGAGGAAGTGTGGCATGAGCAACGTCCTCCCCTTCCCCCAGTATTTCTGTTGTCTTTGGGATTTTTAATTGTCTCAAGCATTAACACTCAGTTGTGACCCAATTCAGCCATTCTGTCGAGCATTTTGGAACTGTGCCTAAGGGCTATGAAACCGTGCACATCCTTTGACCCAGCAATGCCACTGCTGGGTCTGTATCCCAAAAGAAATAAAAAGCAAAAAGGAAAAGGACCTCTATGTACAGAACTATTTATGGCAGCTCTTTTCTGGTGACAAAGAATTGGGAATTGAGGAGATGCCCATCAATTGGGGAATGGCTGAACAAACTGTGGTATGTGATTATTATGGAATGCTATTGTACTGTAAGAAATAATAAGCAGGATGCTCTCAGGAAAATCTTCAAAGACTTACATGAACTGATGCAAAGTGAAATCTACTATGTACAAAGTAACGGCAGTGTTGAAATGTGAATATGAAAAATGCTCTCCATTCCAGAGACAGAACTGACGGAGTCTGAATACAGATTGAAGCATGCTTTTTTTACTTTCTTAATTTTTTGAGGGTTTTTTGGTCTATATTTTCTTTTACAATGTGACTAATATGGAAATATGTTTTGCATGACTACTCATGTATAACCTGTCTTGAATTGCTTGCCTTTTCAGTGCTTCCGGGTTAGGGAAAGAGGAAGGGAGAGAATTTGGAACTCAAAGTTTTAAAAACAAATGTTAAAAATTGTTTTTACATGTAACTGGGGAAAATAAAATACTCAATAAAAGAAAATATGAAGAGAATTAACACTCAGACCTTTGACAAAGCTTCCTGGGTACCTGCGTACAAAACAGCCAGGACACAAGATGCTGGGGCTCCTCACACAAGCCTCTGACCTCAGACTGACAGGATGATGCTGGAGAACTGTGCCCAGTTGAATCAAAGTTAAATCCTGAATGTATATCCCTTCTCTGCTTTCGATGTGCTTCCCCTGTTATGTCTAAACCAACCTCTGCTAACTATTACATGAACAAGTGTTCCCTTTCATCCTGCTCCTGGACCTGGCCTGCCAGGGGAGTGGCCTGAGTCTGGCAGAGCCCACCACAGGAGACAAGGCAAGAAAAGAAAAATTAATTGAAGTTGAAGCTGGAAGATAAGAGACCAAAAAGTTTAAACAGGCTAGATCCTGGGGGGAAAAAAAAGATTAATTGGGGAAGATTTCTGGGCATAATTTTAAGAAAACCTTATTGCAAAGATCAGAACCTACTTAAATAAGGCCCCAGTGCCGGTAACCTGTACACACTGACCCGTAGGTTTTTATTGAATGATTATATATTGTTCAGGTTCAACTCTGGGGGTGCCTGACTTCTCAGCAGGGGCCTATTGTGCTATTCTCACATTCATCGGCTCATGACCCCCACCCTATTTACTCCAGTAAAAGTTGCTAACTTTGGCTCTAGTCTCAGGTTTTCTCCAAAAGGACAGGGTATAGGACAGGTCATTTATTTCCACAGAGAAAGTAATGATAACTCTCAGTGAGTATTGAAAGAGCCATTGAAACTGAATTCACTATCCTCACTTACTGCTACATTGCAGTTTACTGGGAGGCTAAGATTTTAAGCCTTATTGGAACATACAGTGGCTGTATAACACAGCTGGCTACTTGGCCCTGCCTGATCAGATAGCTGAGCCTGATCTTCTCTTGCCTTTTTTTTCCTTCCTCCTCTGCTCGAGGTTTCTAAAGTTTGGTTTTAACAGGCATCACTGATAATACTCAAAAGTCACTCATTTATCTGACCAAATTTGTTTCCCACAGTTATAAATCTTGATTACCGTCCATATTGGACATTCCCTGTCAAACTGACAGTATTTTTCCTTTTCCCAAGCTTTTAACAAGTTGCCTGATGGGGAATCAGCAGGAGGTTTACTCTCTTCCAGCTCTGTATTTGTATGAGCACCCCTTTATCCTTTCTGTTCCTGAGCAACTTAATATTGGATAAAGACTCCTACTCACCAATGCCCTTCTCCACGGGCACCATTCCTGTTTTTAATGCACGAATGAGAAATAACCAGTTTGGGTTTGGGACTTACTTCTCTTTATCCTCTCTGAGTTTGAGGGAGTTAAATTCTCCAACCCCTTCGTGGCTAACTAATTGCCCACGGAGTCCACCTCAGCCTATCCTCAGGCAAAGGCCTAGATGCTTGGTTGTGGGGTTGGGGCACACTTGTCCTTCGTGACAGTGATAGCTGAAGGGTCCTCAAAAGTCTTCTGGTTTGGCTCGCCAGAGAGTTACAAGGAAAATTCTGTGTTTGGGCCTTTGCCTTAATTAAAGAGCAAAAACTCAGGAAGAGAAAGTTTAAAAGGAGTTTATTAATATACCAAGGAAACATGCATTGGTGGACCAGCTGCTCAGCTGACCTGATCTTTCTAGTGATCTCTCTCGCGGCAGTCATTCCACCAGGCTGCTTCTTAGACAAGCAAAACTACAGACAGCTGCTCCAGGGAACATGGTAGATGCTGCCTGGCTGGCCTCCCAGGACCTTGTGACTTTCTGAAACTCACAAGGACACTTAGACTTTTTGTGTTTGTTTGTTTTTGTTGTTTTTTTAATTTGATTTGTTTGTTTACTTTTAGTTTACAAGATTCAGTCCCACAATCCCTTGAGTTTCAAATTTTCTCCCCTCCCTCCCCCCCCCATGGTGGCGTGCAATCATGTATAGGATCTGCAAATACTTTCACATTGGACATTAATCTGGTTGTATGGAAGAGTTGTAACCAATGGAGTGAACAATGGGAAAAAAGAAAGAGAACCAAACATGGAAAAGAACGATAGCATGTAGATTGCTTCAGTCTCCATTTAAACTCTGGTCTTTCTAGATCTTTCTCTGAATGTAGACATCTTCCATCCTGAGACTTGTAGAGTTGTCTTACAGCTGTACGTTGCTGAGAAGAGTCCAGTTTATCAAAGCTGGTCATCACACATACGTTGTCCGACTTGTATATCTTGAGGTTCATGTTCAGTCACTCAGTTGGAGGAGACATTGAAAAAAAAAGGAGGTAATCCCTTCCCAGGGCCAGGCTTGTCTAGGCTGAGTCATGTGCTCGTGGCTCTCTAGGGCCAGGAAGGGGATAAGGCAGCCACTGTTGCTCCCACCTGACCCTCCACATGCAGTTCAGAAAAGTCTTCCCGCTTTAAAGCCGAAAGTGAAGAAAATGGCAGAGGCCGATGACCCCTTTTTGTCTGTACACTCTGTGTTCACGGGACTCCCCAAACTCCCTTTTGATGAATTAGGTGGTTGTTCTCTTATTGGTGGGTGGAGATGGGGGATGGGGGTGGGGAGATATTATCAGTGTGTACCCCCAGGGTTGTTGTGAGGATCAAATGAGGTAATATTTGTAGTATCAAGGCATTATAGAAATGCTGGTTGTTCCTATAATCATTATTGTCACAAAAGTGCTCACTGAGCCTCAGTTTTGAAAGACACAAGAAATTGTCAGCTGCAAACCTATTTTAGCTTCTTGGTTACTGACTGACATAATCTAAAGTCTAGTCTTCTGTCAGCATTGATGTGGGAACAGCTGTGGTCTAGGCTCAAAGGACACGATCCACCCTGACTTTAGAAGTCAAGTCAGGATTCTTTAATTGTTCTCTCTGCTGCCAGTCTCTGTCTGATTGCTTGCCTTCCACCCAGCTGCCAAGGGTTACCTGATCCTGTCTAACCAAGCACACACTCCCTGAGGAGGATGGTCTAGATGAACTCTAATGTCTCAGCCAAGTCTAGATCTGAGATCCTGCAATCCCTCCTTGTCGCACCTTTCTTATCTTCATTCACATTTCAGCCTCAGTGACATCTCTTCTGTGGAGCCTTTTCTAATCCCTCATGAAGATTGCTTTCTCCTCCCTCAGTGCCCATTACAGCTGAGAACCTTGATTCATTTCACTGAAAAAAGTGAAGTCATTCACCCAGAGCTCCCTCTTTTTTCCTCCTCATTTCATATCACTTCCCCCACTTTTCCTTTCTTTACCCCTGTCTCATATGAAGAGGTGGTCCTTCTTCCCAAAGCCAAATCCTCTACATGCCCCCCAAATTCCCATTCCATCCAACAGATATCATCCCTACTCTCATTCATCTCCTCTCTCTCTCTCTCTTTCTCTCTCTCTTTGTTTCTCTCTCTCTCTCTCTCTCTCTCCTTCTCTCTCTCTCTCTCTCTCTCTCTCTCTCTCTCTCTCTCTCATATTTATTAAGTAAAATGATATAGAGGGAGAAGAGAAGAGGACCCAGGATAGAATCCTGAGGGACACCTACAGTTAGAGGGTGTGATCCAGCAAAAGAGACTGAGAGGAAGTGATCAGATAGGTAGGAGGAGAACCAGGAGAGAGTGGTGTCCTGAAAACCTAGATAGAAGAGAGTATCAGGGAGGAGAGATCAGTGTCAAAGGCTGCAGAGAGGTCAAGGGGAAGGAGGCCTGAGAAAAGACCATTGGATTTGGCAACTAAGAGATCACTGCGAACTTTGAAGAGAGCAGTTTTGGTGGAATGTTAAGGCTGGAAGTTGGATTGAAAGGAGTTAAGAAGAGAGTGAGAGGAAAGAAAATGGAGGCACTTGTGGTAGATGGCCTTTTTGAAGAGTTTAGGCTACAAAGGGCAGAAGAGATGTAGGACAATAGTCACTGGTGATGGAAGGATCAAGTGAGATTTTTTTTTTTTAGGATGAGGAAGACATGGGCGTGTTTGTAGGCAGTAGGGAATGAGCCAGTAAAGAGGGGGAGATTGAAAATAAATGAAAGGATGGGGATGACAGAGGGGGAAATCTGCTAGAGGAGATAGGATAGACTAAAATCACCTGGCCAAGTAGAAGGAATGGCCTTGGTAAGGAAGGCCACTTCATCATGTGAGATGGGTGAAGGAGGAGAGAGCATCAGAAGTGACAAAGAAGAGAGAAGTGGGAGCTCATGGTAAAGGGCCTCAGGTTGTTTTTTGTTTTTTTTGGAGGCAGTTGGGGTTAAGTGACTTGCCCAGGATCACATCTGGATCTGAAGCTGGATTTGAACTCAGTTTCTTCTGACTCCAGGATTGGTGCACCATCCACTGTACCATTTAGCTGCTCTTGGCCACAGTTATTTTGTGTAAAATATGAGGCAAGGTTCTTAGCTAAGAGAGTGGGGAAATGGGGAAACCATAGGAGATTTAAGGATGGATGAAAAGGTTTGGGAGAGCTACTGTGGAGACTGGGACAGTGAGCTGATGAGAGAGGTAGAGCAGGATTGGTGCCCTGTGTTTAGCAGCTAGCCCTCCTTGTGGCTCACCTCCAGTGGCTTCCTTTTGCCTCTAGGATGAAATAGAAGCTCTCCTGTTTAGCTTTTCAAATTCAATTCAGCCTGGCTTTCTAGTCTCACTGGGCTCCACCCTCCTTCCTGCCCTCATCTCTGCAGCCAGACTGGCCATCTCCATGCCCTGGCTGTGCCACGTGCTTAAAGCGCGTTCCTTCCTCATCTCTGCCTCAGTTTCTCACTTCGTCCAGGGCTTAGCTCAAGTTCCAGCTTCTTCCCCAGCCTTCCCTGACGCCTGCCGCTGCCAGCGCCCTCCCTCCTAAGCTGCGGGGCGGTAAGTTATACTTTGTATACAATGTTTGTGTTCACTTTGTGTCTGGTTTGTGTGTTTTATGTGTAGTCCTTTAATAGAATGTGAGCTCGCTGGGAGCAGTGATAGTGACATTCTTTGTACTAGCATCACCAGACATTTCCTTAATAGGTGCTTAGTAAATACTTCTGGCTTGATTGATGAGTTTGCTACATTGTTGTAGGTTTAGACTGTATGAGCTCCCATTTCTACGACCTGCATATCACCACTCAAACCAAGGTTAGTGGGCTAAGCTCATTCATTTGTTTTGTTGTTAATCTAGCTATGGGATAGATAGATTGACACAAAAGAGAGGATAGAAAGTACGGTAGGAAAAGGAAACATGAAGGAGTGGTCAGTACAGTGCCCTGGAAAAACAGCAGTCAGCACTAAGCTTCCAACTCCAGGGGCAGAAGCAGGCTTATCCCCTCTGACAGCAGAGAGGACAGTTAGTTTAGCTGTGGTTTGGGGGGAGAGAAGATGTCTCCAAGGAGACAGTCTCAGCTATCAAGTCTGTTTGGCATTGGAGCAGCTCATCCTCCCTGCCTTGAGCACCTCCACACCACGGTATCAGTCTGCTAGTTATGCTCTCACAATGAGAGCACCAAGAAGCATGAGGGGCCCTAGGGGATGGTATAAGCCTTGGAACTAGATATTCCCAAGATGGATGATCCCAAACACTTGCAACCTCCTTCCTCTTCCTTCTTTCGGCATCTCCCTCCCAGAACTCTCTGTGAGCAGTTCTGTACACCTCTGCCCATTTTGTGATCCCAGTGTGCACCATGTCCACGGCCACCCTCAGGGCCAAGTACTTATGAATGGCAACATTTTCATATCTCTGTGCATATTGTAATCCCCTTCCCCACTACAGTGTAAGCTCTAATTTTTTTGTATTCCTGTTGCCTAGCACTTGTTTTTAAATATTAATTTTATTCTTATTTTCAATCCCCCATTCTCTTCCTCCTTCTACCTTTTCTTCCACCCACTGAGAAAGTAAGAAATACAATACCCATTCTACATACAGAGCCAGTGACTTGTTTGTTAAACTGTCCATGGATAGTCTTAAAGTCCACAAGGGATAAGACAAACTTAAGCCACAGGAGCCCCGGCTTTTTAGTGAGGAGGTTAAAAAGCAGATAAGTCAGCATAAACAAGTCTGCAGGGTAGACCATTAATAAGGTGATACGAAGCAAATATGCTGGCCCAGCAAACCTCCCATATAGAGTGAATGTTGTGGAAGTCAGCTTGAGGGGCACTGAGTATCAGAGCGGCAAGGCTTCAGGCCTTACAGCATTACCCTCACCCCTCCCCCTCATACACATTTACTAAACGAAATTAGCAAACATTTATTCAGATCCTTGTTCATCCTTCATTCTCAAAGAGGACCAATGACATCAGGAGGGTGGTGTCTTGACTTGCAAGTGAATTGGATTTAAGTGAGGCAGAGCTGTGCAAAGTCATCAGCCTCACTCTCTCCTCCAGAGCCATAGGAGTCCAGTGGCAAGACATAGGTCAAGAAGACTGGCTATGGCCCTGGATGCAGTGGGAAGTCATGGCATTTTTTTCATAGAAAAAAAATTATTTGGTGCTTCTAGTGTGAAAGGCATGACACCTGGATTAGGAAAACATATGAGCAGTTCCTGCCCTCAAGGAGCTTACAGTCTAGTACATGAACACAGATAAAAGCAATGCAATTTAGAATATAACTGCATAGGAAGGGTATAAAACAATTGGTTTGAGGGAGGCAAACTAAATCTTTATCCCTTTATAACTCAATGTCGTTCCCCCTACCCCCATCCTCTCCTTCTTTGCTCCATTTCTTAAGAAATTGTATAAGCAATGCAGCATTCACAATGCCTATAGTAACTATAAGTATGCTGATATGGTTATTAATCACAAAATGCAACAGGCTCTCTACATAAGAAATATAACTAGAGCATTCATTTAAATATCAGAAAACTGAGTCCCAAAACCGGAAAATTAAAGCCAGCACAGTAGTTATGAAGTTGGCACATGCAGTTAAAGTAGTAAACACCCACATTCTCAATCCTTCAGAACAGAACAGGCTACCTCAGGCAAAGATCCTCCTCTCCTCACGCACGCAACTGCTCAGCGTCCAGGCAGCTTGCTCCCAGCAGCTCCGGCCCCAACAGTTCCCGTCCCTGGCAGTCCTCAGCAGGAGTCCTTAGCAGAGATTCTGGCCAGCTCAAAGGAAAAGGAATTCGCAACCACAGCTGCTGCCTCTGCCGCGGCTTCCAGTCAGCACCGCAGGGAGACTAGCTTGGTTCGGCATTCTCTTGCTCCACCCCTTCCTGCTACATCAGCAAGTTCAATGGGCATCAAAGATCTTCAAATCCCAGTATCGTTATAGCAGTGAGATGACTTCCTTCCTTACCAATTCATACCCTCTGTATGCATCCTTGAGCCCATTCTCTCCTGCCTCCTTCACAAAGTTGACTTTTTGATCATACTTTTTTCCCCTTTAACTTTCAACCCCTTCTAATCTTATGACTCCTCCCCATCCTTAAAAATCTTTACTTGATCCTAACGCAAACTAAAATACTCATCCTTTACATCTTCTACTTTTCACAGTCAAGCTTCAAGAAAATATTCTCCACACTCATTGTCTCCACTTTTCTTATCTCTCACTCTCCTTTTAACTCTTTATAATCTGACTTCCATTACTGCTGCTGAATGATCTCTTTGTTACTGAACTAAATGGCCTTGTTTCAGTCCTCGTCCTTCTTGACCTCTCTGTTTGACATGCATAACCATTCCCTCCTCCTGGACACTCTCTCTTCCCTGAATTTTCCTGATGCCGTTCTGATATGATTCTCTTCTACTTTTCTGACTGATCTTTCTTAGTCTCCTTTGCAGGCTAGTAATCCTTGTTTTGATCTCTCTGTCTGGATGTGCTCCAGGACTCTTTCTTAGACTCTCTCCTCTTATCATCTTATACTGTCTCCTTTAGTGATATCATCAGCTCCCATAGATTCAAGATGACTTTCCAATCTCCTTACATTTACTTCATCTCTCCTCTGACTTCAAATCTTCTCATCTCTAAATGTTGGCTTGACATCTCTACCTGGATATCTCTTAAGCAGGTAAAACTCCATATGTTTTCTCTTAAATAACCTTTTCCTTCTTTTCCCATTCTTCCATTCTCCCAGGTCAATAATTTCAGAGTCATTCATCACTTCCTAAAACAAAACAAAACAAAACAAGCCACCTAAATTGCGTATCCCCCTTTTTCCCTATTTTTTACAGTCAAAACACCCAGAAAAAATTCTCCATATTCATTGCCATACTCCATACTCACTTTCTTATTTCCCACTCCTTCCTTAATGACTTGTTATCTAGTTTCCATCCATATACTCATCCCAAATCTACTAAACTGCCAAATCTATTGTATCTCCTCAACATCTCTTACATCCTTCCCTTCCCTCTACTGACACCACAACCACTGTCATTCTATCATTTACTCTGGAGTGACCTTTTACCTCCTGCCAGGCCACTCAGATGGTCTCCCTGAATCCAGTCTCTCCCTTTCTGATTCATTTTTCACACAGTTATAAAGCGATATTGTTAGAAGTCCAGGTCCAATAATTGTCATTTCCCTGGACAAGAAATTCAGTGGCTCCTCAGACCTTTTAGGATAAAACACAAAGTTCTCTGTTCGTTCCCTTCTCCCCAACTCTTCATAATATAGCTCTAGTCTATTTTTCTAGAATAACACATCCCCCTCCCTGTCATATACTTGATCAGCAGACCACACTTGCTTACTTGCTGTTCCAATGGCATTTCATCTTCTACCTTTGCACCGGCTAGCTGCCACTGATGCCTGTGTAGCTAGCCCTAGATCCCCCTCTGGGTGGGTCTGGGGTAGTTTCTTGAAGGAGAACCATGTGACACCGAGTGCAGCAAATGAGGAGGGAGATGTGACTCCTGATTGGCTGAGTGACTTTTGAGCTCATGATGCTGTGTAAGGGAGATGGATTTCAAGAGAGCTGCAAGCAGGTGATGTCCTTTGACATTCAGTGCCTGCTGAGTAGACTTCTAAGAGATCATTCTCTTTTCAATTGGGCTGAGATTTTTTTTTTCTCATTGCAGTAATTGAAGAATTTATTTACTTCTTTGTATTCTGATGTCTATCTTAATACCTCTGTCCCCTTCCCCAATTTATGTTTACTGCTTATTTTGATAAAGAAGTTTACTAGCTATCAATGATTTTTTTTTAACCTAGCATGATGGGAGTGAGCTACACTGGCAAGAGTGAACTGTTACCCTCCTTTTGGTAGTGATCAGAGGAAGTGACTTTTATTCTAAATCTTAAAAAAAAGCATTGTAGCCTGAGGCTAACAAACATTTGAGGTGTAATGTGGATAAATACAGTTCTAGTCTAATACCCCTATTGGATATATGTGAGTAAAGAAATAGTTCCCAACCCAAGGACAGTTAGATGGTACAATGTCGGGCTTAGAGTCAAGAAGATTCATCTTCCTGTGTCCAAGTGTGACCCCAGACACTTACTATGTGTGTGACCCTGGGCGAGTCACTTAACCCTGTTTGCCTCAAGTTTCCTCATCTCTGAAATAAGCTGGAAAAGAAAATGGCAAACCACTTTGCCAATAAAACACCAAATGGGGTCACAAAGTGTCAGACATGACTGAAAATGACTGACCAGCAACAAAAAAAAAACAAACCTGTGACTGTCCCTCCTCTGACTCCTCAAGAAGGCAGAAATCACAGTTTCCTGGGGAGATGGAGTGGTTCATATCCCAGCTCAGATATCTATCCACACATGTCATCCAGTTGACCTATATTAAATGGCACATTTATATGTTTTTTAACCTGGAATGATCTTCCTTCTCAACTTTCAACCTCTTGGAACTCCTGGCTCTCTTCAAGGCTCAGCAAAGGCATCACCTTCTTTAAGAGACCTTTCCTGATCATTTGTTTTTACCGTCCTCCCTTCCCCCATATAGTGTTTATTTCATTTATACACACACACATACGTATGTGCTGAATATATTTTTACAAGAACAAGTTGTATCCACCTTATTAGAAAGCAAGATCCTTGAAGACAGGGATTTTCTCAGTTTTGTATTTGTATCTTTGGAGTCTGGAGCAGCATCTGTCTAGCTCATAGCTGCTTGATAAATGATTTTTGATTTATTAATTACCAATAGCTTGAATTGAGTTCAGCATCTACTTCTTCCCTCTTCCCCAAAGCCTAATCGTGGAATGTTGTCAGTGAAGCTCTGTCTGGTTTCTCTGGTGTTACCACCTTCCTCTTTGCTGGCTGGCTTCTGACTATCTTTTTGTACAATTCTAGACTGGATGCAGGAGCCTGATTCTTCAGTTTTCTTCCTCATCAATGCTCTATCTGATACCCTTTTCAAACAGATACTGAGATGTGTGTGGAGAGCTAGAAAATCATGAGATTCCTCTTTCACTGTTCTCACTGCCATCTTAACAAGAAGATGGTAGAGACCTTTCCAAGGTTACAGCACTTGTTTTTTTTTTTAGTTCACATCATTCATTTCCATGAGATTTTGAGTTACAAATTTTCTCCCCATCTTTCCCCTACCCCCCTTCAAAACAGCCATCTCCTTGTATAACCCCTCCCGCAATCTAATCTCTCCTATGTCCTCCCCCATCATTCCTCTAACTTTCCGATAGGGCAGGATGGATCTCCCTTCCACAGTGCCTGTGAATCTTAAGTTCCAGTTGGATGTAGTTAATAATAATAGTAATAATAATTGTATATATATATGTATATATATATTTTTAACATTTGATTATAGAACTTTAAATTCTAGATTCTTTCTCTTCCTCTCTCGTCAGCTACCCCCACTGGAAGAACAAGCCATCAAATACAGGCTGTACACGTGTAATTACTTAGAGCCTCTCCACAGTGGGCACATGGGGGTCACAACACTTGTTAATGGTGTACTTGGGGGTAGAACCCAGGTCTGTTGCCTCAGTCCTCTGGTCTTTCCCTTGGGCAATCAACATGAAATATATCATTTCTTAAGTCTTTTAGTAACAGCTTGTATATATATTTTATTCCATGGTGTTTTAACCCAGTGATAAAGAAGAAATAGGACTGGTTCCTTTATTCTCTTTTTAAGAGTGAGAGCACAATCCTATTGAAAGTATTTTTGAATAGAGAGGAGAAAAAATTTTCCTATTTGCCTTTTGCTTGGGTGGAAAACAGGCTTTAAAAATCTGCAGTTACCCATATTAGCCACTAGGTGACTCTCCTGCATTAATTAGGCCAGTGATCTCTGAGTTCACTGTATTTCCAGAATTTGATGAATCTTTGGATCATGTATAAGAAATGGACATTTCAGGTACTCCGATTTAAGATAATCCTTGATTTCACTTTCAATTAATTACTTAGAAGAACTTTGCTTTTCAGGTTAATGCAGTATGTCGTAAAGCCATTCTTTCCCCCCTGTGCACAGATCCATACCTCTCTACCTCTCCTCTTTCTTTATCTAAGCATCCCCAGTGGGACTTTGACACTTGGAGGCACCCTCTCCCTTATTCTTGTATACTGAAGACACATGGAACTCTGAAAGCTGACATGACCTGGCAGGGAAGGAGGACACATTTCTGAAACACCCACTCTGAAATCAGTGCCAGGCACGGTACCAAGCACTTTACTGATCTTGTCTCATGTGATCTTTACAGCAGTCCTGGGAGAGAGGTGCTATCATTGTATCCATCTTTCAGATGAGGAGACTGAGGCAAAGATTACACGATCTTTGATCAAAGACATTACCTCTCACCATCACCTTTCCCTTCTAAGCAAAACCAATTGCTGCAGTGGCATGGTTGGCAGTGAATGCGCCATTCTGCATCCATCGTTCCTCACCTATCTCAGTGCCTAGAGCACTGAGAGGTACTTGGCTAAGGTCACACAGCTGGTATGTGTTAGAGGAAGGACTTTAGGTATTCCTGACTCTAAGGCTAGATTTCTGCCACTATATTATAATTATATATTTCCATTGTGTGCCTATGTGTATTATGCCTATAAAGTTATTTGTTTCATGTACATATACACATATCAGTCATCATAATTTGCCTCCTTACAAAGTCCTACTTACATCAAAAGATCAATGGAATTGGCAGCATATGTTAGGACTGAAGGTAGAGCTGGCAAGAGAAGAAAAAATGAGAATAAATCAAGTAGCTTTGAGTAAAGGATGTGCAGAGCTGATGAGGAAGCACAGCCGGCTGCTATGATGTTGAGTTTTAGTTCCCTGCTGGTGGAAAGAACATCATCAAATGTGTGACCATTGAGAGAGCCAAGTGCTCCCTGGATGCCCCTCCCCTCACTCAGGCGTTATCTTCAAGAAGGATCTGAGGCTGCTGTTTGTTCTGCTTATCATGTCTCCAAAGGGGAAAAAGAGGTACTATTTCAAAATCAGAGAGAGAGTGGAGATTTGGTTCAAGAGGCAGGTTGCGTTCATATGGCATCAGGGAAAGTCAAGAGAGCCCTGTGTTTGAATCTTGCCTGTGACACTGGTTGTGTGACCCTGGGCAAGTCATTTACTTTCTAGAAGTCAGTCTTCATTTCCTCATTGGTAAGGTAGGAATAATAATGCTCTCAATCCTCCTTCATACAGGCTCTTCCCTGGGTTGATTATTTCCAATTGATCCTGTCTGTAGCTTGTTTGTTCATAGTTGTTGGCATATTGTTTCCTTTGCTGGGCTGTGAACTCCTTGAGAAGCAGGGACTGTTTTGTTTTTTTTTAATTTTTTGCCTTTCATTGCTTCCTGAGTCTAGGACAGCCCCTGGCACGTAGTATTTCCTGGACAAATGCTTCTTGACTGCCTGATGATCTCACAGGGAAGTTGTGAGGATCATATGAAATAATATACATGAAGTTTTTTGTTAATTTTAAAACAATATAATTTTATTCTTATGATTATTCTTTGGATTTCCATTAATTAAAGGACGTGAGAAAAATTTCAAGACCTTTAAATTGCTCAAGGGAGCAAATTGCAGGGACTCAAAAATGCAAGCTTAATTTTTTCTTTAAGAAATAAGTAGGGGCGGCTAGGTGGCACAGTGAATAGAGCACCGGCCCTGGAGTCAGGAGGACATGAGTTCAAATATGGCCTCAGACACTTAACACTTAACTAGCTATGTGATCTTGGGCAAGTCAATTAATCCCAACTTCCCTGCCTTCCCCCCTCGAAAAAGCAAAAAAACCACAAAAACCAATAGGTTTGTAACTCTTAGACACATGGATCCATATTTAGACAATCACTCAGTAGCTTTCTACATAGCAGGTACTCTGATAGAAATTGGGGATACAGAGACAAATAATATAAGACATATATTTTGTGCTTATTATTATTTTAAGGAAATCTATTAGTTAATGAGGTGAATATATAACATCCATAATCACAACTTTAGCCAAACTGATCTTATGGACAAACTTGCTACTCAAAGACGTTGGATGTAAATGTCAGCCTTCTGACCTCCTCCTTGGCCATTCTCCCCCCCAACCAGAGGGCTCCTTGTTCCTGATGTCCCTGATTACCTAGCCTCTCTTTCTTTCCATGGATTGTGGAACTACATTGAGGCCTGCCCTTCAAGTCAGTGCCCCAACCCCTCCCCCGCCCCAAATCTAGACCTTTTCCCTAAAGGATTTTCCTTCATCAAAGTTTAACTTCCTATTCCCCTTTTTAGAAGTCTCATGAAAATCCAATAAATGAATCTGTATGATAATAGAAGCATTTTCTTCCCCAGGCCACAGATTTATACTTTAATGAGTCTTTCAGGAAATATCAGAACCTACCTGTATAGTTTTAATGGTGAACATTAATTTCTGGAGGGCAGTACTGGTAATAATTTGGGGCATAACGACCTTTCAGGAGCCCTCAAGCCATACCTCCTCTGCTGGTTTGAAAGCAACAAACAGGTTGGTTTCGAGCATTAAGTTTCCATTCATTTGAGCATCCAGCACTGGGCTTAGAATTTAAGCACAGAGTTACAGTTCAGTCATGCTCTGTCCATAGTAGGTAAGTTGGGGTCAGGAGAGACCTGTGTTTGAATCTTGCCTCTGACACTAGTTGTATGACCATGAATGATGTATGAATCTTGGTTTCTTCGTCTGTAAAGTAGGGGTAATAATGCCCTGCTCTCCCTTCACACTAATGCCTTCCCTCTCTTGCAGCTAGGTAGTACAGTGATTAGAACCCTGGAGTTGAGTGAGGGAGACCTGAATTCAAATCTGACCTCAGGTACTTACTAGCTGCGTGACTCTGGGTCAGTCATGTCCTTTCTGTTTGCCTCAGTGTCCTCATCTGTAACGTGGGGACAATACCACCTACCTTCTGAAGTTGTTGTGAGGATGCCATGAGATAATATTCAAAAAGCACTTTATAAATGCCAGCCATCATTGAGGCAGCTAGCTAGTGCAATGGAGTGAGCTCTGTGTCTGGAGCCAGCAAGTCCTAAATTCAAATCCATACTCACACATTTACTGGCTTTGTGACCTTGGGCAAGTCACTTCACCTCTGTGAGTCTCGGTTTCCTTAACTCCGGCAGTTATCTTCCAGGGTAGTTGCATGGGTCAGATGAGATAATTGTAACAACACTTAGCAAACCTTTAAGAACTACGTTATTATTATTGTCCTTAAATAAACAAATATACCTGGGCTCTTAGATTTAGAGCTGGAAGCAGTCTGAAAGAATGTAAACTTTGTCGTACAAGTGAGGGAAGAGGCCTAGAAAGTGGAGTCATCCGAGGTTACATACATACTTAATGGCCACTGGTCAAAACTTCCCAGCCAGTGAGCTGGAGGATTG
Organism: Pseudochirops cupreus; assembly: GCA_028627135.1. Lineage (NCBI taxonomy): Eukaryota > Metazoa > Chordata > Mammalia > Diprotodontia > Pseudocheiridae > Pseudochirops > Pseudochirops cupreus. Next base: position 193,217,587 of record CM053583.1, read on the forward strand.
GGCCCGCCAGTAGCTGCTGTACCTCTGGCTTGGGTGAGGTAGAGAGACCAAGTGTCACAAAAAGGAAGAACAAAAACCAAAATAAAGACGAGTGAATAACCTAACCTCCCTTAGCAAAGCAGAGGGACAGAGCTGATGGAGACCTGGCTTTAGGGTCTAGTAGACCTGGGAGCCTCTTATTTGGTTGAAGTGCCTTTATTTCCTGCCGTCAGTTGTATCTATCACAAGTTCTACTCTTATGCCTCAGCAAGAGATGCAGATAACTTTAGGTTCCTAGCTTTATGACCTTGGGCAAGTCACTTAACATCTGTGAGTCTCAGTATCGGTGGAATACAAACTTTGGAAAATTATACCAACCTGGAAAGGCCTTGTGGTATGGCCCAGCAATGGAGTGAGTCTACTTCTGGAGGATCAACCTGAGTATAGAGAGACCACCAAAAGACTGGCCCCTTGAAGATGAATTTGGGGGTCATAGTCATTCATGAAACAAAATGACCCTCAGTTCTATGCATTCCTCCATCTGCTTCTATAAGAAGAGTGGTGGGAAGGGGAGTAGAAGGCTCTAAGAAGCACACAGTTTTCAGGTTGTATATAAACTTTGATTTATTGGCACTCTGAATGTAAAATTTATGTCTAGTGATCAAGTCGACCTATTGCTGAAGTTGCTGAATCATAACAATCTTGACGTTCTTTTAAAAAAATTTTTTTAATTTAATGTAAGTTTTATTACATTATTGTTTGAAAATAATTCATTTGATATTATACATTTGTGAGGTTTTTAAAATTTTTTTTAAATTTTAAATTTAAAAAATTTTTTATTAAATTATTTATTTTTAGTTTTCAATGTTTCACTTCCATAAGTTTTAAATTTTCTCCCCCTCCTTCTTATCCCCCCTCCCAAAGACAACTTGCAATCTGATATGGGCTCTACGCATACATCCCTATTAAACACATTTTCACATTAGTCATGTTGCCTAGAAGAATTACAACAAATGGGAAAAACCATGAGAAGAAAAAAAATATAAAACAAAACAAAAAAGAAAATAGTCTGCATCCTTCTGCATTCCGACTCCTTGTGACATTCTTTCTTTACGACACTAGAAGAAAGAAGAAGCTGAACTCGAATGGAAGGCAGGCTCCCAGGTGCTCATAGATAAAGGCGAGAAGTTGGCCAAGGGAGCTTCATCACATGATCAAAAGCACCAAGAAACATGTCATGAAATCTTTCGGTCATTGCGTATTGCTAATGCCAGCAATAAACATTTGTTAAGAGAAAACAATGGAAGGAATTGTCATTTATGCGCTAACATTGGTTGCTGAGAATAAAGAGGGGTAGAAACTCTGTGAATAACGCTGTGTTATCAACTCAAATGAATAAACACTCCAAAACTTGGTGACTTCAATCCAAGGGAAGGAAGAGGTGAAGATGGGAAGGAATATATGGGAATACATGGGAGACGTCAGAGACTTATAGATTACACAAAGACCTCACCCCTTTATATCATGAATACTTTCTTTTTTGGAAAAGAATGGCTAGGCGCTGTACATGATGAGTACCAAGTAGCATCATAAACAAGGCAGTTGTTTATATTTTAACAGACATTGTTTGTGGGGGATCGAGATATTGATGTGGGAGATTCCTGAGTCAGCTGTCTATGTATAGTCAGTGTCAGACAAATGACTCATCCATCACAGCTAAGATCTGAGATAGAAAGAAACAAGAAGTGATGATGATGGTGGTGGTGATGATGATGGTGGTGGTAGTTGTGGTTGTGGTAATAATTCAGTGTATAACTGAAACAGCTCAATCCTGAACTATTTCTGAATTTGGCCAAAAAGCTTGAAAATCTTAAAAAAAATATGTGGATGCCAAAAAGAAACCTTTTTATCCTTAAGGCTAGCAGTTCTAGTAATGTCTTCTGGATGCTTTGATCATAACCTTTAGAGCAGCAGTTCTCAACCTGCGGGTCACAACCCCTTTGGGGGTCAAATGACCCTTTCACAGGGGTTACAGGGGTTGCCTAAGACCATCAGAAAACACATATTTCCAATGATCTTAGTAACCAAGACACCGCTCCTCTATCCGTCTCCAGGCGGGTCCGCCCACATGCAGATACACCCACATATGAGTATTAAAGGGTCACAGCATAAGGAAGGTTGAGAACCACTGCTTTAGAGGATACCCTTTCCTATTCAAATCCATTTTCATCTCCAGGACGGGTTGATTTTCTTTAGCCTGAGATAGGCTGAGCTGCCTTTGAACTAAAACACACTCCTAACTCCCAAGGTACCCTTTACAACTCACCCTGCCTGGACTTATTTGACCCCTCTACCTGCTTGGGAAATTCTGAAACTTGACTCATTGTCCTGGATTAGGAAATGGTAGTTTTGATTGGTGGTCTCTCTCCTTACCTCTTTACTTGTAGATTTCTAGTAATTCTAGAGGTAGTTAGGTGGCTCAGTGGATAGAGTCATGACTGGCATTAGGAAGACCTGAATTCAAATCCTGATTCTGGTATTATTAGCTGTGTAATCTGGGCAAATGACTTAACCACAGCTTGCCTCAGTTTTCTCACCTGTAATATGGGGATAATAACAACACTTACCTCCCAGGGTTATTGTAAGGAACAGATGAAATAATATTTGTAAAGTGCTGTTGCAAACCTTAAAAATGCTATATGAGTGCTAGTCAATGTAAACTAGTAACTCACAATTAAGAATAGGAAGTTAGAAAGGGCATCAGTTATAATGATCTTACACAAAAGTGCAACAATCAGTCAATCGACAAACACTTATCAAGCGCCTAAAAGGTACCTGTGGTGCCCAGCACTATACTAGGTGTTAGAAATGTGAATTAAAAAATAAAATTTCTATTCACGAGAAGCTTCCATTCTAACGGGAGAAGCAGCAATTACATTACATGTATATATATATGTATATATATATATATATATATATATACGTACACACATATCAATATCTGTACATATGTGTATCCATACATGTGTATGTATGTATAGAGACATGTCATGCACAAAGTAGCTAAATATAAGGCAGTTTGGATGAAAGGGTGGTAGCAGTTGGGGAATCAGGAAAGGATTCTTGTACAAGACGTTAATCGACTTATGAAGACAATAACTCTATAGAGATGCATACCAGTGCAAAGGTGTAGTGTGTGTGTGTGTGTGTGTGTGACTAAAAGGCCATTTTTCTTCTGGATAGTGGAATATTGATGGGATGTGGGGAGTAATTTTCGACAAGGTTAGAGAGATAAGTTGGGGTCAGATTGTTATGTTCCTGAAAGATAAAACAGAGGAATTTATATTTCATTCTATAGGCAATAGGAAGTGTAATGGAGTTACATGGTTAGGACTGCACTCAGCCATTACTTTACTCTGTGTAGGATGGACTGGAGCAGAGATTTGAGACAGGGAGACTAGTTACCTAGGCAAGTGTGGTTACTGCGAGTAGACAAAAGAGTTGGGTGCAAGAAATGTTGAGGGGTTACCAGTGGCAAGATTTTGTTAAATTATTGGGTATGTGAGATGTGAGAGAGTAAGGAATTGAGGATAATGTTGAGATTATGGCACTAAGACACTGGAAGAATGGTGAAACAGTGTGGTGTTTGCCAGAAATAGTTAAGTTTAGAAAAGGGGGGAAAGATCATGAATTCTGTTTTCTGCATATTGAGCCCCTTTGGGGGTCAAAGGACCCTTTTACAGGGTTCGCCTAAGGCCATCGGAAAACACATATTTCCAGTGGTCTTAGGAACCGAGACATTGCTCTTCTATCTGTCTCCAGGCGGGTCCACCCACATGCAGATACGCCCACATACAAGTATTAAAGGGTTTCAGCATTAGGAAGGTTGAGAACCACTGCTCTAGAACATCCAACTAAAATGTCCAGTAGGTAATTGATGATGTGAGATTGAAACTCAGGGGAGTGTCTGAGGCTGAAATTATCTTTATGGAGATGATAACTATATCCAGGGAAGTTGCTGAGGTAACCAATAGAGGGAAAAATGGAGAAGAGAAGAGGACCATTAGTATGCAAATGTGCTTTCGTCTTTAATAAATGGTAAAATTATAGGTATAGCAAAGAATTGTTTTAAAATAAATTTCTTTATGATTCATTATCAGTAAATGCTTGATCTGTATACCTATTTTATATACCTGTATACCCAGGGTTGTGTAAAAATTTCTTGGGCAAAAAGGTGTTGCAAGTGGAAAAAGTTTAAGAAGCCCTGAGTAAATAATAAAGTAGTAAAGGAGACAAAAAAGGATTGGTGAGACAGATAGGAGGTGAATCAGGAGAGAGCAGCGTCACAGAACTCCAGGGAAGAGGGAGTATGCAGGAGAGGGTATCAGTGGATCAGATGACTGGTAGAGAAGGATTAGGAGAAACCATTGGATTTGGTCATTAAGAGATCATTGTTAATTTTACAGAAAGCAGCTTCATTTGTGTGGTGAATTCAGAATCAAAAGCCAGCTTGCAAAGGGTTGAGGAATGAGTGAGAGGAGAGGAAATGAAAACAAAGAATGTACACAGCTTTTTCAAGGAGTTTGACTGAAGAGAGGGGAGAGATATGGGATGCTAGCTTGAGGGGATGTTAGGGTTTGCTGAAGGATTTAAAAATTCTTAAGAATGAGAGTGATGGGCATATTTGAAGGCAGTAGAAATGGGAATCAGTAGATGGAGAGAAGATAAAGTTGAGAGAGGAGAGAGAGAGAGAAAGACACAGAGAGAGAGAGACAGAGACACAGAGAGAGAGACAGAGACACAGAGAGAGAAACAGAGGGTGACTGAGGAAGTGATCTCTTGGACAAGGGAGGGTATGGAATCAAGTACACATGTAGAGGGATTGGCTCGACATTGGCTAAGGGGAAGGGCTACACCTTTGATAGAAGCTGGGGGCAGCAGGGAGAGGGAGACAATGTTTAGTTTTGAGATGAAGAGAATGGAAAATGGACCATGTTAAGTAACTTCAGTTTTCTCAACCAAATGAGAGGTGAGGGCCTGGGCTAGTGGGGATGAGGAGAGGGCGAGGTATGGGAGGCTTGATAAGGAAAGAAAAATAGGTTTGCTTCTGTGGGGAGTCAGAGAATGAGGAGAAATAAAAGCACTCTCTTTCTTCAGTGAGTTGAAGGTTGGATAAGATGAGTTTATAGCATACATATAATATATAGCATACCTGAGACTTTCTCCAGGGGCATTCCATCTCTGATGATTAGATTAGAGGAAGCAGGTGGCAAACTGAGGTCCTCCTGACTCCAGGGGTGGTGCTCCACTTACTGCATCACCTAGTTGCCCCCAAACAGGCAATTTAAATAGATGAATAGCTACAAAAATGTAAAATATCCAGATTAACAGAACAAGAAACAGAGTTGAAACAACCCAGTCTCTTGAAACGAAATTAAGTAAGTCCTAAACAAACTCTTAAAGGGAAAACCAAATCAGGATCCTGTGGATTTACAAGAGAATCCCATCAAACACTTAACAAAATTAACTTCAATATTGCACAAATTGTTTGCAAACAAGAACAGTTGATATCCTTTCATGATACAAATATTGTCTTGATATCTAAATCAGGGGAAGAAAAAGAAGAAAAAGAATACTATAGACCAATATCTTTAATGAACATCAATTAAAACTTTTAAAATGAGATTGACAAGAGGTTATAGCAACACATAAAAAAAGATTCTATATTATGACCAGGTAAGATTTATACCAAGAGTAAGATCAGTTCAATATTAGGATAACTATAAACAAACTAGGCCATCTTAATGAAAAAATAATCAGATCACATGATTATATCAATAGATGGAACAACAACAACAAAAAAAGGTTTTCAAAAAACTTACTACCAATGGAAATTGTAATCCCTGCAATCACAAGAGGCTAAGATTGGTGGATCCCTTAAGTTTGGGAGTTCTGAACTGCAGCACCAGCTTCCAGTGAACTCCCGGGAATGGGGAGCTTCAGGCAGCCTAAGAGTGGTGAACCAACACAAGTCAGAAATGGAGCAAGTCAAAGTTTTCATGCTGATCAGCAATAAGATGGGCCCCATGAGTGACTACTCCACTTCCAACATGGAGACCCAGTATTCAAACAAGGCAAAACAAAACAGAAACCCCATAATTATTTCTGGGAAAAACACTACAAAGTATAAGAATAAATGGACTTTTCCTTAATATGGTAAATAGTATCCATCTAAAACCAAGAGCCAACATTGTATGTAATGTATATATTCTAGAGAACTTTCCAACAAGATTAAGGGTAAAGCAATGATGTCCATTACCGCCACTAATATTTAACATGCAGAGGTACTAGAATTGCTATCTATAGCAATAAGAAATTCCTTTTGTAGATAATATAATGGTTGACAGAAAATCCTACTGAGTCACCTAAAATTACTTGAAACAATAATTACAGCAGGGTAGCAGGATATAAAATAAAATTGTACAAATCATTGTCCTTTCTCTTTATTACCAATAAAATTCACCATTAAGAGCTAGAGAGAAACTCCATTCAAAATGATTACAGATGGTACAAAGTTATTTGGGAATTTACCTCCAAGATATGTATAGGCATTATATGAATATAACTAGAATGTGCTCTTTGTAGAAATAAAGAGTGATTTAAATGAGAAGAGAGATCTTAATTGCTTAACATTTGGCAGTTCCAACAGAATGGCAGTACTACCTAAATTAATTTATTTATCCAGTACCATGCCATTCTAACCTCCAAAGGATTACTTTAAAAAGGGAGGGGAAAAAACAAAATAAAATTCTTCTAGAGCAACAAAAGGCGATATTCTTAAGGAAAGTAATTGAAAAAAATGGTAAGGGAGGGGCTTTTAGGCCTCTGTAAGCCTAAATTTGTACCAGATCTCAAACTATACTGCAAAGTAGTAATCATTAAAATGACTTGATACTGACAAACAAATAAAAAAGTCAATCAGTGGAACAGATTAAGCACACAACATACAGAGGGAAACAAAGCTAACGACAGTATTGGATAAATCCGAAGTCTGTTACTACTGGGATAAAAAGTCACTATTCAACAAAAAATGCTATTAAAACTTGAAAGTGGTTTCTCAGAAAATAGTTTTAGACCAAGATTTTACACCTTGTACTGTAATGTGCTCAAAATGCATAGATGACCTAGATGTAAAAGGGCCATGTCATAAACAAGAACAAGGGAAAATTGGTTTTTGCAAATAAGGATAAAGAAAGAACCCACGAGCAGATCAGAAATAGAGAGGATCCTAGAACAATGCTAATTAAATATAATTTAAAAGGTTTTTTTGTATTATGAATGTTTTCTCTATTACTTCTTTCTTTTTTTTGTATATTTTTTATTTGTTTATTTTTAGTTTTCAACATTCATTTCCACAAGATTTTGAGTTACAAATTTTCTCCCCGTCTTTCCCCTACTCTACCCTCAAATAGTGAGCCTACTGAATACCCCTTCCCCCAATCTGCTCTCTCTCATATCCTTCCCCATCCCCCCTCTAACTTTCTAGCAGGGCAAGATGGATTTCTATACCCCAGTGCCTGCATATCTTATTTCCCAGTTGCATGTAAAAAACAATTTTTTAAACATTTGTTTTTAAAACTTTGATTTCCAGATTCTTTCCCTTCTTCCCTCCTCACCATCCCCACTGGGAAAACAAGCAATTCAATATAGAAAAGGTTTTTTTTTTTTTTTTTTGCATAAACAAACTCAATGAAGTTAAGATTAGAAAGAGAAACAGTTAAGTGGGAATAATCTTTATGGCAAGTTTCTGTGATGTCTAAGATATATAAGGAATTTATTCAAATATATAAGAATTTCAGTCATTCTACGTTGGATAAATGGTCAAAGGAACCATTTGAAAAAGGACAAATAGTTCTCAAAGGAGGAAATCTAAGCTAGCAATAATTATATAAAGAAAAGCTTCAAAACACTAATGACTATTTAATTCAGATTCAAAATACTCTGAGTTCTGCCTCACACTGACAACATTTGCAAAGGAAGGATAAAGGAAAATGAGAGTTGCTTGAAAGGTTATGGAAAAGAACCTATTTGTACAAAAATATTTATAGCAGCTCTTTTTGTGGTGGCAAAGAATTGGAAATTGAGGGGATGCCCATCAGTTGGGGAATGGCTGGCCAAGTTGTGGTATAGGATTGTGATGGCATACTATTGTGTGATAAGTAATGATGAGCAGGCAGATTTTAGAAAAATCTGGGAAAACTTATATGAACTGATGCAAAGTAAAGTGAGCAGAACCAGGAGAACATTGTACATAGTAACAGCAATACTGTATGATGATCAACTGTGAATGACAGCCATTCTCAGCAATACAGTTATCTAAGACAGTTCTGAAGGGCTTATGATGAAAAATGCTATTTACTTCCACAGAAAGAACTGATAGAATCTTAACAGATTGAAGCATCTCTCTCTCTCTTTCTCTCTCTCTTTCTCTCTCTCTCTCTTTCTCTCTTTTTCCCATCTGTGTTTTCTTTTACAACATGACTGATATGGAAATATGTTTTGCATGATTGCAGTTGTAAAAAAAGAAAGGTTGTGGAAAAACAGGCATACTGGTTCACTGTTGGTAGATCCATCTCATCTAGTAATTCTGGAAAGTAATGTGGAACTACGACACAAAAGTTATTAAGCTGTCCACACCTTTTGGCCCAGTAATACCACAAGGGGATTAAAGACAGTGGGAAATGACCCATAGGTACAAAAAATACTTATAGCAGCACTTCTTCTTGTAGGAAAGAAATGGAAACTAAGGGGGCATCCATCACTTTAGGCATGGATGTATAAATTATGGTATATGGATGTAAAGGAATATGGTTATACAATAAGAAATAATGAAAAGAACCAATTCAGAGAAACCTAGGAATACTTTTATGGACTGAAACAGAGAAGAGCATGTAGAAACAGGAGAACAATTTATGCCATGACTACAACATAGTCTTAAAATGCAGAATTAGACATTGGACATAGGAAATGTATGGATTTGTTTTGATTGATTGAGTATGTTTATTTGTCCCATTTCCCCGCCAAAAAAAGAGAAAAAAGATTTTCAAAATATGCAACAAAGCAAACTTCTAACCAATAGGCTACAAGGATGAAAATTGGAGAGTAGCAAATTGAAGAAAAATGGAAAAGATTTATAAAGAGAGTTATAACATGTTTTCTCAATGAAAGAAGAATGATCACATTTGGGCCCTCATATCACTGTCACAGTTGTGCTGCCAGGGAAATAGAAATAGTATTAATGAAAACAGGAAAAGCATATGAATAGGCCCAAGAGGAGATCCATGGTGGCAGTGACACTCTTGTGAGGGTATGGAGAGAAAAAATGTACAAATTATCTGAAGGAGGAGAAGATATCAAAAAATGTGGGGAAAGAAGCTGAGATCTTGTTGATACCAGAAAAGGGATGGGGTGTGCATGGGGGGGACACTTTTAGAACATCAATGACTGCTTATTCCCTCATCTTCAGAAATACTGTTCTGGAATCATACATAAGATAATTGGCATGATCTTTTCTGAGAGAAGAAGCAGCTTTCCCAACTTCTAAAAGTATGAAATCACAGTTATCATTGAGAGACAGACGCACACAGACAAAGAGAGATGGAGAGAGAGGTGCACACACACACACACACACACACACACACACACACAGACACATACAGAGAGAGACAGAGATAGGGAGAGAGACACGAAGACTCATGCAGACAGAAAGAGAGGGGGGGAGAGAGAGAGAGAAACACAGAGACAGAAAGAGAACCACCTCTATTGGTTCTGACTTTTTTTCCTTAAAGTGCTATATTAAAGCACAAAATTTTTAACTGGGAAAGAGAACACATTAAAATATTAACCTCTATTATACTATCAATTCATTTGTCAGATTTTAACAGAGCTTCAGAGCGTGGGCAGATAGACTCCCAAATACTTTATATTGTCCGAAGTTAGTTCAAACAGAATTTATCTTTCTGTCTTTTCCTGCTTGGTTTTGTCGGTAATCTGGTTCTACGGTATCTAAGCAGTTTTCCTTTGTGAATTCTTGAAATACACTGACCAGGCTCTTTTTTGGGGTAATCCAATAATTTTTTAAATGATCTCTCCTTGATCTATTTTCCAGGTCAATTGTGGGTTTTTTTGTTCACGTTTTCTCTTATTTTTCACTCTTTTAACTTTGTTTTATTGCTTCTTGATGTCTCACGGCGTCAGCTAAATAAGGAAGCTAACAGCTTCTCCTTAGGCGGTTCTGCTTTACAAGGGGTTGTTTTTTTTCATTGAGCGTTTTGTATCTTTTATTTTATTTTTATTTTTCTACCGTTTGCCCAATTCTGCTTTTTAAGAAATTCTTTTCTTCCAGAAGATTTTGTACCTCTTTTTTTTTTCCATTTGGCCGGTTCTGCTTTTTAAAGATTTATTTTTCTTCCACAAAGTTTTGTACCTCTTTTTACCATTTAGCCAATCCTACTTTTTAAGGAGCTATTTTCTTCAGGTTTTTAAAACCAAGCTGTTAATTTTTTTTTCATAATTTTCTTGCATTGTTCTTGTTTTCTTTTAGAATTCTTATACAATTTAAGAATTCTCTCCCCCTCCTCTCTCCCTCTCCCTTCCTCTCTCTCTTTCTCTCACTCTCACACACAATCTCTTTCTTTAAGTCTTTTAAGAATTCTTGTTAGGCTTATGTCCAATCTATATTTTTCTTTGAATTTTTACTTGTAAATATTATAAAGCTATCATCTTCTTCTGAGTTTGTGTCTTGGACATCCCTGTCACCATAGTAGCTCTATACTCAGGTGCTTTTGTTGTTCTTGTTCTTTGCTTATAACTGCACCCCCCCCCCCCAGCCCGTTTCTTGACTTTGAACTTTATGTTAGAGTTACAAGGGCGGGGGAGGGAAGTCACTGTCCCATGCTTCAGGCTTTTTTTCCTCTGCTGTTTTTATTGTTAGTTCTAGGGGTCTACACATTTTCAATGCTTCCGAAGTCTGGAAGGAGAGGTCTGAGGAGAGCTGTGGCCATTGTTCTCCTATACTGTATACTGTCCTTACTGAAGTAGGACCCCTGCTTTCTTGCTACAGTAAGTACTAACATTCCTCTCCATCTGGAGCTGCAACTGGGAACTGGGTCATGGGCAATGATGTTGCCAGGCTGGCATGCAGTCCTCCACCCAGTGCCAGCACAGGGGTCCCCTCTAATCTCCTTCTGATCAGGTTCCTTTTGCCATCTTTGGTGGGGAAAACTTTTGATGCTGCTGCCATTGGCATTTCTGGCCCTGCCTCCCAGGCCCACAGCTGGTGTTGCCTCCAGGCTGCACTTCCAACTGGCTCCCAGCCTAGTGCATCACAAACCTTTCCTTCCTACCTCCTACGTGGTCCTTGACTGCAAAAAATATTTTACCCCTGCCAAATGCTGGTTCTGCTGCTCTAGGATTCAATTTGACACATTATTTTAAAGTCGTTTAAAGCGGAATATTGGGATAGTTCAGCTTGAATGCTCTCTTTACTCCACCATCTTGGTACCCAGTTCACGTTAAGTCTGAGGAAATTGTTCTCAGATTTCCTTTTGATCTTTCATTCTTTTTTACCATACACTTGCTTAGAAAGCAATGAAAACCGGTTTATATTTATCTGAGAATAAGACCTTTTACAAAAGTCCAGATAGCAAACAAGCATGGTTTAAATAAAGTTGGAAACTCGCAAGAGTAGTAATCCTACGGCAAGGCAAATAGGATGGAGAAAGTGGAGTGAAGATGCATCATGACGTAAAGCAAAGAGCAAGGTCAGACGAGACCCCAGATGTTCACGAGTGGGTTCACTTCAGGGCAGCCATTGGATTTTCACTGGTGCTGTGACAATCCTCCATCCTTCTTTAGAGAGTGGGGGAAATTTGCTGGGTTTCTTCTATCCAGAGAGGCTTTCTATTTCCCACAATCCTTCAGTCCCTCCTTCCACCTGGGTAAACTACTATTCCTATTAGTCAATAAAAGGCAAATCACTTCATATCTCTGAGACTTGTTTTCTTCATCGTCAAAAAGGCAATGATAATGTTTATCATCACCTATGGGCAGCAACAGCTTCTGGATCAGCAGTTCTCAAGCTGTGGGTCATGTTCAGTTTGTAACAATGAAAATGCATCCTGGATATCAGATATTTACATTACGATTCATAACAGTAGCAAAATTACAGTTATGAAGTAGCAACGAAAATAATTTTTATGGTTGAGGGTCACCGCAACATGAGGAACTGTATTAAAGGGTCGTGGCGTTAGGAAGGTTGAGAACCACTGTTCTAGATGGTGCAGTGCACTCAGATTCAGGAAGACCTGAGTTCAGATCTTGCCTCAGATACTTACTAATCTGTGAGCCTGCCCAAGTCCCCTCAGCCTCAGTTTCCTTGTGTGTCAAAGTGGGGGTAATAATAGCACCTACCTCCCAAGGTTGTTGTAAATAGTCCATATTTGTAAAGTGCTTTATAAACCTTCAGGTGTTAAAAAAGATACTGTTATTATGTATTGAAGTGCTGTGGGAACCTTAACGCCTATTCAAATGCTCATTTTTAACCTGAATTTCCCCTTAATTTTGCCAGTGTGGTCTAGTGGAGAGTGCTGGGTATGGAAACAGAGAACCTGAGTTTAAATTTTGAACTTGTCACTCACTGTTTATATAACCCTGGGCAGACCACTTAGTTTTAATGGTAAGGTAAGTTGGTTTGACTCAATTTCCTCTAAGGTCTGTTCTACCTGTAAATCTAATTGTGTGATCTGTAAAATAGGGAAGATAATAATGCTTGTATTGAAACTTCTTTGAGAGGTTGAAAGGCAGAGCTATGCTGGAACTACCTCATACTAGCTCTTGAGAGCTGATAGTTAAATTTTCAGTGAGAGCATTGATATGTTGGAAATTGGCAAATGCTGCAGATTAGGGTTTTTGTTTATCGTTGATTATCTAGACAAAAGAAAGTGATGGAAAAATGGGTTCTTTCCTGGATCCTCTTCCCTTCTCCCTCTATACTACTTCACTTGGTCATTTCATAAGCTTCCATGGATTTAATGACTGTCTCTATGCCAGTGATTCTCAGATTTACCTATCCTCCCCTGATCTCTCTCTTGACTTCCAGTCTTGCTTCTTCAGTTGACTTTTAGACATCTCAAACTGGATGTCCAGTAGACATCTTAAACTAACTATATCCAAGACAGAACTCATTATCTTTCCCCTAAAACCTTCCCCAACCTTCCCTATTGATATAGAGGGCAATATATTCCTCTCAGTCCCTGAGCCTCACTAACTAGGTGTCGTTTTGAATTTCTCACTGCCTCATCCTCTATGTCTGAGATGTTGCCAAAGCCTGTCAGTTTTACCTTTGCACCATGTCTCAAAAATGCTCCCTTCCCTCCCCTGATGGTGGTGCAGGCCCTCATCACCTCAAGCTCTGATTATTGCGATAGCCTGATGGTGGCTCTGCCTGCCTCCACTGTCTCCCCTACAACCTATCCTCTATTCAGCCACTAAAGTAATTCTCCTAGAATGCAGGCCTGATCATAATACACATACACATATACACACACAGATACACACACATATGCCCACACACACAGACACACCCCACTCAAACTCCAGTGACTTCCTATTACCTCCAACGTCAAATACAAAATGCTGTTTGGCATTCAGAGCTTTTCAGAACATAGCCCCCTTCCAGTCTTCTTCCCCTCGGCTCCCCATTGGGTACCCTTTGGCCCAGTGATGCTGGCCTCCTGGCTGCTCCGCTGTCAGATCTGAACGTGTTCTCTGGTTGCTCCCCCTCCCCATCCCTTCTGTCTGCTGACCTTCCTGGCTTCCTCTAAGGCCCAGCTAAGACCCGTCTTTTACAGGAAGCCTTCTCCAGCCCCTCTTAGCTCTGGTGCCTTCCCACGGTTATGTATTTCCTCTCTATCCTCCACGTAGCTTTCTTTGCATGTTGTCTCCCTGTCAGATTGTAAACTCCTCGAGGGCAAGGGCTCTCTTTTGCCTTTTTTTTGTATCACCAGTGTTTAGCAGAATACGTGGGCACACAGCAGGTGCTTAATAAATGTTTACCGAATGAGTGGAAATAACACAGATTAAACTTAAAAATATGTTCTGTGTGCATTTCCCCCTGGGAGAGTTGGTCATTAAACATTTACCAGTACACCCTTGCTAAAAAGAATTCCATGAATGTGCATTTTTAGTTTTCCAATTTCCTTTGGGGTACATTTTTTTGTTATCAAATGTTATGACATTAGCATAGATAACATCTTTTTGTAAAAGGAAAAAGCCTTACAGAAAGGAGCTCTAGGTCCAGATATCAGCAAATGCCCCGACTTGCGCTGAAACCGAGCGTGAACTACAGATGCCATTTGCTTTGTCAGAATGAGGCAGAAGAAACTGAATCCAGATTTTCCAAGTACTTGGAGCCTACCTGATGAGGCAAAGGCCAAAGCATGTTCAAGCTGGAGAACCTCAGCCTAGTGGTAGTGATCACTGATAGGGATCTTTTGGATTGATATTGTAATTAATATCTATCCAAATATTTATTTCCAAGACACTCACCAAAGGCCTTCATTTGGTCACATAGACTAGCCTTCACACAAAAGCCCGAACTCTCCATTTCTGAGAAATTTCTATATCTACTTTCCAACTCCCTTCTCCCTCAGATGGTTTCTCCCTGCCTCCCCCCACCTCCCTTTCTTCACTTTCATCTTTCCTGAAATAAATGCATGCCAGCTGAGCATTTTCCAGAGCCTGAGGGAGAATGTTTCTCTCTCAACACAGTCCCCTTTCTAAAGAGAAGCAGAGGTGAAGCTGGAAACACGCGGTCTCATCTTTTGTTCTATCTGGCTTCGTGAGTGCCCGGAGAATAATAAATGCCATTCTATACACATTTTTTCCTCCTAGCTCAGCCAAAACACAGGCCACTGTTGTCGGGCAAACGGTAAATTCCAGCATTGACTGCTCATCATTACTGTTCAGACATTTCCAGCTAGCTGTTAGCAAAAAACAACAACAAAGAGAGCCCCTCTTAAATCTTTTATGGATTTTACAACTCAATTAAATGAACATATGTCAAAATACATGGGTTGGCTGAATTAGCATAATCCTCGAGAGTGACATGTTTGCAGTTGACCTTGCTTGCAGCCATGAGCAGTTCTTGGACCTGCCCTTCAGTTTCATTCGGCCCAGTTTGGTGAATTGGTGCTGTTTTTCTTGTTAAATCATCGACACAGCCCTCCATCAGCTGCTGCCTTTAATCCAAGAGAAGACTTATTATTCCTGAGGTGAGTTATTTCTGAAATTCTCCAGATTCAAATCCGCTGTGTTCTCTTCCAAATCCTCACATTTATTTCCATTCTTAAATGTGGTACTAAAGCCAGCCAGTGAGCCCAATCTTCTGGGCTTGACATTGGGGCATTTCCATCGGTTGGGTTAGGCTTTCCTCGTCATGGGCCAATTCTTCCTCCCCATGTGCACCAAGACACAGCAGGAAAGGAGGATGAAAAGAAAGCAGCCACATGGGGATAAGAGCATGGGAATCCCACTCCTCTTCTTGAGCTTAGACTACCCAACAGAAAAACAAAACCAAAAACAAAACTTGCAACTACTTTCCTCAACACCACAGACACCCAATGTTTGTCTTTCCTAGGGAAAGCCAAAATGTCAGTGACACAAGTGCCCTGTAGAGTTTGGCATGCTGAGGTTTCCCTTAAGTTGTAAGTAATTGTTTCCCTGATCACATCCACGTAGTGAACAGCTGTCTCTTCCTAACATTCACAGCTTTTCCCTATCTTAAGGGAATGTTTCTTCCATAGCTCATAGAGTCAGGAGAGGCAGCTCAGATAGAAATGGGGCCAGTAAACCCTCCATCAGGATCCCAGAAGCAGCAGATTGATTTGGTTTTAAATGTGCTGTTCTCTGTGTTTATCCTATAGATACGTGTTTGTCTGTCTGTCTCTCAACCTCTCTCTCTCTCTCTCTCTCTCTCTTCTCCCCCTCATTATCTATGTATCTATGTATCTGTCTATCAGTCTGTCTGTCTGTCTCTCAACCTCTCTCTCTCTCTCTCTCTCTGTCTCTCTCTCTCTTCTCCCCCTCATTATCTATGTATCTATCTATCAGTCTGTCTGTCTATCTGTCTGTCTATCTATCTGTCTGTCTGTCTGTCTATCTGTCTGTCTGTCTATCTGTCTATCTATCTAATTATCTGTCTATCTATCCATCAATCTATCACGTTTTTATTTATTTTGTTAAATATTTCCCAATCACATATTAATCTGGTTCAGGCTGCATGTGGGAGTATCAAGGGCTCCTGACTATCCACAGGACAGATGTTTGACATTTCCGTCGGTTGGGTTAGGCTTTCCTAATGTAGTGGCCAGAGTGCTGACTTCATTTGTTTTGGCATGGGGGGAGGCATTTGGGGTTAAGTGACTTACCCAAGGATATACAGCTAGTGAATGGCTGAGACAGATTTGCATTCAGGTCCTCCTGACTCCAGGGCTGGTGCTGTCCCCTTGAGCCACCTGGCTGCCCCATCGTTACTATTATTTAAAATCTACTGTGTGTTCTTTTCATTTTCTTCAGTCAGTCACCACACTGGCTCTTCCCAACCTTTTCATCCCTCCTCTAACCTCCCATGGCTCCCCCTCCCTCCATTGTATCAGCTAGAAACCTTGCCTCATTTTTAATTGAAAAAATGGAGAGCACACCCTGAGAGGGAGCTGGTGCTTCAGTGGACAGAGCGCAGGAAGACCTGTGCTCCAGTCCAGCCTCAGATGCGTCTTAGCTGTGTGACCCTGGGCAAGTCACTCAGCCTGTTTGCCTCTGTTTCTACAAATGGGGATGATAATGGCACATGCCTCCCAGGGCTGTGGTGAGGACAGAATGAGATGGGAATTGGCAGGCACGTAGCAAACACCACATTAGTGTTAGCTCTTATTATGGTCTTGTTAATATTAACCTCTCAGTGTGCTAGGCAGATCCCTGCAGTGAGAAGCTATAAGGATGCTGCTGAAGCATGTTTGTTATGTGGATTCTCCACTGCCAGAAATAGGGAGGCTAGGAGGCACAGTGGATTGTGTACCTGGAGTCAGGAAGACCAGAGTTCAAATCCGGCCTCAGACACTTACTACTCGTGTGACCGTGGACAAGTCACTCAGCCCTGCTTGCCTCAGTTTCCTCATCTGTAAAATGAGCTAGAGAAAGAAATGGCAAACCAACCCCAGTGTCTTTGCCAAGAAATCCCCAAATGGGGTCATGAAGAGTTGGGCACAACCGAACAAATGCCAGGAATTCCCTACATCAGTGAAGCCACAAGTTCAGCTGTTATCACTGTTTCTCAAGCAAATAGATGAATCCATAACCTCCCCTACCTTTTTTGTACTCGAATAGATCTATGATCTCATCCATTCTGGAATTCCTTCCAATGATGAAAATTGCAACCCATACAAACCTGCCTATCCTGAGGGACTCTGGCTCATGTACTCCCGAAAGTTCACCATCCAATGTGCTGGAGGCCTTCCTTCATTCCTTGTAACCCATTGAGGGTACCTGTGGCACTCTCTGGTCATCCTTCTGACATCCCTCACTCTTGCCGCATGACCAGCCATCATCCTTTCCTGTCGTACCATTTTCCTATGATGTCCTTTATTCCTGGTTTTTCTCCAGAGTTCCCCAATGATTCTGTGTTGCAGCTTTGAGCTCTATGTGATGCTCATCATCCTTAGTTCCTTAGAAACAGCAGTGTTCTAGGTTTCAATCCTTGGCAGCTACACCAGCAAAATGGTTGTACAAAAAATGTGGCATTTGTTTTCATGGGAAGCCTGAGGCCAGTAAACAAACTTTAAAATTCCCTCAGAGCAATGCAACCCAGTCTTCTCATTTTCAGTGTTGGGCCCAACTCTTTGTCCAACTTTGTCAGTCCTAGATTTCATATTAATGGACAAGCTCTAGGGCGTCCATTCCAATGCA
Organism: Pseudochirops cupreus; assembly: GCA_028627135.1. NCBI lineage: Eukaryota > Metazoa > Chordata > Mammalia > Diprotodontia > Pseudocheiridae > Pseudochirops > Pseudochirops cupreus. Next base: position 193,235,587 of record CM053583.1, read on the forward strand.
TGTTGAAATCTGAGCAAAGGGCATTCTTTATCCATTTGGTCCTCTCTGTGTGATGGCTAGACCAAGCTCCTTTGAATAAACAGAACTCTCTTTCAGGACACTTTGCAGTGTTCTGGGGTTCAGTGCAATCACCACATTGGCATCCACAGATGGGAAGACTGGACAGAATCCCGCTTCCACCTGGATCCTGTTCTGGGTCTTCTCCATCGTAGTGGTAAAAATTTTCGGTAATGAGGCTGGGCCTGATTCAGGCCAATCCCCTGGTAGTTGAATGAGACACTTATGTCATTCAGCAGTTACCATTCAACGTTCAACAGTTTTAAGAGTCATACAGGGGCATGACAAATTATTATTTATCCCAAAACATCGATCCTTTCTGACTCATTCAGAGTTGTTTTTGTTTTTGCAGAGAGATAACAGGGTATTAACACCTTGTTCACTCATTAACAGTTCTTCATCTGGGACTATCCACTGGAAGGTAGGGATGGATGCTGTCCTTTACAGAGGCAAAAATCACCCCAAGGTCATTTTGGGGGTGGAAATGGAAGGACAATGAACAGAAAAAAATGGGAAAAATCAGAAAATATATATTTTAACAAACCTTTTACGATCGGGAATGGTGGGGCCACTACACTTGGATTTTAACATCACAGTCTCAGATGTGCTCCTCACAGATATGCCTAGGTGAAAGCATCACTAAAGGAAACAGAGATAGGTAAAGCAGCCAAATTGATCAAATGTATAGGGTGGTGATCTGCTCTGAAGGCAACACCATCTTAAGGGCATTGAGGGATCAATTCACCAGACCTCTGAAGGAAGGGGAGATAAGTTGTGGGAAAAAATCTCAAACCTTATTAATGCTGATAATCCTTATGAGCCCAGGGCAGATGTCTGGGTCAGTGGGTACTGCTGATCACCCCCTTTATTCTTAGAAGCTCTTACTCTGATGTTTCTGTTATTTCATCAGTCTAGATACTTACTCCAGTGTTGCAACTCAAATCATTCTTCCTTGACCATCCTGTGACGCTTGTCTGTGTTCTCATATAATTCTGTGAGGATTACAGCTACTAAGAAAAATATCGACAACTATTATTGACTTACAGTCCTTGCTTTACATCTTCACAAAACCTTTCTGAGACTCCCCTGCAGCGTAATTTGAGGGGATGTTCGCTGAGATTAACAGGGAGCAAACAGGTTTTCGCCAGCAATGTTCTACAGTGAGCCAGATCCTTACTTAGTATTTCATAATTGATTGAAGGATGAAGAGAATTAAAAATTCCATTGCTTATTTTTGTTGTTGTTGTTGATTATGAAGAAGCATTTGATTTGGTAGAACAAAAACACCATTTTAAGGTCTGTCTTCCAGAAAAGTGTCTCCCCTCCACACATCAAAATCATTCGATATTACATGTAAAGCTGGAAATAAATAAATGCCATCAAATGGATAGATCCTGTTTACTGGAGGGCCTATTATATGTGAGGCTCTTGTGACTAACAAAGGAAGTGATCCAAAATCTTTCAAAAAAGAATCTCAGCGATGGGGGGGGGGGCAACTTTAAATTTGATTATTCATCACTTCCTTTTGCACTTCGTTATTCTGAACAATTTTGGGTGAGGGAATGGGGAGGAAGAGGAATTTTTTCCCTAAATTTTGGCCTCATAAAGTCATACATAGTAATTCAAGTTTACTGGCTAATAGCTATTTAAACAGAGCCAGATGTATGCAGCCCAGGGCAGATGTCTGGGTCAGTGGGTACTGCTGATCACCCCCTCTGTTCTTAAAACCCCTTACTCTGATGTATCTGATATCTCATCAGTATAGGTACTTACTTCAGTGTTGCAACTCAAACCATCCTTATTTGACCATCCTGTGACACCTTGTCTATGTTCTCACATAATTCTGTGAGGATGGACCCAATGTGCTTCAGGACTTTTTTTCATTCTTTTGGCACTGTATGGAAAACAAATCCTCGGATATCATTCTGTGGTTGTAGAAAATTTTGCTTCTCACTACTATTTAAAACAATTTTAAGGGGTTTGTTCACGTGTTTGTCAAAGGAGAATTTAAAGTCTAAAAGATTATAAGATGAGTCACCAAATCACATGTAGCACCTTTAGGAATCCCAAACTTGGAGTGCCCCGAGATGTTACCCAATTTCAAAGTCTTCCATGGGTTTGTATTTTCTCAAAAGCAAAGCTCACCCACCCTCATTGATATATTTACCTTTTCTTATCAGCCAAAGAATCCTATTAGTTCAAAACTAATGCTTGAAATAACATGAATAATAATAAAATATTTCTTCATAATAAAATATTTCTTCCCCATATACCTGAGGAATATTCTGTCACAAATACGTGTAGCATCAGGGGGAAGAACTGATAAACCTAGGGAACACATTTGACAGAGCACTAATCTAGAGAATGGGTATGTCCAGAGCACCTTTTCACAGGGATGCAGACACATGGACAGGGTGTGGTGGTGGAGGGGCAACCAATGTTGCTGATATTTTCTGTTAATATCATTTTTGCTCCTGGGCCCCCTTCTTGCTGGTCAGGTGGGACATTAAGTCTGTTTCAGGCATGTATGCATGGAATATAGGCTCTGCTATATATTGCTCCCTTCTGATCTCAGATGGCTACTATTTTATAGTAGCCTTTGGTCCTGTGGTCATTACCAGTTGCGATTAGGGTACAGCAACTACTTTGAATTTAACTATTTTCTATTTATTCTCTTTGTAATTATTACCAACCTAATCTACCTATCCTTATCTCTCTGTATTAGGATGTATGCTCCTTGCAAATAGATTCTTTCCCATATTTTATTTAGATCACTAGTGCCTAGAATACTGGCGGTCATCTAGATGTGCTGAATAAATGTTTGATGGCTGATTTTTGATGGTTCCGTTGGGCATGAGATGGTCGATCTTCCAGCTTATAGTTTCGGCCAGAGTGCTCAACTGAGGTGCCATGTCTTCTTTGTAAGATGAATGATGGGCACTGCCATATCTCTTTTAGCTTGAAGCTCAGAGGCATAAGCTAAAGTATTTGTAGAAAGGCATGGCCCTCGGATATATCAGTCATATATATCCCATCTTGATTATAACAGGCTTTTCTTCTCCAAAGGGAGAGCCATCACTTGAAAATCCAAGTTCTTTAAAGCATGGAATATCTAACCGGTTATATAGCACCCACAGTGATTAAGTTTAGCTTCCCGTTCACCAAGGTTAATGTCATCCAGGGTCACCAGGGGCGTTTAAATCTCATCACAGTATTTCTTTCTTTGTATTATTTTATCACCTTCAAAATGGTATGAAAATAACATTAATTTATCCTATGTATGACAGAAATGCTAACAAAGAATGAAGGACCAAAATCTTTGGAAAGAACACAGCAAATGTGAGAGCATGAAATGCAATGGAATAATGGAGGAAAAAAAAATCAGTGACTTCTGGATAAAAGCAAATGTGAATTCATAGTATTTGATTGATGGAAATCAACTTTTGTTTCTGGGCTCCAGGTTTGAATTCTCCCAATTCCTTTGGGATCCCTGGAAGGAATATTGAGAAATACTGATAGTGGTTCCCAAATATTTTTCTCCTTCTACAGCTGACCATGCAATGAGGACATCAGTCTGACGAAGATTAATTGCCTGTACCTACTGGTGTCGTGATTGGATGGTCAAAGATGCTTTATTGAGATCAAGAGCGAGACATGTCTTCACGGTCCATAGAGAAAGAATGAGGCTGTTTGTAATGATGAAAAATGAATGGGAAAGGAGTAAAAACTCTCCAGAATCTCAACAAGATGAATTTCCTGCCAGTAACTGTCTAGCCCATAACTGTATATGTCTGTAAATATACATACATTTATATCTCTATCTAATAATTGAAGACTTTTAAAAAGGATTTGCACTGAACTCTGGCACAGAACCATTTTTTTTGGACACATATTGTTAAAATTCTTTCAAAGAAGGACATGGAAACATTTTTGACAAGATCGCATTGTTTTTTTTTCCTCCAGCTTCTTTGCCAAAACAGATTAGCCCAGGTCAGTCGTCATTTGTCAGCCTCAGTCTTCTTTCTGTCACATGTGGATATTAGTCAGAGGAAGCTGCCCAGAACACTGAAGATTTTTTTTTTTTGCATTTACGGAACAGAGACTACCTTTTTGTCCTATTTATTAAAGAAATGATATTTTAAAATATTTATAACCTGGAATCTTTGTACTGTCTCTCTTCTTTCCTTCCTTCCTTTCTCCCTCTCTCCCTCTCTCCCTTCTTTTTTCTTTCTCTCCTTCTCTTCTTTCTTTTGTTTCTCCACTTAGGGATGAAATATTTTATATTGCTGTGATTTCATATTTATTATACTTCCAGTGTGCCAAGCTCATATAAAACACACATACACATTCTGTAAGGGAAGAAGAGAGGAAGAGAAAGAATGAAGAGGTAGAGAGAGACATATTAGGATTCAGGAAGATCTGAGTTTGAATTCTTCCTCAGAGACTTACTGACCAGGTGATCCTGGGCAAGTCTTGTATGACCTCTTAACCTTAGTCTTCTCATTTATGAAATAGAAATGATAATAGCACCTACCTACCTACCTAACAGGGTTGTCGTAAAGACCAAGTGAAATAATTCATGTCAATTCATGTAATTTTATAAGTGTTAAAGAGCTATACACTATTGTTATTGCATACACACCCACACATAAGCACACCCACACCAACATACCAAATAGTCTCTATCTTTTGGAAATTACATTCAAATGGATGGTAGAGATATTATACTTGCCTATACTTTCTGCAAAATGCATGTAAAGGCTGACATTTTTGATGTCCACATGGAAAATTGTTCTCTATTTTAAAATGCCACTAACTACAACAATATCAAAACTTATTTAGGTAAAATGTGGGATTTTTAAAGGAAATATATTTTCCCTAACTTTAATTCCATTATTGTCTTTCTTAAATAGAACTCAGCACGGCCTATAAATTAAATGAGTTTAAGCAAAACACTTTATTAGCTCCTTGAGGTATATGGATGATATGAAGCTATATTGAAGTATTTAAAACACAAATTAAACAGCTCTTTCCCCCCATGAATCCTTTTCTAATGGTATGAAAATGTCATTTGGATGTTGCAAAATTGTAACAATTGTGTAAAATTCTGAGTGTATATTAAGGAATATGAAGATAGAAAGCTGTGAGCCTGAATTTGGGGGACACGTTGAATCACAGAAAGGATAAATGCAATACTTCCCAAAATCTTGGTCTTCAAGCAATGTACATGGAGCACAATGGGAAGGCTGTTACTGAATGTGTTAAAGAGATTCATTGGCATTCTGAAATAAAATCTAAATGGGAAGTACGTATTTGAAATAATTAACACAATACAAATCTTAACGTGTACTTTTGGAAGTATCCAATGAACTGCAAGAAATTTGAAAAATATCCTAACAAAAATCTGTACAATCTCAACAAAGTGACATGTAAGCATCATAGCAAGATGAATAATTCTCTCACCAAAATGACATAGAGGATTGAGAGGTATTTTTAGAGCACATAATTAATAAGTCTAAAATCTGTAGAAATATTTTGGCAATAAGGAGACATCACTTTATCAAGCAATAGTAAAGACTGAATAACAGGTACCAAAAGTAGCTTTACCCCCAAATAGAGCTGATGAAACCATTAAGATCCAAGAGTGGAATCAAAAGGCCTTCTGTGGGTGACATCTGTATGAATTTGGCCCATGACATGTAGACAATGAAGTGTCACGCATATGACTGAGTCACATAGAGTTTTTTTGTGGGAATGAAGTGGTTTATGTTGGCAATTCAGATATAGGTCACTGTCATGAAAAACTACAGAAAGGTAGTGTATTTATGTAGCCCAAATAGTCATCAATGTAGATTATACAAGGAAATGATGGAGACTGTGTAATAAAACTAATGATACTTAGCAAGACATAACTAGAGTTATGCATCAGAAGTTTGCCGTCTTAAATGACTTTGAAGAACTTAGGATATCTGATCAAACACAGTTCCAAAAGACTTTCAAGACATGGTGTACCCATCTTCCATGGCAGCTAGGTTGGTGTAGTGGGTAGAGTGCTGGACCTGGAGTCAGGAAGACTCAGCTTTCTGAGTTCAAATCTGGCCTCAGACACTTACTAGCTGTGTGACCTTGAGCAAGTCACTTCACCCTCTTTGCCTCAGTTTTCTCATCTGTAAAATGAGCTGGAGAAGGAAATGGCAAACTATGCCAGTATCTTTGCTAAGAAAACCCCAAATGAGGTCACCAAGAGGCAGATGTGACTGAAAATGACTGAACAACAACGCACCCATCTTTTAATAGAAGAATGAGGGACTCAGTGCAGATTGAGACATATTTTGGGATGATATGAACAACATAGTTGTATTTTTTGCTTAAATATACATTTTGTAACAATGGTTTTGTTTTTCTTTCTCAATGGAGGTAGGGAGGGGAAGTTGGAAGGGAAGAAGGCAGATTTCCATTTTTGAACTATTCCTTATAGTAACAAGTTGAAAATTAATCAGTAAAACCTGAGTTCAAAGCTTGTCTCAGACACTTACTATCTCTCCGACCTTGGATGCATTACTTAACCTTAAATTTGTACTCTAATTATGATTTTCAAAACTAGGAAGGGTTGAGAAGTGAATAAGAAGAGAGAAAGCAGATCCAGTTTCTTCTAGAACTTGGCTCTGAAAGGAAGGAGAGCATCTTTTTTTATTTTAAATAGTGTGCTAATATCCCAGTTCTTAGCAATAAGGCTGAGGAACTCTGGCTTGATTTGCTGGACATTTGTGGCATGCCAGAAGCACTGAGGGACTTTCTCCAAACATTGGATCATAATGGGTCATAGAGAAGAGTGTCATTTCGACTGTTATCCCGTTATATGCTAACCTTTGTGTTGCCCCAAAGTTCCAACGTCATTATTGTGTAAGTCATGGTACCATAGATTTAGATCTGGAAGTTAATTTAGATGCCATTTGATTTCATTCTTTCATTTTAAAGATGAGGAAAATGTGGCCCCTGTGAGGTGATTTGCACAAGGCCACATAGTTAGTAGGTGGAAGACCCAGGACACAGATATAGGCTCCATGTAATGTACAGAGAAGTGCAATGGTGCATTCACCCAGCGTTGGCTGGATATGTGCTGCCTACCTTTCCCCACACTTTAAGAAATGGTGTCACTGTATTAATTGTCCTCCGAGGGAATGTAATATCTGAATTGTCTATCAGGTGGCTTCATAACCGAGCCAGCAGCCACATCATCTCATCAGAGTGGTTCTGATCCACACTGCCCACCAGGCACCCAGCACAGGAATGCTCAGCCTCGTCTTTCTACCACTGCCTTCCATGCCATATCTCTAAGCTGCTCAGCTGGTGCAGGGTCAGGATGATTGACAGCCCCCAGGGTGATTATCTTCTAATGAGGTTCCAATGAGTTGAATGCTTATGTTTTTGTAACTGTTCATAGGTTCCACTGAGCCCTTTATGTCTTTGTGAATTTTTTCTGGTGGGTTAAATAAGGGGGGCCCCACATTTGATATCTACAAACCTAGACATGTGCTGTTGTTAAATTTTATCTAAGAGATTTCACTGGAGAACTACAAGTGGGTTCAAGGAAACTAACCCTTTGGTCCCAAGATCCAACTTGTCCACGTGAGCCTAGAACCTTTGGGTTTAGGGTAGCAGGGGTGGGAAAACCGAGGCCTTGAGGCTTCCTCTGACCTTCTAGGTTTTCAGTTGTGGACCTTTGACTGAAAATAGTTTGGATTCAGTCAAAGGGCTGCACTTGAGGACCTAGAGGGCTAGCTGAGACCTCAAGGTCCCAGGTTCCCCACCCCTGGTAGGGCTAGGGACAGCAATTCTAGAGACAGGTTACAGATTGGCAGACTGTTTGTTATTGCCCAAGCTCTTTGGTCAATAAAGGCAGATGGGTCCTGCTTCCGGAGAGTGTCCTTATTGAGCGTTTTTTACTTATTTACTTTTTTTTCCTTAGCAAGCGTCTATAAGGACGTCAATGCCTATTTTTGAAGGCAAAGCTGGGGGGAGAAACCCTTGTGCAGAAGGAGGGTCTTTACCACCAACACTAACCACAGACCAACCACTCCCAAGGGAAACTAAGAGTCCTCAGAATAGAAGGGGTGCCCACCCACCACACAAACAACAAGCCCTATTTCTAGCCTGCCTGCCCATTTCTTCCTCTCTTCCCACCCCCAACCATTGTTCAGTATACCAGCCCTGTGGAGGAGGGGCTTCCATTCCAGCCACCACAACCAGGCTTGGCTGCCACTAATGGGTCAGAAAATCCCAGCAATGCCAGGAATAGCAGTGCCTCCAAGCCCACTGGCCTTATTTCCACTCAGCTCCCACTGTTACTCTTCTGGGGGAGATGTGACCTGGAAACTGCTTCTGCACCGGCCCTCCACTTTCTCAGCAACTACATTTGACTGAAGACTCAACAAAGAAAGTTCTCTCCACCAAAGTCCTTGGCATGGCCAATGGTTCAACAGATATGGTGTTATCAATGGAAAAGACTGTCTACTTTCCTTGTTGTTTCAGTTGTATTTAGCTCTTTGTGGCCCCTTTTGGAGGGTTTCTTGGCAGATACTGGAGTGGTTGGCCACTTCCTTCTCTAGCTCATTTGACAGATGAAGAAACTGAGGTAAACAGAGTAAGTGACTTGCCTATGGTCACACAGCTGCTAAGTGTCTGAGGGCAGATTTGAACTCAGGAAGGTGAGTCTTCCTGATTCCAGGTCTGGCACTTGCACTATGGCATCATCTAGCTGCCCTAACTGTAGCTGAACCATTTTATATGAATGAGATCTCATAATGAGATTAACAGAATGGGATCTCCTTGAGATAAGAGGCTATCTTACTTTTCTGTTTCCTCCAGCTCTTAGTGTTTTACTCACAGTAAAGGCTTCCTAAAAGCTTTTTTCATCCACTCATTCATTCATTCTCAGGCACTAAAACAGTTTGACCTAGTTGGGAATAAATATTTATAACTTATTCATATCTTTTCGGAAGCATCTCAGCTCCCTTGAAAAATGATCTTTTGCATGTTGCAATGTTTTAGGTTTCCTCAATCCTTCCCACTAGTGCTGGTAACAGATTAGCAGACTATGGGAACATACAACCAGAGATGTTATCTCTTAAAGCATCATTAAAAGTAGATTATAAAGAAACTCTACCCCCAAAGATTACAGCATTCCATCTCATCCGTGCTGATAATCAGATGACTCTGAAATGTTAGTGAATTTAAAATCCTGCCTATTTTATCTGCAATTCATTAACCTTTACAAGTAGTTTCTCAAAAATAGAAATAACAAAAGAGGTTTCAGATGCCATTGGTTATATTCCAGGAAAGTGATCCAAGTCCCCAGAAAACTGAGCCTCCAAACAGAAAGCATGAAAAATAATAAACTTTTATAGAATCCTTGCTTTATTGTACTCAAATTCTACAGTATTTCAAGGAATATATGCCACATGTGATATAATACTGCCTTGGGGGCTCCATTGGTTGGGTCACTGAGCTGCCTTAAGTAACAGTAAGTCACCTTAGCACCCCAGAGCACAAAAATCCCCAAAGTCATGTATGATGCAGGTGTGGATTGATATCTAGATATTTCTATAGATCTAAATCTGTACATATATATATATATATATATATATATGTATGTGTGTATGTACATATATGTGTGTATATATACATACATACATACACACGTACGTATGTATATGTATATATGTGTATATATATATGGAGAGAGACAGAGACAGAGAGAGGAGCCAGGCCATGTCTGTAGTAGGTTCACAGGCTTCCAGCTGGTCCTGTTCTGAAATCGAGACCTACGTTGGGAATGGGAAGCCATGCGAGTTTCCTGCAGGTCATTACATAATCAACCAACCAATAAGCCATTTATTTGTTTGTTTGTCATTATTGTGCCAGCTGAGACTGTGTCATTCAGTTGAATCCAATAAGCAGATATTGAGGGGGCAGCTGGATGACCCAGCGGACAGAGAACTGGTCCTGGAGTCAGGAAGATCTGAGCTGAAATCCAGCCTCAGACACTAGCTGTGTGACCCTGGCCAAGCCATTTAACCTAGTTTCCTCAAAAAGAAAACAAAAAGGAAATTATTGAGCCGATGTCCAGTCGTGGAGCCAGTCAACAAACCTTTATCAAGCCCCTAGGTTTCAGGAATTTGCTAAGTGGTGGAATCAAGTTCTGGTGACAAAACAAAACAACCAAAATGGTCCTTGTCCTCCAGGAATCTGTGTCCTACTGTGTGCAACACGCAGAATTACCTTCTGCTGTGTGGACAGATAAGGAAGTGTAAATTATCCAGGCTGTTCCCAAAGTCTTAGTGCAGTTTTAACAGCTTTAATAGTGATCAAAACATAAGCTGCACTGAGACTTTGTGCACAGTCTGTTTGTCAACCAAATGCAAAGTGGTTGAGGAAGAGAGCTCTGACAGTTTGGGAGGAAATCAGGAACAGCTTCCTGTAGGAAGCGGCATGGGAGCTGGGCCTTGGAAGGAGCTAGGCCTCCCAAGAGGTAGAAGTGAAGATGGGGAGTGTTTCAGAAATGGGAGACAGCCTGTGCCAAGCTATGGCGGTGCCATGTTGTGTGTGCCACTTGGGTGGGAATGTAGAGGCCACGAGGGGGTATGGTATGTAATCAGTCTGGACAGATATGGAGCCCTGCTTTCTTTCCCCTGGCTTGGCAGACACCTCTTTTTGAGATCACTTTGTTTGTTCCAATTTTCATTGCTATCTTCTGTTAGGGATGGAAGCCATCCCAGGCTGGAATGGGGGAGGCAAGGCAAGAGAGAGCCCGTGCCTGGATTCCTCAGCTAGGTTCCTCCTCATCAAGCAGCATGAAAGCAGGGATGAGGGCTGGCTTTGGTGAAATGGAAGTGGTGACCCAGGAAGCCGTGGTCCTTCCTCTCTAGTTCTGTGGGGAATTATAAAGTCTTGTTGCTTGAGCATGTTTTCTAGTAGATGGAACAGAAAAACACAAATACCAGTTCCTCCAGGCTATGCTATCTAACGGACTGCATAAACTTAGAGTCACTTTTGCAGCAGTTGGGGAACTCAAAGGAAGCTTCTAGAAAGAATTCAGTAAAAGCTTAAGGCGATGGGCCTCTGTTCTGTTGTGTTCCATACTAACCCAATGAGAGGATGAAGGAGACAGTCAGGGATGGGGCAGGGGCAGTAGGCCAGGGCATCAGCAGGACAAGGGTGGCAGTGCAGCCACCTCCAAACAGGGAGGACATCATGGGGACCAGGATGGGGAAGAATCAGGGCAGCTCCATAACACAGGCTAGGAGTTTGAGAGGGCAGGAGCAGCAGATTCTTGCTCAGATAAATCTGATTGTGTTCCCATCTCTGACATCAAGGGCAGGGAGATGCCTAATACTGGCTAGGGCTGGTTGTACAAGTGTTGGGCAGGGACATTTCTGTAAAACAGTAAGGGGGGGCAGCAGGAGGAGGGGGTGTGTGAATTGTGCAGAGGCAGACTCATGTGAGCAACATTTATTCATCTCAGAGACTTACAAAAATAAGGGGAGAGGGTTTTTCCCCTGGACTATGCCTCTGTTCCTCAGCAGACTGACTGTGCCTTGAAGCAATTAGAGATGGTGCTCAGGCCCTGATTGCTGAAGGTAGAGTTAAACCTAATCACACAGCAAGAATGTAGGACAGAAAGTGAGTGCCCGCTGAGGCTCTCTTTGTGAGGAGAGAGAAGGAGGGAGAGAACGGAGGAGAGGGAAGGAGGGAGGGAGAGAGAGAATAGGAAGGAGGGAGAGAGAATAGGAAGGAAGGAGAGACAGACACCCACACAGAGAGAAGAGACAGAGACAGAGAGAAATGTAGATACACACAGCAAGAGAAAGAGAGACAGAGAAATAGAGATGGGGGGGAGAGAGAGAGAGAGAGAGAGAAGAGAAAACAAGAACTTCACTTTAGGCCTGTAGTTAAGTTTAGAGACCAGAGTTTCCCTGTTGCCTTTCTCTGAGGTGTGTTCTATTCATTTATAGCAAGCCACCCATGTTGTCAGGTTGGTTAGGTGGTGCAGTGGATGGAGCACTGGGTTTGGAGTCAGGAAGACTCCTCTTCATGAGTTCAAATCCAACATCAGACACTTACTAGCTATGTTACCTTGAGCAAGTCACAGAACCCCATTTGCCTCAGTTTCCTCATCTGTAAAATGTATCTTTGCCAAGAAAACCCCATATAGGCTCAGACACAACAGAGCCCTTATTGCAACAGAAATTTACTCATTTTTTTTGGAGATGAAAGCCTTTGTAAGAGTTCAGACAGCAAAGAACCACCAAGATGTAAGGGTAAACAATACTATTCTGCTTGGCAGGAGGAGGCAGGGCAGCTACATTTACCAGGTCCCAATGGTGGCAAAGCTCAACAGTTCTGTTGTGGGAAATCGCTCTTTAGGGTGGTCAATGAGGCAGACAAGGTTGAAGCTGCTCTCAGTCACATTCAGTGTGGGGCAGCAGTGGCCACTGACTTTGTCTCCTCTCGTCTTTGGGACCTCCAAGTTCCTGGGCCCCTTCTTCCCTAGACCCTTGCTATGTCTGCCTCTTATCATCCTTCAGTCCTTACTCCATCTGGGAAGAACAGCACTGCCCATTAGTGCCTACCATTCCAACACTGATAACGACAATAGTGTAGTCCTTCTGAAGGGCAACCCTATAGCTTCCATCAGCAGGCTAGACTGCCCAGGGCATATGTACCTGTTCAGGTTCAATGTACATTGTGGGTCCATCCTGCTAAAACCATAGAGCCCTTGGGTCCCCATCAGGGCACTTATTCTTAATAGTCAGACAGTGAACACAATTAGGTAAAAGCAATAACATTTTCTGAGAAATCACCATACAAACAGCAATAACTATAGAACAGCTTCTGAAAGCTGAGGCGACTCTTACAATCACACTGTATCAGTGAGAAGAGTGGGTATGAGGGGTGGCTAGGTGGCATAGTGAATAGAGCACCAGCCCTGGAGTCAAGAGGACCTGAGTTCAAATGTGACCTCAGACACTTAACACATACAATCCATGTGACCTTGGGCAAGTCACTGAACCCCAATTGCTCTGCCTTCCCCCCTCCAAAAAGCAAAGAAAAAAAAAGAGTGGGCATGAGCTCAGAGTACACTCACGCCTCTGACACTGGAGGGGTTGTTGTCTTTTCCCTTCTTATGACATCCCTAGTTGGCCCCTGCCTCTGGCTCCCTGCCAGATGTGGTATTTCTCATTGGTTAAATTGCTTTGCTACAAGGTGCCATGCTCGGGGAAAGGTAGGAGGGAGAAAATGATCAAGGGCTGATTTTTTTTTTTTATAACTGGCTCTCTGAAACCAGGAGAACACTGTACACAGTAATGGCAACATCGTAATGATGATCAGCTGGGAAAGACTTGGCTACTCTGATCAATATAATGACCCATGACAATTCCAAGGGACTCATGATGAAAAATGCTGTCCACCTCCAGAGAGAGAACGGATAAGCTCTAAATGCTCATTGAAGCATACTTTTTTACTTTCCTTATTTTCCTTGTTTTGGTCTGTGTTTTCTTTCGCAACATGGCTAATATGGAAATATGTTTACCATGACTTCACATGTATAATTGATATAAAATTGCTTGCCTTCTTAGAGGGGGGAAAGGGGAGAAGGGAGATAATTTGGAACTCAAAATTTTAAAAAAGAATATTTAAAAATTACATGTAATTGGGAAATAGTTAAAGAAATAAAAACATATTGATATATTGAAATATGCCTATATATCAATATATATTGATATCAATGTATGGAAATATATAAATATATTGATATCAATGTATATTGAAATATAAAGATATGTTGATAAAAATTAATGACTCTCTCTCTCCTCAGGAACTATGAATACTTGGACTGCCTTTTTAGAGAGTATGTATCACTTTTCAGTAGGCTACTTAGGAGTAACTGGGCTTTGGTCAGCCAATGGCTGGCCGCCATCTAATTATATCAAACTTAGCTGCAGAATTCAACATCTTGCAAAGGAGTAACAGTTTAAATTAAACTTTTCATTTAATTTTAGACCTTAATATTTCATTGCCTCTGTTACCAGTTCTCTTACTTTCTGTAATTTTATTAGCTGTATCCAAAGAAAACCACTGCAGTAGGTTTAAAATTATTACTTTCTTTTCTTTGATTGCTTGTGGGGATGTTGACATATGAAGAATTAGCCAATACATCTTCTAGAAGGTGAGAACCTTGTCTGGTAGCCTTCTCTAAACCTTCCATTCCTCTAGCATGAATCCCCACTATCATAAAGGACAATCAGACATATCTCTGATTTAATTTATAATTGGCTTCCTGGAGGCAGATTCTCCATTCCTCCCATACACTGGGCTCTCATCCTTGTTCTGTAGCACTCTTTGATTTAGTTCCAGGTAGTTAAAGGAACACAATAAAAAAAAATTGAAGGAGTACCCTCATAAAGGTGAATAGCAGGTCTTTTCTGCTCACTCCAGGCTTTTTCTTGCTAGGGAGGACCACCTGGACATTTATCCTTAGAAGTCTCACTAGACACATTATTTTATTGGGTTTAAATTCTATAGTTTTGTCGTGATCTTGGGTAAAGTTTGGGTCCTGAGATAATATCTACTATGTACCAACCAGTGTGCTAAATGTAAGTGGGTAACTGATAATGGTTAACTGATTTACAACATTAGTTTGCACAGAACAGGGGTTCTAATTTGAAGTTTCCATCCTCCCACTATCCAACGCCAATTCTACCCTATTGCCTTCATTGTATGGGAATGACTAAGAATAGGATTTAGGTTAGTCAAACTCAGACCCTCCTCTTAAAGGCAGTGGAGCCAAGCCATCAGAATTTCTTAGCAGTTTGAGCAAATATTCAGTATTCCTTATGATATATTATAATTCTTAGAAGGTAGTGTCAGTAATGAGCCTCCTGCCTGCACTTGGATTATTCACTGGTCGTCAAGTCTAGCCAAGATGGGGATTATCATAGTACTCCTGAGGAGGACCAAAGGAGTCTGCATTAGAGGGAGGGAAAATGGGTTTTTCTTTCAAAAGGGAACTGAAAGGGCTAAGAACTTAAGTCATTTTGGTAACAAAAACCCTCTCAGTCTTCCCAACAACTGAAGCAACTCAACCATGTTGATAACTATTCTTTGGAGAGAATTTTGTAAATTTCTGAGAGGAATCAATGTAGAAAATCAAGGTCTCAATTTGGTCCCTCTAGTCCAGCGGCTCTCAACCTGTGGGTCATGACCCCTTTGGGGGTCGAACGACCCTTTCACAGGGGTTGCCTAAGACCATTGGAAAACACATGTTTCCGATGGTCTTAGGAACCAAGACACCGCTCCTCTATCCATCTCCAGGCGGGTCCACCCACATGCAGATATGCCCACATGCAGGTATTAAAGGGTCATGGCATTAGGAAGGCTGAGAACCACTGCTCTAGTCCATGACATAAGCCTGGAAGCTTTCCCATTCATCATAAGACTTTGTAAGAAATTCATATAAGTCCCTCATCCTCCAGGCTACCAGATTGGATACGCTAGGTGAGTGCAGTAAAAAGGATGCTATAGTGATACGGTGCCATTTGGCTTTGGGCTACTATAGCTGATCAGTGAGCTAGAAGGATTTCTACCACCCAAGCCAGAGCTATTGCACCACACAAGGGAGGCTATATAATATTGTATTACTCCTGGGACCACCATTATTAAACATAAACATCCCATTTTTACATGTGTGGGCATATTATAGGTAGAACCCTCCCAAGGCTTTTTTATCCCATCTTCTATATTCAGAGGCTATCTTCATAAGTAGAATCATCTCTCTCTCTCTCTCTTTCTCTCTCTCTCTCCTCTTTTATTTATCTCTTCTCTTCTTTATCCTCTCTTTTGCTCTCCTCGTTGTCTCTTTCTTTCCATCTCTCTCCTAGCCTCTCTTCTTTGTGCCTTCTGTCTCTATCCTTCAGTCTCTCTCATCTCCTCTCTTTTTTCTCTTCTCCCTGCCTCTATCTCTCCGTATCTCCTCACTCTATCTCTCTGTCTCTGTCTCTCTCTCATTTCTTCCTATACCATCAACTACGTTTTGGACATCTCCAATTAGATGTTCCATAAGTATCTCAAATTCAGCATTTCCAAACCAGCATTCCACCTTTCTCCCTAAACTCTCCCCTCTTCCCAGCTTCCCTGATTTTGTTGGGAAAGCTCCCAACCGTCAAGCACGTAACCTAGGATTAAATTTGTGTGTTAGTTACCCTCAACTTTTCTTGCTCCCTCACCCTTGTATCCAATCAGCTGTCAAGTTTTGTCAATTCTACATCATATCTCTATAGTAAACTCATCCCCATCTCCATTAACGCCTACCTTTTAATTCAGATCCTTTTCATCTTACCTAGACTGTTGCAATGGTCTTGCTGCCTCCTATCCCTCTGGTTTACCATCTGGGCTCTATGTGATAATTGTGTTGTTTTTTTTTTAATCAGGACTTCTTATCTTATCTGAGCTTGGAGTGTAATAGTCATTCATGGGCCTGATCCCATAACTGCTCAGCTCAGAAGCTTTGACTGACTCTGTTTTTCCATCCTCGGCTTGTTTGATCCTACTCAGACTGGTGGCCCTTAGCTCCCAGGGACTCACCTAGACTGAGTGTCGACAACCTAGTTAGCTTTAGCATGCTGCAACCCAGAACTCCCAAACTCAAGCAATCCCCTAGCCTTGGCTTTTATCAGTGGAAAGTACTAGCAGTGCACCCCATTACTTCTAGATGGCTAATAATAATCAGGGCAGCTAGGTAGCACAGTGGTTAGAGCAATAGACCTAGAGTCAGGAAGATTGGAGTTCCAATCCAGCCTCAGACACTTAATAGCCATATGACCTCGGGCAAAACACTTAGCCTCTGTCCGCCTTAGTTTCTTCATCTGCAAAATGGGAGTAATAGCAGACCCTAACTCCCAAGGTTGTTGTGAGATTCAGTTGTCATATTTGTAAAGGGTTTAGCATAGTGTCTGGCACATAGTAGACACTTTAAAAATGTTAGCTATCATTAATAACAACAAGAATGACTAGCATTTATGTAGCTCCTTCTAGTGCCTGATGCTGTGCTAAGTCCTTTACAAATGTTACCTCATTTGATACTCACAACAACCCTGGGAGGCAGGAGCTACTATTACCCCCATTTTACAGATGAGGAAACTGAGGCAGACAGAGTTTAAGTGACTTGCCCACGTGGCACAGCTGGTAAGAGTCTGAGGCTGGATTTGACCTCAGGTACCCCCTGCTGTCTCCCAGCTTAGTGTTGTTATTCCCAAAGCACAGACCCGGCAATGGTCCTCTACTCAAGATTTTCCAGTGGTTCCCTACTGCCTTTGGACAGAAATACAAACTTCTAGGTCTCTTAAAGCCCTCCACAATCTTGATCCAGCCTACTTCCCCCAGCTTGGTGCACATCACTCTCCTTCACATACTTTATGTTATGGCCATGTTGGTTGACTTGCTGTTACCTGAAAAATACTTTCCACATCCCATTTCCACCTCTTGGCACAGGATGATACCCCTGTCTGGTTTGTCTTCCTTCCTCACCTCTGCCTCATCATATCTCTTCTCTTTCTTCAAAGCTCATCTCAAATATCACCTATCAGTGGCCATCTCCAGCCATCCTGATCTACATCTAGTCTCTGGACCCAGCTGGCTCTGGAGGAGAAAGTGAGGCTGGTGACTCTGCACAGCCCTGCCTCACTTAAATCCAATTCATTTGCAAGTCATCATCTTCCTGATTTCACAGTCGTCTTTGAGAACAAAGGACAGCAGCAATGTACATATATATCACATATATGTATATATATGTACACACATGTACAATAGATATACACACAATTTATGTATGTATTTTGTACTAGTTTTTTATGTCTATATAGTTTTCTCTCATTAGTTTGTAAAAGCTCCTTGAGAGCAGAGACAGTTTTACTTTTGCATCCCCAGTACCTAGAAGAGCACCTGGAACATAGTAGGTGCCTAAAAGATTTTGAATTCAAGAATACCTTGAATGACCAAGCTTCATCAATTGACAAAGTGCATTTTTTTAAAAAATCTAAATGGCAAAGAAAATGGAGACAGTAAGATGAAAAGAGGTTTGAAAGTAAAATTATAATATTTGTATATAATTATTTGTATTTCAAGTGCATTCACAGATAGGAGAATTTGTAGTAAATTATAGTAAAATCATAAAAATTATTTTTAAAATTCTTATGTCAATTGGTACTATTGGTCCTCCTAATATTTAACAAATATTTGTTGAATCAAATGAAATTATTGGATGGTGTATTTTAACTCACACAAAGGAAGGCTTAAGAAGACATTTTGGAGTGAGAACAGTCTCTATAGCGTGACATTGCTGTGAAGAAATATGAGTTGTTAAAAGTAATTTAGTGTTAGATACATGTCTAAGTGCTGAGAGAAACTAGGGATTAGAATCAGGTCAGGATAATGAGAAGACTTTTCCTGGGAGAGATGATTAAAAAAAGTTATAACACTGTCTGAGAGGGGGGTTATAATAATGAATTTATAATAGTTACAGAAGTGCATGCCTGAAAACGTGACCTCCCCGCCAAGGAAGGCTCAAGGATTTCTCTTATGTAATGGAGTAAGAAAGATGATAGGAACTGACATACTTAATCAGATTCATGGTCTAGTCAGTTTAGAATTGTCTCTGACAGTACCACCAAAGTATGTGTATTATGGGGAATCCTGGTTGTCTTTCTTAAAGTCAGACTGGAAGATTATGAGCACCAGACATCTTAATTTCATTCAGTAATTCGTCACGGTAATTCACTCTGTCCTGAAGGTCATATCTTCTTTTCTTTCTTTGTTTTCCTCTTTTTGCCCATCTGTTGTCATTGTGCTGTTCCAGATAAACACATATAAGTAGTACCTGGGGCGCTCACCCTCACATAGGGGCCCCCAAAGGATCTACTCAGGTTCAAGGTTCTTAATTTGTCAAAGTCCACTCATAAGAAAACCTCTTGAACCCCCATTGATGTATCTGCCAGCCAGCTCTGTTCAGCCAGAAGATACAATTTGTTCAAAGCCAAAAGTTATTTAACAAAATAGCGTAGTAAGAAGATTTGCAATAGAACATTATTCTCTTGAATATAGGGCACGCCCTCCCAAAGACACAACAGCAATGTGGAAAGATAACATGCAGAGATCACATATGGTCACAAGGAGCCCCAGCGGGGAATAGATGTATAATACCTCTGAAGATGCAGGGTGATATCTTTTGGTGATGGTTGTCATGTGCACTCCATAGGTTCCTTGCTGAGGGTAGTGTCTTCACTGCCCCCGGAGTGTTAATGTCTCCATTAAACCCATTTCTTTTTGGATAGGGTCACATATCTAATGGGGCAGCTCCTCACAGGTCAGTGGTTCTCAACCTTCCTAATGCCATGACCCTTTAATACTCATGTGGGCAGACCCACCTGGAGACAGCTAGAGGAGCAGTGTCTCAGTTCCTAAGACCATTGGAAACATGTGTTTTCTGATGGTCTTAGGCGACCCCTGTGATCCCTATGAAAGGGTCATTCGACCCCCAAAGGGGTCGCGACCCACAGGTTGAGAACCGCTGTCACAGGTCATGGGGTTTCTGCCTAAAATACAATTCCCTGAGGAGGAGAAATTGACATCTCCTGAGTTATAGCCCACAAGATTCACTAACAAAGGTCTGGTACCTTGCCCTCAGGCAAAGATTAGATCTATACTTTTTACCCTAGAGTCTGCCACGGAAAAAGACTCACAGCATTTTGTTATGGGTAACTATCTGGGAAATAGTTGACCACTCTGAAACAACCTCAAGATCATCTTTAATTTAGCTGCAAATTAATCTGAGATAGGACAAAAGGTAACCTAAGGGGGTGTTCCCCATGCATGTCTAGCCCATATTCCTGACTCCATTATGCTTACCTGTCAACTCTCAACACAAATGTATTGATGATCTCATCAATTAGTGAGTCCTCTTCAGCAACCAAGACCTCCATCTATGCCTGCCTATCCTCTGAGACTTCTATATTTAAGTGTTAAATACATTTCTTGAATTATATTGGATTTAGGACATGCTGAGTGACCAGACTCTAATCCAGTGACATTGGCCTCCTGGCTATTCCACAAACATGTTGTTGTTGTTCAGTCATTTCAGTCATGTCTGAGTCTCTGTGATTCCATTTGGGGTTTTCTTGGCAAAGATACTGGAGAGGTTTGCCATTTCCTTCTCCAGCTCATTTTACAGATGAGGAAACTGAGGCAAACAAGGTGAAGTGACTTGAGCAGGGTTACATAACTAGTTAGTATCTGATGCTGGATTTGATTCTTGACTACAGACCTGGTACTCCATCCATTGTACCACTTAAGTTGCCCTTCTTAATCATTAGAACTATCCTAAAAAACAATGTGTAGCCTCAGGAGG
>CM053583.1:193261104-193283016 GCA_028627135.1 Pseudochirops cupreus
TTCTGGCTGGTCAT
Source organism: Pseudochirops cupreus (assembly GCA_028627135.1). NCBI lineage: Eukaryota > Metazoa > Chordata > Mammalia > Diprotodontia > Pseudocheiridae > Pseudochirops > Pseudochirops cupreus. The sequence goes on from CM053583.1 coordinate 193,261,119, forward strand.
GGGGCAGTGAGTGTGTCTGTGCGCTGCAATGGTCTAACTTAAAAGAAATCTAGTGAGCAGGTAGTTACGGGTAATGGCAGTTAGGTGGTACAATGGACCAAGTGCCAGGCCTGAAGTCGGGAAAACTCATCTTTGTGAGTTTAAATCTGGCTCCCAACGCTTTCTAGCTGTGTGACCATAGGCAAGTCAATTAACCCTGTTTACCTTAGTTCCTTGTCTGTAAAATGAACTGAAGAAAGAAATGGCAAACCCCTCTAGTGTCTCTGCCAAGAAAATCCCAAATGGGGTCACAAAAAGTCAGACAACACTGAAACATCTGAACAACAAAAGTTATGGGCAGCATCTGGCCCTATTGAGCCTTCTGCCACGAGTGAGCCCAGAGAAAAGCTAAGCAGAAACCAAAGAACATGGACCTCAAGGCTGTTCTCTGGCACAGACAGGAAGGGAAATGTGTGATGTGATTTGAGGGGAACAGTTAAAAGACTCCCTTCCCTGAAATACTTACCTCCATGGATTGCCATTGTGTTCATTGCTTAATGGCAGCCTGGTCAGATGCAAACATCCTTTGATAGGGGTGACAAGTCAAAGCATTTACACCTTTGCAAGAATTACTTTATCTGGTCATTAGCTAGCAGGACCCAAGGAAATGAGTTCTGAAAGTGTGTTCTGGAAGGTTTAAAGCATGGGAGGGTCTTGGAGAATTCTGTTCTGAGTGGAGTGCCGCCATTCACCCTGAATGGCTGGGAGCAACAGGAGGGCACATAAATCGGGGTTAGAGGGGACAGGACATAAAAGGGAAGGGGGTACTAGGAGGATGTTGAAGAGCAGCCTCTAGTGTTGCCTAAAGGCCAATCCTGGCCCAGAGTCAGAAAACCTAGCATTAGCATGAGTTGGCAAATTTCATTTTTGATGCCCCGATTCTATAACCAATGTTTTGTTGGATTTAATAGTGGTATTAGCTAACTTTTAAAGCAGCGTGTTCCAGTTTACAAAAAGCTTTACAACTGTTATCTCCCTAGAGCCTTACAGTGACTCTAATGATAATAACAAGGATTGGTTCAAGCATGGGGAAATGTGGGGTCCTCTAGGTCCTCGGGTGTGGCCCCCTGACTGAATCCACGTATTACAGAACAAATCCTTTGATTAAGGGGATTTGTTTTGTGAAGTTTGGATTCAGTCAGGGGGCCGCACCCGAGGACCTAGAGGGCCACGTGTGGCCTTGCTGCCAGATCCCACCCCTGGATTAATGGTTGTTCAGTTGTTTCAGTGGTATCGGACTCTCCATGATCCCTTTTGGTGTTTTCTTAGCAGAGATACTAGGGTGGTTTGTCATTTCCTTTTCCAGGTCATTTTACAGATGAGGAAACTGAGGTAAAGAGGTTTCAGTGATTTGCTCAGGGTCACACAGCTGGTAAGTGTCTGAGGTCAGATTTTAACTTGGGTCTTCCTGAATCCAGCCTGGCGCTCTATCTGCTAAGCCACCTTGCTGCCCCGTATGATAGGAATGATAGCTAATATCTATATAGGGCCTACTACACGCAAGGCACCGTGTTAAACTCTGTAAAAATATAATCACAATGACCCTGGGAGGTGGGTACTCTTATATCCCCATTTTGCAGATGAAGACATTGAGGCCAACTGAGGTTTAATAACTTGCCCAGGTTTGTACAGCAAGTAAGTTTCTGAGGATGGATTTGATCTCCCATCTTCCTGACTCCAGGACCAGCCCTCTATTCGTTGTACCGCCCGGCAACTGATAAACGTTAAAATCCTTGTCACTGTTTTTTACTGAGAACCTCATGGTTCTGCTGCTGCTTCTCAGGTAGGATGCATAGTTTTCATAAAAATTACTCAAAATCATACGTATTTCCATGAAAATTAACATTTATATTTGTCAAACTATAAGAAGAAATGAGAAACATGTTAAGGCAGCTGGGATGTGTTATTTCCCCAATGAACGATCTTGGGCCCCAGGGCCACCAGAATCTAGACTCCCACTCGCCTTCGGATTGGTAGATCCCAGTCTAAATACTTTTCCAAAACTCTGGTCATGGGAAGCACAGATATCATTTTATAAGAAAGAGGGGTCAGTGGGTTCTCAGTTTTACAAGAATATCTTTTTGTGGAAAAGAATCCTTCTATTAAAAACCTCACTTTCCTAACCCTCTTACAGTGTTATACTTGGGAAAGGAAGTTTATGAATTCCAGCCACTTTTCTGACCTAGGGCATGGCATTCTGGAACTGCTGCCCATGAATCTATGTTATGAATGCTTCCAACTTGGGCTGACCAGAAAAAGGATGAATTCTCAACTTTCCATTCTATTTATAGTGAGATGGCCTAAGAAAACACTGAAGCGTTGAACAAATAATAAATGATACCTTGAATTTGTCAAGCCTTTTATAATTCTCAAAACACTGTTGCAGGTAAGCGATACTTAAGAATTTGGGGAGTTGGGGGCAGAGGTTGGTGAATTTACTCAGAGAAGGACTGGCAGGGGCAGGACAAAGCACTCTCTGGGACACCTTAATGATTGGATACCAGGAATGCCTGGCTCTTTCAGGGAAGATGATGAGGCTAGGGGAGTAGCCCTTTGGTGGGAGTGGAGAAAGGGAGAGAAAGCATGCCTTGGTCCAGTAGGGTCAGTGCCTTCTAATGGCCGCTGTTGATTTTCCCAGTTAGAAAACCAACAAGAAACCAATTTGGTTTAGCCACATCTTCAGGGAAGAGAAGGGCAAGAAATGCTCAAAACCAGTTTAATCTTTAGGGAGCAGAGGGTAGTAATGACACTTGCCTATAACATGGTCTAGTACTCTCTACACCTCCTAGAGGTGGTCAGGAAAAAAAAGATGGGTGGCAAAAAAAGAGGCAGGGAGCCCCAACGTGGTGCACATATATCTTCAGGCAGTAAAAGAAATTTGTCAAAGGAATATGGAATAGTTGGCAAATAACTATTAGCCTTTTGAAATTAATCTATTTTATTTCTTCATATATGTGGCAAACTCTAACAGGGAATACAAGAAAGTTTGCTGAAAGCCAGGAGTTGCATATAGTAAGGCAGGGAACATTCGTTAAGTAACTTTATGTCACAAGGCACTGTGTTAAAGACTGGGAATGTAAATACAAGCAAAAGGAAACAATCCCTGCCCTGAAAGAGCTTATAGTCTAATACAGGAAGACAAGAAGGTGGAGGTTTGCCCAAGAGCATGAAAGAGAAAGAATTCTAGAACAACAGAAAGAGAAGACAGAAAAACTTGGCTGGCTTGGGTCCCTTCCCAATATGGAGTCTTCAGGAGGATCTCACCAGCAAGAGAAGGTGGCAGGTATAGTAGAGGAATGTTCCGGGGGAAGGAAGCCCAAGTTTTTAGGGAATTTCTAGAGTGTGACCATACATAGCTGAGGCATGGAGTCAAAGTCAAGAAAGTCAGAACCAGAGCTGAGAGGGGAATGGAAAAATTGGACATTCTGGGACAGAGTGTATTTAGTTCATGTTTTGAAGCTAGAGCAAAGTTTTGCTAGAAGATAGGGTCCATTTGTTTAAAAAAAAACAACACCTTACTGTTACAGAGGGAAAATGTAGGCAACATGGAAACAAAATATATAGATACAAAGCTAGCTTGGCACAGTGGATAGAGTTCAGGACCTGGAGTCAGGGAAGACCTGAGTTCAAATTCAACTTCAGACAGTACTAGCTGTGCGATCCTGGGCAAGTCACTTAACCCTGTTTGCCTCAGTTTCCTCATCTGTGGAGAGGGAAATTGCAAGTCACTCCAATATCTTTGCCCAGAAACCCTGCCTATAACCAAAGGGTCATGAAGAGTTGGTCACAACTAAAAACGATTAAACCACAATTTAAAAAAATCTAACTTTTCTGAGACCTAGATGATAAAAAGATTAATAATAATTTATTCATTCCCTCATTGTAGTGCCAATGCAATATTTACAATGCCCATGATCACGATAGAGACAGGGACTATAACTATCGCATGACATTTGATCGCAAAATATGCCAGACTCTTCAGATAAAGGATAAAGCTGAAGGATTTATTTAAACACCAGAAAACTGAATCCCAAAACCAGTAAGCCAAAGTACCAAAGATATTCAGAGGCCATAATAATGCTGAGAGCCACAGCATCCTTTAGCCTTCCCACAAACCAATACAAGATTAATATTTACTCAAAAACCCTCTCTTTAAGCTTTTCTGTCCCCAATAGTGCCCAACTGTCTCCAACTGTCTCCAACTGTCAGACTCACTCTCTACCAGCTTCTTTGTGGGCTCTGCTTCTCCTCAGCAAATTTCTCTTACTGCAGGCTCCATGTGACTACATTCAGCTTATCAGGGGGCAGAGATTATCTTTACAGCAGAGGAGGTCTTCAACCCCCTCCCCCCAGGTCTGTTAAGGGATAGGGAAGATCTTCAAATTCCCACTTCCATTACACTCATTCATCCAGCCTTGTCTTTTGAAAAAGATGAAAGGATAAATTACTTTTTCTTCCCATGGTACAGGGAATTTCTTACATGGAAAGTAAGGATTTGAATCCCTATTCCCCTGGGTAAGAAGAAAACTGTAAAATATTTGATTTGCTCAAATTCAGGATTTTCACCCATCTCCTAGAGGCTATTATTCCAAATTCTCTTCCACAATCTCTTAATGTTGGCTTAACTCTAGGGTGTGAAGCACAGTTGCATGAAATCCTTTAGAACCAAAGCTCTGAAAACCACCACACTATTCCAGTGAAGAGGAGAATCCTAGTTGTACCAAGGGCTGGGCAAGAACTAAGTATCACCAGCAGCCACCAGGAGTAACTTACATGTATTGAGGTTTTATTTGTGAACTTGTTGGTTTAAAAGAATAAAATCCCAAGGAATAGAGATAATAAACAACTAAACTTCTCATAAAGACACATACCTCATTTGTTTTTCCGTTGTGAGGTAAATGACATTTTTTTTTTGCTTTGCTTTTTTTTTAATCAACTAGAAAAATGCTATAAAATAATGGATAGAATGTCAGGCCTGGAGTCAGCAAGACCCCCTTTTCCTGAGTTCAAATCTGGCCTCAGACTCTTACTAGATGTGTGACCTGGGCAAATCACACATCTATTTTTGCCTCAATTTCCTCATCTGTAAAAGAAGCTAGAAAAGGAAATGGCAAACCATTCTGGTATTTTTGCCAAGAAAACCCCAAATGGGGTCATAGAGAGTTGGACACAACTGTAGAGGCCAGAATTCCCCTGCATAGGGATATTCATGGTTCCACCCTCCAAACAGTGGGACAAGTTTGATACCGAAGAAAGAGGGTGGGAACTCCATGATGAGTATAAGAGAAGTTTGATATCATAATGGGTTACTTACATAGGGGCAGAATGATGGACCCCTGCCAAGAGCTTAATAAGCCTCACCCTGGGGTGGGAGGCAGATGATGTAGTGAATCCCTGCAAAGACCCCAAAGAAGCCTTGCAGTAATTTATGGAAACCAAAAAAAGGGAGGAGGAGTGATAGAGCATTATTTACATGTGTCGTCACAGTTTAGCTAATGTTCTGATTTCCTGCTTAGTGCTGGGCTTAAATCCAGAGCCCTGGACATCAAGGCCAATCTGGGTAGATGTCCAGATACACAAGGTTTTATACTGGTCACTGTGACCTTGTTATGGCTTTCACCAATCAGGACCTCACAACAACTGAAATGACCGGACAACAAATAGGTTCTATTCTAGGCAAAGCCACAATTCAGCCAATAAGCATTTAATAAGCACCTATGGTATGCCAGGCATTGGTCTTTGGGGATACCAAAGCCAAGACTGAAACAATCCTTAATATTAAGGAGAAAACAGTACGTATATAAGTATGTGCAGAATAAACATAAATAGGATAAATACAAGGTAGGTTGGGGGGGGGGTTATTAGCATCTGGGAATAAGTAAAGGCCTCCTGCAGAAGGTGATATTTAAGTTGAGTATTGAAGGAAAATTAGGGACCCCAAGAGGCAGACATGAAGAAGTTCATTCCAGTCATAAGAGACAGGCAGGGCTAAGGCATGAAAGTAGACAATGGACAGTTGCATGTTAAAAATAGAGAAGCCCAATGTAGCTGGACCACAGAGTTCAGAGTAGAGATTGGGGTGGGGTGGAGGAAAGGTCAGTTGGGGCCAGGTTGTGAAGAGCTTTAAAAGCTAAAGAGAGGAGTTAATGTTTTTTGACCTAACAATATCACTACTGGATCTACTTCCAAAGATGATTGGGGGAAAAGGAAAAGAACCAATATGATAAAAAATGTTTATAACAGCTCTCTTTGTGGTAGCAAAGAACTGGAAATTTCGGGGAAACCCATCAATTGAGAATGGCTGAACAAGCTGTGGTATATGATTGTGATGGAATACTACTGTGCTATATGAAATGATGAGCTTGATGAGCTTAGACAAACATGGAAAGACTTGCATGGAATAATGAAGAGCAAAATGAGCAGAACCAAGAGGACACTGTATACAGTAATAGCAATCCTGTTTTAAGAAAGACTTTGAGCAAATAAATCATTTTGACTATTATAAATATCTAGATTAGCTATGAATTTGTAATTATATAACTATAAAATGAAGAAATATGCTGTCTGCATCCAGAGAAAGAATTGATAACTTGAAGTATGTATAAAATAATTTTATGTATATGCATATATACATGTACATATACATATATAATTGTATCTAAAGGTCACCATTTCTAGGGTGGGGGGAAGAAATTTACATGATAACTTTATTATATATTTAAAAGAAATAGCAAGTTATACAAAATAAATTCATAGTTTCATATGCAATCATCTTTTTATTATACTATATTATGGCATTCTTGTTTTATTACATAAATTAGAAAAATAAAAATAAATTTAAAAAATATTTTCCATTGAGGCAAAAGGGAATTACTGGAGTTTCTTGAGTAGAGGAGTGACATTGATCTACATTTAAGGAATATGACTCGGACAACTGTGTGGGGAGACATTGGAGAAGAGACATAAGCTAGGAATCTCTTGTCACACTCTGGTTGATAAGAGCTTCAAGTAGAGTTGATGAGATCACAGGATTTAGACTTAGATCTTAAAGCTCATAAAGGCCAACCCCTATCCCATTTTAAAAAGGAGGAAACTGAATCATACAGAGGTGAAATGATTTACCTAAGATTAAGAAGATAGCATGTAACACAGAGCACATGGATTCAAGATCCAACATTCATCTAAAGTTCAACCAACATTTATTAAAAACTTTCTCTGTGAGAATTCAGCAAGCACTGCAAAAGATAGAAAGTTTAATATAATAAGCAGTTATTAATTAACTAACCACTCAACAAGTGTTAATTAAGCCCTGGTTATATACAAGGTATTGGGCTAGCTTCTGAGAATATAAAGATAAAACCATAAGCAGCCTCTGTCCTCATTGTTGAACCTCTACTTGAGGATACAACATATAAGCAGATTATTTGAGGTGGAAGAGAATAATAACAGCTGGGGGGGGGAGTGAAGGAGAGCTTTTTCATAAAACTTGGCACCTAACCTGAGCCTTAAAGGAAGCTAGGGATTCCGTGAGGTGAACATGAAGAGGGTGCACATTCCAGGCATGGGGGATAGCTTGTGCCAAGACTTGGAGGCAGGAGATGGAATGTTGTGAATGGGAAACAGCAAGTGGTCCAGTTTGGCTGGAACAAAGAATGCATGAAGGGGAGGGATGTGAAATAAATCTGTAAAGTTAGGTTAGGCTGGAATAAGACTCGGGGGGGGGGGGGAGGCAGGCAGAGCTTTCAATGCCAAACAAAAGAGTGTGTACTTGATCTTAGGAGCAAAAGGAGAGTGATCTTGGCAGCTGTATGGAGCATGGATTGGACAGGAGAGAGAGATAAGAGAATTAATTAGGATACTGTTGTACTACAGCAACAACAAAACTACTACTATTAGTACTACCAGCACTACTGCTAGTACTAGTACCACTACTACTAGTACTATTAGTACTACTACTAATACTATCAGTACTACTAGTACTAGTACTACTTCCAACAACAATAATAATAATATGCTCAAAGTTCAACCCACCATCCACACTACAAGTAGGGAGAACAGCTAGAGCAAGGTCAAAATAGAGGAATACTAACCAGGGTGATGCACATCATGTGCTTCCTGTACCATGGTATCTGTGAAGGCTTGCTATAAACCATGAACCATCTCAGATTTAGGCTCTGGCCACTCATTGGATTAGTGCCCCAGACAGTATGATAGTCCTAAGCATCAAAGAAATAGAAGGATGGAATGAGGTTACAGGTTAACTCTTCTCAAGTCAGTTGTGATGATCAACTTGAGAACAGCCAAATAAGTAGTTTTCCTTTGTGTTCTAGTACCCCCAAAAGGCATGAAATATGGGAATTGATCAGAAATATCAATACCCATGGAAATGCTTCAGTGTATTCTGACTGAACACTGAAGTGGGCAAATCACAAATGTGCATGATGTAAATACCTTCATATATACCTATCACAAAATTAGAAACAGATTTTATCAGTTATGGGCACAAATCCCACCCCCCTTTTTTGTCAATGGCACATTTAATTACAAATCACACACCAATGTAATGGTGACCAATGAAGGGCACTTGCAAGAAAAAAACTTCATCTCTAAGCCAAGATTAGATGAAATAAAAGATAAAATTGAGATACTACTAAAATCTGAAGAGGAAAAAAATGAAATTAAGGTCTTTGAAAATCCTTATTAATTAAAAATCCAGGAATTATGCATAATAATAAAATAGAAGACAAAAACAATGCTGATATCTCAAATGATTTTGAAAAGGAAATGAGCATACTTTGATAAGAATGTGTAACCAAAATCATCCATTTTGCATTTCGTAATGTTCTCTATCTCTTGTTCAGTCATAAATTCCTCTATTCTCTGTAAATCTGACAGGTAAACTATTCCTTGCTCTCCTAGTTTGCTTATATTATCAGCCTTTATATCTAAATTGTGTACCCATTTGGACTTTATTTTGGTATATGGTATCAGACGTTGGTCTATGCCCAGTTTCTGCCATACTATTTTCTAGTTTTCCCAGAAGATTTTGTCAAATAGTGAGTTCTTATCTCAGAAGCTAGGGGCTTTGACAGGAATTTGAAAAATCCTTTTGGGGCCTAATGGCATGAATACAACTATAAAACTGATTATACCAAGAATAAATCATGGTTTAGCAAATGGCATTTGCTAAAAATATCATCCATTTGCTTTGTTTTGTAGTCATTTTCAGTTATGTCCAACTCTTTGTTACTCCTTTTGGGGTTTTCCTGGCAAAGATACTAGGGTGGTTTGCTATGTCCTCCTCCAGCTCATTTTACAGATGAGGAAACTGAAGCAGAAAGTGTTAAGTGATTCACTGAGGGTCACATAACAAGCAAATATCTGAGGCTGCACTTGAACTCAGGTTTTCCTGACTCCAGATCTAGCCTTCTGTCCATTGTGCCATCTAGCCACCCAGCAACAAAAAAACCATCAATACTATTCAATAAATACAATGCAATGCAAGACAAGGAACATTTATTAAACACATAATATGTTCCAGGCACTCTGCTACATTCTAGGGGTATAAATATTGAGAAAGACAGCCCCTGACCTCAAGGAGCTTACAATCTAACGGGAGAAGATAATACACAAAAAGGGAGAGATAGAAGGTACCCAGAGCATGGGCATGAGGGTGTTGGAATTAAAGCCAACCAGAACACTTAGTGGTAAATGAAGAGATAGATGAGAATTCTGATCCCTAAATAAAGGAGGCTTTGGGAGAAGTTTTTTACTCTACCCTTCAGCCCTCCAAACAGAGGGATAAAAGCATCTGAGTGGTAGTGATAAGTACCAAGGCAAATGCAGTCTTCATGATGATGACTTTCTTGGTGAGCAGCTTAAGGGGGGTGTGGTAGGGAGCAGGGGAAAAGTGATGATGATGAGGAAGATGGTTGAGTCTAAACAAAACCCAGTAATTGGTGAAAATTAAGTGAGAATGAATACATTCTCAGATAAGATTCAAAAGGAAGCATAAAATCACTTCTGAACATGTGTATGATTGTAAATGAGGCAGCCATTGCCATGGTGAAAATCTTAGGATGAAAGGTGGAGCTGTCCTGAAGTGGAGATGGAGGAAGGAAGGGAGGAAGGGGGAGGGGGGAGAGAGGGAGGGAGGGGGGGGAGGGGAAAAGAGAGAGAGAGAGAGAGAGAGAGAGAGAGAGAGAGAGAGAGAGAGAGAGAGAGAGAGAGAGAGAAAATGTTGTAATGTTAATGGAATAGGAAGATCTTCCCTGTCCATTAATAGACCTCACATAGAATACATTAGGGGAGGCTTTCACACCTATTGATACTGAGCTAATTAGGCACCAAGTCACAATGGTTGTGATGCCTTCTGCCTCTGAGCTTATTAGCTGGAAGTAGATAGATAGATAGATAGACAGACAGACAGACAGATAGACAGATAGACATAGATATATATCTATTTCTATCTCTATCTCTATCTCTATCTCTATGTATGATGAGATAAGATTTTGCTCATGAGAAGGACCTTTTGATTCTCTGGACCAGACTCTGAGTGGCCATTTGTTAAGAGCCCCTGACTATGCAGAGGTTGGTGCTCTCCCTATCTGAGGGTGTGTGTGGCTTGGTTATATTACTTTGTTCAGACAGTGGGAGCCCCGTCTGTTGAATCTCTGTGCTAATTTCTCTGTGTTATTTTCTACTTATTTGTAATTAAGTAAGTTTGTTGACCCCTTTTAAAGGTTGTCTCTCCTTTAGAAAAGCAGATTAAAGAACCTGTGCTAGCTGGCCATCCAGGGTGCTTGCTAATACAGATAGAGAGAGAGGGAGAGAGAGATCTTAAAGTTCTCCAGAAAGCCTTTGTGTTTTAGGATGTTCAGGTTAAAGGTAAGAATCTAAATCTTGTGTATTCCATGCCAAATTATGTAAAATAAATGACTGTAGCAAAAGGAAGACACCACAATAGGTCCCTGCCCAAGCTCCACTTAATGGCTATATTTTGAGCCCTGCTGCCTAGAGTGAATGTCAATGGTAACATGGTCAATGGTCAATGTTTTTCTTTGGAACAGCAACCCTGAGGGTCTTCCCCTCCCACCTTAATTTTTTTCCTTTTTTCTAATTAAAGGGACCATCCCTTGGCTCACTTCTTAAAGAGGCCTATTCCCTGAATGGACCTTATGTCACTGTAAGTGAGTACATGAAAGGACCTTAGCCTAAAAGGACCAGGGTCTGCCATTGTATCCTGAGTCATCTCCAGGCATCCTGATGAATATCAAGTCGCTGGACCTAGATGGCTCTGGAGGAGAAAGTGAGGCTGGTGACCTTGCACAGTCCTGCCTCCCTCAAATCAAAGTCCACTGCAAGTCCTGTCATCATTTCCTGATTCCATGGTCCCCTTCAAAAATGAAGGAAACAACCTGTGAGTAGACATTGTGTATTAAATATTGGTGAATATATAAAAGTTGTAAAAATGCATATCACTTAATTATTTTACATTGTTTTGTATTTGCACACTGCTGTATATTTCACAGCATTCTCCTCATCTACTAATTTAGCAATCTTAAAAAAAAGAAAAAATAACGTGGTCCGATTAGTCGTCTTCTCTTCCTCCTCCTTTTCCTCCTTCTCCTTCTCTTTCTTCACTCTCTTGTCTTTTGCACTTATTTTCTAAATTAAATGTTTCTATTGATAATGTCCCTTAAGATCATTTGTCAAATGGCTCATTATATGTTATTTGAGTAACATTACTAATCATTGTCATTGTTGGTCTAGAATCTTAGTCTTCCCTCTTGTATACAAATCCCTTGACAATCACCATGTTGTTTCATTGTTAACTTGTCAAGGACAATGTCATTGAGGGTAAGCCCTTGTAAATTGGTTTCCACATCTAAGGGCATTTTCTGAAATAATCATTAATATGTCAAGAAAAGAAAAACAAAGCAAGAAAAAGATGTAGACCAGTGGTTCTCAACCTTCCTAATGCCGTGACCCTTTAATACTCATATGTGGGTGTATCTGCGTGTGGGCAGACCCACCTGGAGACAGAGGAGCAGTGTCTCGGTTCCTAAGACCATCAGAAACACGTGTTTTCTGATGGTCTTAGGCGATCCTCAAAGGGGTCACAACCCACAGGTTGAGAACCACTGCTCTAAGGAAACATCCCATAGCTTAGAAAGGACCTGAGGCTTGAAGGGCTCAATTACATTTGAAGAGTCTAGTGAGACAGTGACTTGTCCCAGTGCACAGACCTTTTTGCCTCAGTTTACTTTTATTTTTCACTGAATATGGCCAAATGAAGAAGTCTGAGTTTTCTCAAATGAGATTAGCTTTTCAGAGATAGAGCTTGAGGCAACTGAAATGTTATCAGATACAGTGGTTCTTGCTACAAGTATCTTGTTTTCTCAGAATTTTGAGACTAGATAAGTTTCTGCAGAGTGCAAGCCCATAGTAATGGGAATGTTCTCAGAAAGAGCATTCCCTTCCACAAAAGCAGTATCTTCTCCTCTGAGTGATCTCAGACTAGATATGTTTCCACAGAGAGCAAGCCTGTAGTAACTGGAATGTTCTCAGAATATGTGTCTCCAACCACAAATATCTTGTTGTCTGAATGTTATATAGTTATGCTGACATTTCTCCCTTCCCCTTCCTGGAGGTGAGAGGTCCCCAGGTGTTATACAATGCACACATTTTCCAACTTCATTCATCAGTTGTGCTGTCTTTCCCCTCTTTCTTCCCCCCCCCCCCCCATGCATACACATGGTGGAGCATAAGGGAAAGCAGGGGGGAGGAGTTGGCAGGAAAAAGAGAGTGGGGGTGGGGTAGAAGAGGGGAGGAGAAGGGAAGAGAAAGGTTATGGGTGAGGATGAGGAGCAGGCAGACCTAGATCTGCTTAGGGCCCCCTTGCCTGACTTTCCTTTAAGACTTTTGTCCCCCAAAACTCATCACTGTTAGATCCCTACTGGAGTCAGGGAAGTGTAACTTGGTTGATTATCGTAAGTAATGGTGGAATCCAAAACTGAGAGAAACTACTTCTGAACCAGAAAAGGCTAGACATCTCCTGCCTCCAGTGAGAACATGACAAATCCTAACATGAAGAGTCTGAAGCAGTCAAAGAGGAGGGACTTCTGCCAATTCCAGGTTAAAGGTCATTGCCATTCCTGAAAGATCCCAGCAGCACTCTAGTTGAAGTGCTGAACCAACTGAATCAACAGCTGAAGATGATGAAAGACCACAGTTCCCAATGAAGAACAAGCCTGTTGGATTGAGCCATGCCCTATGAAGAGCCGAGTGCCAAGAGATCTGTCAAGTCTCATCTGGTGGTAGTAACCAATGGTCAACTAACTTATCCAGCACAGCCCAGCTACAGCAGAGCCCAGTGAAGAACAATGTGTGTGGTCCAGCCTAGCAGCAGCCAAACCCAGTAAGGAGCCAGCACAAGAACTGAACAAACTGTCCAACCCAGGTCCACTGCAGACTAACACATCCAGCCCAGCTGTCACATCCTATGGGGACTCAGGTTAGCTGGGCAGCAAAGTGATCATCCATTACTAGCACCTTCCATGGCGTAGAACTTTGTGAATCTCCTTTAGAGAAATAAAGAATATTGAGGCCATGCAGTTAAAGAACTGTGAGTGATTTGTGTTCCCTAAATTCCCCACAGATTCTGGGTCTGTTTGTGAGAGAGTACACTGCAGTTTTGTCAGTAAATGCTTTTGTAACTCCTATTTTTTCTATGATGTTTGAGTAAATGTCTTTACTAAAGAATTGAGTTTCCTGGTTATTGTCTGATCACTTCATAGATGAAATATACCTATGGGGGCTTCTGAGATAATGATTAGGATGATAATTACAGAATCCTAGGAATATTAGCAGCTCCCCATTTGGGGACCCAGTGGCAATTGGGACTACCAGTGCCCATGCTGATTGAGGGAGCAATACCAGAGGGGGTATTATACATATCAGCTGATTTGATCCCCCGACAGCCCTCATGGGTCAGTCCTATTATGTGAGATAATCAGCATCTGGACCCATAGGTGCTCAAGGAAACACTTGAATTGAACTAGATTATTACCATTTTTTAAAAAAAGATGAAATTGAGTTTCAGAAAGGTTGTGCCTTACACAAGGTCATACTCAGTGGTTATCTGAAGTAGCTTTTGAACATAGGTCTTCCTGATTCCAAGCCCGGAGTTCTATCCAGTAAAGATAAATGGCTGCAGTTAGATGGAAGGTGAATGAAGAAAGGCATCTGGATGTGAAGTATGATTTAGAAGTAGAATTGAGAAAACATAGTCATAACAGTCCTCATAGATCCCAGAATCCAGTAGTAGAATAATATGCCACCACTATAGATAAAATGAATAATATTACATGATACAAGTGCTATGTAATGGCCAAGGGGTGTGGTGCTCCTTACTGAGAGGGAAATCCATCAAAGTTTCATTTAAGAGGTAGCGTTTGAGTTGACCTTTAAGGAATGGGCAACAATTCAATAGGTAAAAAGGGAGAAGGAGGGGTGGCTAGGTGGTGTGGTGAATAGAGCACCAGCTCTGGAGTCAGAAGGACCTGAGTTCAAATCCGGTCTCAGACACTTAACACTTACTAGCCATGTGACCTTGGGCAAGTCACTTAACCCCAATTGCCCTGCATTTCCCCCTCCAAAAAGCAAAAAAAAAAAAGGGGGGGAGAAGGAAAGACATTTCACGCACAGAGGTGGGAGAGCTTGGGGACATTCATATAAGGAGGTGAGGAATTTTGAGATGAAGGAAATGAAATTAGAGAAGGAAGAAGTGACTGGGATGGGGAGTCAGAAAAAGCTTCACTATGCAAATGGGGGTGGCATTGAAGAAAAGGCATGGGTGAATGTAAAGGACTGGGACTGTATCCCAAGCCAGATAAACAGGATGAATGAAGGTATAGAAACAGGAAGAGCATTGGAAGAGAATTATATAAAATTTGCTTTGACATTTCAGTGATTTCCTCAACATTCACAAACCCATGGATAATACAGACATAAGCCTATGAGTGGGTACACTCTCTGCACCCTCTGTGAAGACTCCTCAGAATGAGAAGGGAGAGAAACTATCTGGAAACCAGAGCCTGCGTCCTGGGTTTACACAACCTAGGACTCTTCCCACCTTCCCTTGTTGTCATCAGCATTAGGCCCCTTTCAGGAGTTTTTGACCTCCACCCTTGCTTGTGACCTTTCCCCACCTCTCTTTGGCCTTTACCAAAGAAGGACCTGGATAATACCCTGGCTTCCTGTTCCTCCCCCCTCCCCCCCAGTCAGTAGAGATAGTGGTGGGCTGCCATTGGGTTAGATTTTGTGCCAAGACTGAGAGCCCAACTCTTAGCCAATGGGAGAAGGGACAGCCAGGGGGAGGGGGCTTGACTGCCTTAGGGTATAAATTCTTGTTATGTCTTTTGTAACATGCCTCTTCTCCTTGTCCCCACCATGGAGAGGACTGCCCTCTTCCTTTGGGGGGAAGAGAATAAAACTTCCTGTTCCTTCCTCAAGATGCCTCTGACTTTTGATTTTTCTTGGGGAGGGGATTTTTGGGGTCCCTGTACCCCCACACATCTATGTCCATCTTCTTTTTCCCCTGCAAATCTTCCATGGGAAGAGGAGAGGGGTGGGGTCTACCCAACATGTAGAGGGTGCTAGAAGGTTTCAGAACACTTTACAGATATTATCTCATTCGATCCCCAGAACAACCCTGAGAGGTGGGTTCTATTATTATCCCCATTTTATAGATGAGGAAACCAAGGATGAAAATGGTTGAGTGACTGGCCAAGGGTCACACTTCTAAGACTTGTCTGAGGGTAGATTTGAACTCATGTCTTCCTCACTCCCAGGCCATTGTTCAATCCACTGCACCATGGAGCTGCCTGCTTTTAGTAAAACCATCAAGCTAGCAGGTTTTAATGAGTCATTTCAGTTCATATTGCCATGATTTATGCATGATGTGTTCCATACTTGTGGGAGAAAGGAATCTTTTAAAAAGAGAAAATGACAACAGCTATTTCACTATAAATTATATTATTTTATTTTTAAAATTCAATTTCATTTTTAGTTCTGAATTTTTAAATGATTTTATGCACAAATCAGGATCAGGAAGAACAATTGCCATTTTAAAAAATGTGTCACACATTATGAAAGGCAAACTCATTTCTGCTGGGGGGTGGGGTGAATAGCATTGATTTCTAGGTCTGTTATTGTGCAAGGGGCATTCTGGGAAGGATTCTTTGGCATCCCATTGCTGGAAGGTGATTGGCTCTCATTAGCTTAGCCTGTCCCACCTGGCTGTCAGAACCTTTTCAAAGCCAAGCTTTCTAAGCATTCCAGGTCTGCACACCTTACAAGCTGAGACGAGCCTAACTGGAATAAGGATTACTTCCGGAAGCTCTTTGTTTAAGGTGTTTCCTCAGTTCTAATATCACAGGATAGGAAATTTTCAGATAATATGCAGTCAAGGAGAACTTTTTAGGAGTTTATTGTATGCCAGGTACTGTACTAGGCATTAGAGATCCAAAGAATGACAAAAGACAGTCTCTGCCCTCTAGGAGCTCACAATTAGATGGGGAAATGAGGGTTAGGGTTGCATTGCAAGGAGTGAAATGTGGCTGGTGCATATTTGGCTTAGGGGTTACAAGTGGGCAGTGCCAGATGTTTCAGCAGAAATGGCCCACTGCCTCCCTGCTACACTGTTATTGGGCCGTGTTGTTCAATCATTCACTTGTGTCCAACTTGTCGTGACCCTATGGACCATAACACAACAATATTGTCCATAGGGTTTTCTTAGCAAAGATCTTGGAGTGGTTTGCCATTTCCTTCCCCACTATTGGATCATACTTCTCCCTTATTGCATCAAATGCAAGTCTATACATAAGGCAGCTAATTCTTGAAAACCCAAGATCTAGTCACAGAAAAGGCACTGATAAGGAGGCGTTATTAATAATAAAGTAGCTAGAATTTATCTAGCACTGTAATGTAAGGTCTGCCCAATGCTCTGCATGGATGACTGACTTCATTTTATCCTCACATCAACCCAGAGAGGTAAGTGATATTATTATCTTCATTTTGCAGATGACAAAACAGGCTGAAAGAATTAAGTTACTTTTCTAGGGACCCCTAGTTAGTAAATGTCTGAGGCTAAATTTGAACTCAGGTCTTCCAGACTCTAAGTTCATTATAGTGGATACTTTATGAAATGAACTTTAAAAATAAGGCCTTGCTAGTGATTGCTTTATGAGATGAGAACAAATCCCTTGAGGAGGTTGAGAAAGAGGGGAATTTGTGTCCCCTGAGACTCGCTTCTGGGCACTTCTATACTGTATCCATGGCGTTCCCATCACCTTTTGTGGTTTAATAATTATCTCTGTGCAGGTGATTCTCATGTCTGTTTATCCAGCCCTAATCTCTTTGCTGACCTTTCATCCCTCAACACCAACTGCCTATTCAATGTCTCAAACTGCAAGTCCCAAACTCTCTCAAACTCAACATATCCAAAACAGAACTCATTGTCTTTCTCCCCCAAACTCTTCCCTCTTCCAAACTTATGCAGGAATTTCTACTATTACACTTGTTGTAAAAACTGAATTTGTTTCAATATGATTGATATAATAGGAGACAGTTTGAACATGGATGTGAATTTTGTATTTGCTTAAATGTGATTTTGTCAGTGAGGAAAGCTATACTATGGTGGTGGGGCATGGGCCAATCAGTTTACCTCTCTGGAAAGGTTGGGGGAGGGTGTGCCTAACCTGTGGAAAGAGGACATCTTTGGTTTCAACTGGAGGAAAGGCCTTTGGGTATCTTCTTCAACCCAGGATGTGGTGAGAGCTACTGGATGGATTATAACACTCAGGAAAGCAAGAGATGAGGACTTGGAGAGGCAGGTATGGAAGGGAAGAAAGGGAAGCAGACCCCTGAAGTGTCCCCCCAGAACATGTGACAATGACCAGACCTTTTGGTTCCAAACGCCCTGGAATCACCTGGCCAAAGAAAAGTCAGGTGAGGGGTGATTCCAATTCACCCCACTGTAGGGGTGGGAAAGTTGGTGTTCACCTGATTTCAGGGGACAATCTCTGCAAAACACCTCAGATTCTCCATCATAGGGAAAACTTAAGGATCATTGGCTGACACTGTGAGTGACCTGGATCCCACAGTGGAGATTTCTTGTGTCTCCGCTTCAATGTCCTCCCTGAAACCAAGTTTAAGTATTGGATTCCAACTTTGTTTCCCCCATAAGCCCTGTCCCATATTATTGACATCACTTCCTAATCTCTCAACTATAAAACATCCAAGAAGAGCCCCAGGTATCTCTGATACTTAGCTAGTGGAACATTGGCAGCTCAGACAAGGGGGTTTTGGTCAGCTGAATCAACTTGAGGTGTTCTCAGTGCTTCATCTTGTTGGACATCCTTCTCCTGCCATGGCTAAGTAAATTTCCTTTTGTTGTTTGTGGAATAGTGTACAAGTGCCTTATTTCATTCCAGTGTTGAATTTAAACTACCAGGGGACTGTCCTGCATCAGGCCCAGCCTAAAGCAATGTGCAACACAGATACCACAGGAGAAATGAGAATAAAAGATGGCATTAGAATGATGTAGGCTAGGAAGAGAAGATGGGATGATTGCATGGTGAAGGTGAAGGATGACAGGTGGACCTTCCCTCACACTCTCCGTTACACTGGTCCTAGAGAGATGGCTTAGAATACTTCTTGTTTCCCATGGTTTACTTCAAGAGTCTTACATTACTTCCATCAGTGAGCATTGTTTCTCCCTTTGAAGTTCATGCAATAAATTTTTTTTTTGTACAATGACAGTAGTATACTGACACCCAGATCATTGTCCCTGCTTTCTAAAGGAGTTAAGCGCCTGGGTCACTATCTTCTTATCACTAATTCTTGTTCATTCTAGGGATCTTTAGTATCCACCTAGAAGCTCTCTCCAACTCCCCATCTCTCAGCTTCCTTAAATCCTATTGGCCACTACTTCACACCACCTCAGCCAAACATAGGGAAAGTCACACATTCAATGTCATCCTACCCCTTTAATTAGAAATTTGAACATGATCCTAAATTCCTCATCTCCCTCTGCCTTACCTCTCCTAAACCTATTCTTCACCCTCATTGAAACCTTCAATCCCGTAATTGCTCATCACTCTCTCAGGCTGTTACCCCTGCTCTGAGTTTGTATATCTTCCCTTTGATCCTGTTTTTGTCTGTTTCAATAGCTATTGAATGTCTTGCCCCCTGGTCCTATCACCACTTCTTTCTTTCCAAACCTCAGCTCTGCGTTAGAGCTCCCACACTCTGCCTCCTCTGCTCCCTACTCACAGGCAGATGAATGCAGTTAGAGGATATCTCAAAGCAGTGCTATTAATCTGTGTTAGACCTCACACGGGTCCTCACTGCAGTAAGGCAGTGTTTTCATTGCTCCCTAATCAATTCCCTATCTCACTACCCATAAAAACTATTCCAAACCTTCTCTTCCCTCCACAAGTCCCCCACATCTCTTCCTTCCCCCTCTTTCACTGGAGGACCTCAGCTCTGACTTTACTGAAACGTATTAAAGCTATTCAGTGTGAAAACCCTCCTCTCCTACTCTATTCATCTCAAATCCCCTTGAGAACATCTCTCACCATCCTCCTTTTTCTTAGCAATGAGGTGGCTCTTCTTGCCCTGGCCAACCTGACTACAAGTGAACTTGATCCTATTGCCTCCTGTCATCACTAGCAAATGACATTGTCAATTATCCCATGTCTCTTGAATCTTCGGCCTTTTCCAATAGAATGGTTTCTTCCCTACTAACATTAAACATCTCCAATCCTTAAACATCCATCCTTAAACAATAACTTTATAAGACTCTACATCCCTCATGGTATTTTCCTTTAAATTAAAATGCCATAAATTCTCTATTTATTAGCCAAATTCCTTGGGAAAGCTGAGTATGCTCAATGTCTCCACTTCCTCCCCCTTTCACTCACTCTTCAAATCTGGCTTCTTATCTCAAAACGGCTCCCTAGAAAGTTACCAATCATCTCTTTATTGCCAAATCCAGTGCTTTATTTTCTCAGTCCTCATCCTTTTAATTGTATCTTACAGTTGATACTGTTGACTACCCTCCCTCTTGTCCTGTTTCCTGTCTCTACATACAACTCATTCCAGGTTCTCCTTCTGCCCGTTTGACTGCGCCTTCTTAATCTCCTACTATGACTTCATTGTTCATATGGTGACCCTTAAGTATAGGTTAACATTTCTTTGTTTGCATAACGAACTGCTGAAGTTTTTCCGTTTAAGATTACCTTCTATCTACTCTGTATGTATCCTACATGTACCTGTATTGCTATATGTTTTCCCTCTTCATAATGTAAGCTCCTTGAGAACAAGGATTTGTTTTGCTTTCTCTTTGTCTTCTTAGCTCTAAGCTCAGTGCTTGGCACATAGAAAACACCAAATGGTTTGGTTTTTTTCTTTTGGATGGATTGAGCGAGTGACTTTTGTAGATCAGGGCACTATGCCAGGCTTAGATCAAAAAATCTTGCTGGTAGACAAGGCATTGCTAATGCAAAGAAAGCCATGGAGAAATATGTTTCCATTGGATAAATTGCTGTGCTCAGGCAGGATAATGGAAAGTACCTGATCAAACTCGCAATACTTGTTTCTAGAATGTTTCAATCATAACTCAATATTGCAGTGTCTTACTAACTACACCTTCACCAATTTCCTGACTTTGAACTTCTCCAATTATATTCCAACTCTCTACCATTGACATTATTCCTTGTCTCTTCCACATAGTTATAAAACTATAGAGCCACATTCCACTTTATGGAGAATATAGCTACAAGACCTGCCTGCCAGTCCATGGCCTAATTGTCCACCTATGTGCACTAATAAAAATACCTTGGTTAAGACAGAAAAATATGGAGTACTAAATTAATTCTTTGACTTATTAGAGACCATTTAATCCAAATGCATGAGTGAATACGTAAGTGAAGGTTATTCTCTCCAGTTCAATTAATATCTAAATAGGAGATAATTATATAGGATATGATCTACATAGGATAGAATCATAGAAGATGGGGTTTCAGTGTGTTAATGAGGTATCAATATCCATGTTTCCTTTCTGAGGATTAAATGCTTTACTCTGATTAAGAATAGAGTGAATAGATGAACCATGACTATGTCTATAGATGACCCTGAAGTTGGAGAGTTTAAGGCAGTCTAGACCTAAAGCTATGGAGTGTGAATCTTGTACCTGTGTCAGAGGAGAAAAGTGAGGGGTAGAGCAGGGAAAGTTAGTTTCTCTTGGCTGTGGTATAGCAGAAGAGCTACTCTCCTAGGAGATACCCCGCCCATCCAGACCCAACAGTTGCTGGGTTAGTTCCAGAAGTATCACTGAAGGGGGCGGAGCCAAGATGGTGGCATAGCAGCAGCAACATATCGCAGCTCTCACATAGCCACCCCAAAATACCCATAAAACAGGACTCTAAACCAATCCTAGAACCCCAAAATGCACACAAAGATACTTCCCACTAAAGTCAGCTCGGCTACGAGGAACCATATCAGCATCGCAAACGGAAACCAGCCTGCCCTGAAGCCGCGGCTGTGCCCCGGGGGCGGCTGGACGGGAGGAGTGGAGGAGCCTCTCAGGTGGGCAGATTAGCAGCAGCTGCGAGTGGGAATTGCAAAAGGGGGAGATAAGCAGTCCGGCGAAAGGCCTCCAGAGCGGAAAAGCGAAAGGCAGAGGTTTTGCACCTGCCTCCATGTTGTAGCTTCCCGCCCACGGCCTGCAGGCAGCAGGGGGACTTAGCGATTGTTTTCAGGCCAGTGCTCTCACGTTGAGCGGCCTGGATCC
>CM053583.1:193283516-193297624 GCA_028627135.1 Pseudochirops cupreus
GAGAAAGAATCTCAAAAGCACTCTGAAGAGAATAATTCTGTCAAAATTAGAGTGGAGCAAATGGAAGCAAATGACTTCATGAGAAATCAAGATACTATCAAACAGATCCAAACAAATGAAAAAATAGAGGGCAATGTGAAATATCTCCCAGAAGTATCACTGAAGGAGTTGTTGGAATGGAAAAGAACAAATGGGGTTAGGAAATCTAAATACAGGAATTGGTAGAACCTGAAGATCGAGCAGAGGGGAGAAACAAAGGAGGAAGGCAAATCAGAGCTTATCCCTTTATAGGATAGCTTGGTTTGGTGATGGGTTTGAATGAAAGCCACTTGACTATAATCAGTTATCAAAGTACTTGATTTTAGTTACTTTTACTAAAATTGCTGATGTTTTACTTGACTGTGATAATTTTGTTTATTGGTCCATCCCTTGCCCAATTTAAACCACCTTATTGGTTGACATTGGAGAAAAGCAAAATCCATATAAGGCAAGTGGAATAGAATTGAAGAAAAAGGAGAATATTGGAGGTTCAGAGGATAAATAGAAATTAATCGAATGTTAAAGGTCCAAGGAACCTTAGAAATCTTCTAGTCCAATCCCTTATTTTACAGATGGTAAGACTGGGCCCAAGAGAAGGGAAATGATTTATCTAAGGTCTCACTAAAACCCATGCCTTTCCTGACCCCCTTTCCCCAATCCAGTGCATTTTCCATGGATGTCTTTCTCCCTGCCCTTCTCATCTGTTACTTCTCCAGCTGAGTGTTCTGAGTGAAGGAAGGCTAAGTCAGTAAGAAGAGGGCTGAATATTCTTTAGCATGTGTCTGCATATTTGCCTGTTCACATGGCGCCTTTTATTTTAGACTAAACAGTTTTGATGAATGTATTTGGGGGAGTGTATGGGGAAGGAGAGCATATTTGTCTCAAAACAATGCTGTAAATTTTGTCAACCCCAATTTTCTAATTACATGTGGTTCACAAAGGGCCATTCACACAAATACATGATGTGCAGTGTGAAATTTGAAACCTCTCATTTTAATGGTACATAACATGGTAGTACTGAAGTGGCAGCTGGCTAAGAAGCTACCAGATGAAGTTATCAGCAAGAATGTTGCCGTGATACAGTGCTTGGGGTACGGTGGTAGCTGGGGCAAGCAGGGAACTGGAGCATGGAGCTAGCCAATTTCCAGGCCAAATGATATGCTTTCCTGGATGACATAGCAACTCCTGATCAGTCCCTTGGGTTACTGACAGGGGGACAGGGTTCTATGAAAAATGATTGGAGATTGAGTCAAGAAGAATTTCTCTCATTGTTGGTCTATCAAAGAAGTAGAAATAAGTGAGACAATATGTTGTAATTTGAATATCGAAAGGGTTAGCATATTGGAAGTTCTTTGTAAACGTTAAAGCAGTCTATAAATACTGGCTCTTAAATGCCCTCACCCTTTTCTCTTTTGGGCCCTACTCTAAGGGTATAGGAAGTGTCCTTTCCCTTGAACATCCATCAAGGAGCAGAGAAGGGATTGCTTTCTCCTTTCCCCTTTCACCCATCACCCCAAGAAGCAATGGTTGCTCTATAAGCACATGACGGGGCAATGTGTGACTGCCTGAGTAAGATATATGCTAGCCTTCTGCTTTCCATTTTAATCTTTGAGTATAGGCCATGAACTTGGAGTCCTGTCAAACGAACATTTCCAGATTTGGTAATGTTCCTGGCATCAGGTAAGCACCTAATAAATACTTTATCTACCCATCATGGGCTTCCAAATTCTAGAATCAGACACCAGCTCCCTGTCAGAGGGCCATTTCTACAACAGCATGCTTTTTAAAGGGGAAGATAGACATTTCCAGGCCAGTACTACAGTGAAGCTCTAGAGAAGGTCCAAACCCCACGCTCAGACTGGCAAGAGATTTGTACCAGATAAATCACTGGGGCAGTACTGGTCTGAGTATAGGCAAAATATTTCTTCAACAGACACACAAAGGACATGTGTCCTTTCAAAGGAGTATAACAAGCTAATGTGATTGTTATATAAGTTGCATGGTCCTGGGTGAATCATATGACCTCTCTCAGCCTCAGTTTCCTAATCTGTAAACTGGGATAATAAAGACACCTATTTCACAGAGTTGTTTTGAAGATCAAATGAAATAATAATGTAACACATTTTAAGAACTTTAAAGAGATATATAAATGCTGATTAATACTAATTGGCCATTTGAGATGGTTTATGTTTGCTGTATCTGTCCACATATACGCTTGTGACTTTCTATACTATTTATTGGCATTGAAGGAAACAAACAACTGTCTATATATGATGTCCATATTGTTTACAGATTATAGTTTCTAGAATAAGTTCTATTACCCACGTTTTTGGGAAAACAACAGACAGGAATCACACCTAGCCTTTATTTTAGAGTTTTCCTAGGAATTACACTGGAGCAGGAGAAGAAGCCAGAGTGAAAGAATAAGCCTGGCATCTCCCCTCTGCCATGGAACTGCTTTCTTTTATGCATTTATCTCCTAATCAGAGTATGAGATCCTGGGCAGCAGAGACACTTTTTTGTTTGTTGTCATTTTTTTCCTGTTTGAATCTCCAGCACTTAATGCCATTCTTGGCGTGTCGTATGCGTTTAAGGACTTATCCTTTCATTCATATTTATTTTTTCACTGGTTGAAATATCAAAACTAATTAACAATCAGATACATACAGAAAAGGGTTTTCACTCGGATTACTTGTAGAGATCATGATAAGGTTTAATATGGGTTGAGTGCAGGAGGAGCAGTCTGAGGTGTCC
This sequence comes from Pseudochirops cupreus, assembly GCA_028627135.1. Lineage (NCBI taxonomy): Eukaryota > Metazoa > Chordata > Mammalia > Diprotodontia > Pseudocheiridae > Pseudochirops > Pseudochirops cupreus. The sequence continues at coordinate 193,286,310 of CM053583.1, forward strand.
TGTCAGTGAGACTGGTGACCAGTTTATGGTAATTTTTGTCAAATAGTTCTATATAAAAGATTAGAGCTAGGTGAAAGTCTTTTGATGGCATTTATATTGGGCATACTGAGATGAGAAAACTTCCCTAACCAACGTAGGTTAGTGCCCGCTCTAATTTATTGTGTTAAAGGGTTGCTTCAAGCCCCAAGAGACCAAGCCACACGGCTGGCTCACAAGATCAGACTGCGTCAGTGACAGAACCTGACTTTGAGGACAGCTCCCTTACCTCTACACTACAGCACGGTGTCTCTCAGACATATACAAAATACATTCAAAACGGATAAAATGTAACCTTGGTGGAGGCAAGTGCTAATAGCTCGGGGCTGGGGGAAGGCAACCAGTAAAGACCTGACACAGAAGGTGGCTCTTAAACTGAGTTTTGAAGTAAAACAGGTATTCCAAGAGATTCATGTGACGAGTGTGTTCCAGGCACAGGGGACAAGCAGTACAAAGGCATGAAGAAGGGACATGGAATTCTGTGTGTGATGAACAATAAGAAAGCCAGTTGGCTGGATGGTACAATGCACAGAGAGGAGTGATTTGTAAATAAGTCAGGATGTGTAATTAGGCCAGTAATGTTTAATGGGGCAACTAGATGGCACTGTGGATAGAATTCTGGGCCTGGAGGAAGGAAGATTCATCTTCACAAATTCAAATCTGGCCTCTGACACGAAGTAGCTGTATAACCCTGGGCAAGTCACTTAACCCTGTTTGTCTCAGTTTCTTCATCTGTAAAATATACTGGAGAAGAAAATGGCAAACCACTCCAGTATCTTTGCCAAGAAAACCTCAAATGAGGTCACAGAGAGTTGGACAGAACTGAACAACAATGTTTAATAAATCAAAATGTGTAATAACTTGCATTACATATTATACATTTTTGCCTGAATTATGCTTTATAATTACACATTTTGAACCTAGATCTTCAGACTTGGAATTCAATATTCTTTCCACTATCTCTTCTCATCTTGGCTGACCCTTCACGTTTTTTTTTAACAGATAAGGAAACCAAGTCTCCAATCAATCGATTAACAAATATTTCCTCAACATATGCCAGGCACTGTGCTAAGCAGTAGACTGAGAACGGCAGAGGTTCATTCAGGACTTGTCCAAAATAACACGGACACTCGGTGGCTGAGTCATGATGAGGACTCAAACATCCTCCCTTCTCATCCCGAATACCTCCTACCATAATGAATTGTTCTTTATGCATTTACATGGAACATTCTCCCTCCTCATCTCTCTGGCCTACATTTTTTTTAGCTTCCTCCAAGTCTCAGCTAAAGTTCTGCTTTCTGTTAAAAGGCTCCCAATCCTCCTCGGTCCTAGTGCTTTTCCTCTGAGACTATCCCCAGTTTAGTCTGTGTGTATCATGCTTGTGCACAGCTGTGTTTGCCTGTTATCTCCCCCCCACCCATTAGATTGTGAGCTCCTTGAGAGCAGGGGCTGTTTTTTTACATCTCTTTGCATACAGTAGGTGCTTAACAAATGCTAGTCGAGCTGATGCAATAACCCAATTACATAATAAAACTTTGGAGTCATTGAAAAAAATATCAAAGTCAAGATTAAATTGGCTCACATCATTCCTACTCCTGGCAGCGTTGTCTTCAAATAGCTTTCTCCAAAATTTCTGGCTATGATTTTCCCTGCATTTCATCCTTAATAACTCAGTGCATTCTTATGTATCTTTGTGTTTTCATTTGACCTTTGGCTTTTACATTTAAAAATCATAGCAAGACAGCCAAGGACCAGAATTGCTAAAGTTACTGTTTTCATAACAAGATATCTCTGAGAACATGTCCTATCCGAGCAAAGAGAAAATCTCTGTTCCCACTTGTGGATCCAGGGCTACCCATTAGCATGGCACATAGATTAACCATAAAGAATATTATGTGGTGTATTCCTTGAAAATTGTAAAATGGGTACATCTAAACAAAGTGTTTTGGGATATTTTGAGTCTAATCTCCTGGAAGATGCTCTGTTACCAGGAGGCTAATGAGAGCTGGAGATCACCTCCCCATGCGCTTTAGGAGACTTTGCTACAAATTCCATCTGTTCCTTGAAGCAGTTTATGGATTTTGGCAGTGTGATGCGTTGGCCTGACAGTTGTTGAAAAAATTCGTTTTACCCTGATACAGGTATAATGATTTTTAATGGGCTCCGGTTTTATTTTCTTCAGACAGCTGATTTTAAATAAGAATCAACTCCAGCTCAATGTCTGGGATACCAAATTCCTTTGGAATGTTACTTTTTATAGAACAACCTTTTGACCAAAGAGAAGGCAAGGTTCACCCTGATGTGGAGAAATCATGCCTTGTGACCTACATTTTCGCTCTGCATGAAAATGGGAATTTCACTGACAGTAATCGACCCATCAATCAACCAACAGTATTTATTATATTCCAGGCATGATATCAGACTGTGAGAATGCAAAGAAAACAAGAAATATTCCCTGACCTTAAAGGACTCATATTTTTGTAAGGTATAACAGATACTCTAGAATTACTCTCCTATCCTGCCCTCTCACTTGCAGGTTGACTCCCGAGAGAAGAGCTACTCTCAGGTCTTTAGGCAAATCCTTCAGGAGTTCAGAGTTGTCTTTCTAGTATCATACAGTTCATAAACCCCTATCAATGTACTTTCTGCCAAGATTATCAGTTGATAAAAATTAGGCAACCACACTTATTAAACATTTTGAAAGGTTTATTTACTATGGCATTATTGTTGGTACAAAACATCTCCCCCAAAGATACACTCTCCTACTGGGCTATCCAGGGTCACAGGAAAGTGGGCTCAAACAGAAGCAGCACACGTGGGAAAGGAGTAACTCTCAGGTCTTTGTGCTTTTGCTGGCATCATCAAGATGTTCTCTTTGGGTCTGGTATAGCTTTGCTGCTGGACTCTTTGTAGAGCTAAATCCTTGGCTCTCAATGTAGACACTACCATCAGCTGCTCTAGGGGTGTTACTAGAATGCTTATGGGAAAATGGGTAATTAAAATTCTCAGGCTGAGACTAAAACCAAGGTTAAGGGGGAAACTGATGACAACATCCAGGGCTCCGCTTCTCTGCTCACAGCATGTTTCTTGCTTCTTAATCTTCTGTGATTTCTCCTCCCCCAATGAAAGACATTCATATCTCTGAAGCCAGCTAGATTGTCTATATGGAGTGATTCCTCTCCCAAGTATCTGGAGTAATGGCTACCGTGACATACCTAAGGACAATGTCTACCCTCTTTTGAAATTCAAAGAAGATATTGATCACACACTGATTTAGCCTTTCTGGAAAGCATTTTGGAACTATTGCCAAAGGGCAATCAAACTGTGTGTATCCTATAATGCAGCAATGCCACTATTAGGTCTGTACCCAAAAGAGATCATAAAAGGGGGAAAGGACCTATATGCACAAAAATATTTGTAGCAGCTCTTTTTGTGGTAGTGAAGAATTGGAAGTTGAGGGAATGCTCATCAATTGGGGAATGCCTGAACAAGTTGTGGTATATTAATGTAATGTAATAACATTGTAATATAATAATATAATGTGGTATATTAATGCAATATATATTAATGTAATATAATAACAATAATTGATATACCAATAATAATATATTAATGGAATGGAATTCCTTTTGTGCTATAAGAAATGATGAGCAGGTACATTTCAGAAAAACCAAGATTTACATGGACTGATACAAAGTTAAATGAGCAGAACCAGGACAACATTGTACATGGTAAAAGCAACATTGTGAAATGATTGACTTAACTCTTCTCAGCAATACAATGATCCAAGACAATTCCAAAAGACTCATAGTGGAAAATGCTATGCACATCCAGAAAAAGAACTGACGAAGTCTGACTGAAGATCAAAATGTACTACTTTTCACTTTATTTTTTCATGATTTTTTTCCTCTTGCAAACTAATTGTTTTACAAACAGTTTCTTCTTTACAGCATTGCTAAATGGAAATAGGTTTTACATGATCACACATGTATAACCTATATCAAATTGCTTACCATCTTAGAGAGGGGAGGGAAGAATGGAAGAAAAAAATTTGGAACTCAAAATTTTATTTAAAAAAATGAATGCTAAAAGTTTTCTTTGCATGTAATTGGAAAAATAAAATACTATTACAAAAAAAAATGATCACAGGAAGGAACAGAATGATGACTGTCTAAAATGTTAATCTCAAACTGCATTTAACATGGTTTGGCTTCCTTCTTATTCAAGATTCCCACAATGTTAGTGGAAGTATTCTTGGGCAGAGTGTCATTTTGGAAGACATAGAGGACTGTACCATTTGGGATATCTCTCTCTCCAAGCTAGAAATGACTTGGATATAGGTTAATTAAAAATGTTTCTCACAGATCAATCTAAATCACAGATTACATCATTAATATTTATGATTTTTCTTTGACAGCATGACCAATGACGTAGGAAGATGAGTGATCCTAACCCCTGCTTCTATTCTTGCACCATTTCTAACTCCTTTTTCAACCTCATGTCATTTCTAACCCTAAATTTAACCATAGTCATGTATAACAAAACCCAGAGTCTAGAACAAAGGAGCTAGAGTAGATATTACTTTTATGCTTAGCGTCATATATCATCAAGGTAGTAGACTGGGCTCAAACCTATGAATTCTCTATTTTGAATTATCTTGGTGAATGTTGTAAGCAGTATTTTGAGTTATCAAGGAATGAATGACATGGAAAAAGCCTCTGTCTTCATCTACCTAATATAAAAACTGAGAGAGATGATATGGTGGCACCTACAATATCTGCAGGTTTCACTCTGTCTCTTCAGTCTGCCTTATTCACCCCTGTTCAGGCTTAAGTTAGGTAACCTAGTGGTTCAGGATGGGAATTAGAATGCAGTGAGACACTCCTGGACCAGAAAATATTTAACAAAGAGAAATGACTCAACCATAGAAAAGATGAGTAAAGATACAGCACTAATTCAGATGAAGGTGATTCCCCTCTGCATCTGTATTTGTCACAGTGACGATGCCCAATCAGACAAGTATATTGACTCACATAGCAAGGGGAATTCCATCAACCTTTAAGAGTCCTGATTCTTTATAGGCTGAACTTTTTATACCTAAGGAGCCCATGAAACTACCCCAAAGGCTCAAGCCCTAATTCCCTGTACCAATCAAATCTCAAGGATGGCCACCTTGTCCCTTTAAAGAGAAATCAGCTTAGCCTACATCAAATGAATCATGCTCCCCATTCCCTTGATTTCATCTATTTTTAAAAAAAGTTCCAGCCTCCACAATTACATATCATTGGATTCTGACTCTTCTCTGTGCTGATCCCTGCCCTCTCATTACTTTTCCCCCAAATCTTCCCCTTTCATGCCTTCCAACTTCAACTTGTCCTTTCCTGCCACCTCTATGGTCTTCCCAACTGCCTCTTTCTAGTGCTTATCACATATCATCCACTTTCAAGTTGTTGTGACATTACTTGTTTTTTTAGAGACCTAAGGAACTAAAGGTCTTTCAAAATTAAGCCTATCCCGGGGGCATTTGCTCTGATTTGCCATATCTAAGTCTGTCATCATTCTGCCTTGATTTTAAAAAATGAAAAACCATCTTCATTCTGCTGAAACTTTTGGCTTTTCTTTGTAGTAAAGTCCTGCGTGTATGTTGAGGGACATTTGGCATTTCCATTGAAACGTGAAAATATAAAATTTGCTGAATGAGAAGTCCTGCTTAGCAAATGACTTAAGAAAAGTCCCTCCTTGGGGCGGCTAGATGGCACAGTGAATAGAGCATCAGCCCTGGAGTCAGGAGCACCTGAGTTCAAATCTGACCTCAGACACTTAACACTTATTAGCCGTGTGACCTTGGGCAAGTCATTTAACCTCAATTGCCTTGCCCTCCCTGCTCCAAAAAGAAAAGAAAAAGTCCCTCCTAATGAGGCTTTTTTTTGTATAATTTTTAATTTTTTTAACATTGTTTTTAACTTTGAATTTCAGATTCTTTTCCTTCTTCCCTCCTCACCCATCCCCACTGGGAAGATAAGCAATTCAATATAGGTTGTACATGTGTAGTTACACAAAACATTTCCATAGTAGTTATATTGTGAAAGACTAAGTATATTTCCTTCCATCCTATCCCACCCCCTACTTGTTCTATTTTCTCCTTTGACTCTTTCCAAAAGTATTTGCTTCTAACTACCTTCTCCCCCAATCTGCCCTCCCTTCTATCATCCCCCCTTTTATCCCCTTTCCTCCTACTTTCCTGTAGGGTAAGATACCCAATTGAATGTGTATGTTATTCCTTCCTTAAGCCAAATTCAATGAGAGTAAGGTTGACCCATTCCTTTTCACCTTCCTGCTCTTCCCCTCCATTGTAACAGTTTTCTCTTGCCTCTTTTACATGAGATAATTTACCCTAATGTATCTCTCCCTTTCTCCTTCTCCCAATATATTCTTCTCTCACCTCTTAATTTTATTTTTTTAGATATCATCCATTCAGATTTAACTCATCCTGCGCCTTCTGTCTATGTATACATGTACACACATATACACACACTCACATATATATATATATATATACACACACATATCACCCACCCATATATACATATATATTCCCTTCAACTATCCTCATACCGAGAAAAGTCTCACGAGTTACAATTAATTGTTTTTCCATGTAGGAATGTAAATAGTTCAACTTTAATAAGTTCCTTATGATTTCTTTTTCCTGTTTACCTTCTCATGTTTCTCTTGTTTCTTGTATTTGAAAGTCAAAATTTTTGTTCAGCTCCGTTTTTTTCATCAAGAATGTTTGAAAATCCTCTATTTCATTGAATGACTATATTTCCCCCTGAAGCATTATACTCAGTTTTGCTGGGTAGGTGATTTTTGGTTTTAATCCTAGCTTCTTTGACCTCCTGAATATCGTATTCCAAGCCCTTCAATCCCTTAATGTAGAAGCTGCTAGGTCTTGTGTTATCTGGATTGTGTTTCCACAATATTCAAATTGTTTGTTCCTGACTGCTTGCAATATTTTCTCCTTGACCTGGGAACTCTGGAATTTGGCTTTAATATTCCTAGGAGTTTTCTTTTTAGGATCCTTTTCAAGAGGTGATCAGTGAATTCTTTCCATTTCTATTTTGCCCTCTGGTTCTAGAATATCAGGGCAATTTTGTTTGATAATTTCTTGAGAGATGGTGTCTAGGATCTTTTTTAGATCATGGCTTTCAGGTAGTCCAATAATTTTTAAATTATCTCTCCTGATCTATTGTCCAGGTTGGCGGTTTTTCCAATGAGATATTTCACATTGCCTTTTATTTTTTCATTTGTTTGGATCTGTTTTATAGTATCTTGATTTCTCATAAAGTTATTAGCTTCCAGTTGCTCCAGTCTAATTTTGAAGGAGTGATTCTCTTCAGTGAATTTTTGAAATTCTTTTTCCATCTGGAAAATTTGACTTTTTAAGGCATTCTTCTCCTCATTGGCTTTTTGGGCCTCTTTTGCCATTTGACTTGGTCTATTTTTTCAGGTGTTATTTTCTTCAGTATTTTTTTGGGTCTCCTTTAGCAGGCTGTTGACTCTCTTTTCATGATTTTCTTGCATCATTCTCATTTCTCTTCCCAATTTTTCCTTCACTTCTCTTACTTGATTTTCAAAATCTTCCTTGAGCTCTTCCATGGCCTGTAACCAGTTCATATTTTTCTTGGAAGCTTGTGATGCAGGAGTTCTGACTTTTTTGTCTTTCTCCAGTTCCATGCTTTGATCCTTTTTGTCCCCACAAAAAGATTCTATGGTCTGATTGTGCTTCCTCTGTTTGCTCATTTTGCCAGCCAATTACTTGACTTTTGAGCTCTTTACCATGGCAGAACTCTACTTCCAAAATGGAGAAAGCTTTGTCCCAAATTACTGAGGTTTTCACAGCTACTGGAGCTATTAGGAGGGCACCCTCTCTACGGCCCCCACAAGCTCTAGCATACTGGCCACACACCCCAGGACCACCACCCAAGACTATGATCCAGAACCAAGCAGGTCAAAGCAAGAGCAATTACCCTTTGAATGGTTGCTTGGTCCCCCTATGATCTGCAGGCCAGGAGCTCTGGAGGCAGACATGTGACAGCAGCTGCAGCCACCACAGCTCCACCACTTCTCATCCCAGGAGCAGGGCTGAACCATGCTCTTCCATCACCAGGTTCCAACTGACCTTTTATTTTCTCTTTGGTCTTTATGGGTTAAGAAGTCTGGAAACCACCACAGCTGCTGGTGATTCACTCTCCTGAAGTCTGCTCTGGCTGCCGCTGGTTAGAGCTGCCCTGGAGCCAGAACTGTGGGGCTCATGCAGGACTGTGCTTGGCTCTCATCTCAGTGTGATAGACCCTTCCTGTCTGTCTGCCAGGCTGCCTTCAGCAGATTCGTTTCTCTTTGTCACTTTGTGGGTTCTGTAGTTCTAAAATTTGTTTAGAGTCATTTTTTTACATGTATTGGAAGTGGTAGGAGCAGGAGCTCATGCCAAGTTCATGCTTTTACTCTGCCATCTTGGCTCCAGTGAACATTTATTAAGTACCTACTACATGCACCAGGTGCTGAGATTGCAAATAGTCCCTTCCCTCCAGAGGCTTACATTCTCTTGACTTGAAAGGAAGAAACTCTTTGAACATTTCTAGGCTTCAACTACTTATCTACATGAATTCTGTTGATTAATGGGGGCCTTTTCTAGTCTGTGGGAAGCTTGTTTATGAGACTTTTAATTTTTAGTGTTTTTGTTTTATTTTCTTACAGGCCACCCAGTAGTTTGAAATGAGCATACATTCATTCCTTTTCCTGATAACCATCAGATGTAAGAACAAAATAGCCAGGTATTGGATTGAGCAAAAACATTCTCAAACTGTTTTTCAGATCTTTTGGAATCAACAAAACCCCAAACAGACTTTTCCCAGAACACTTCTACATTCCTTAGTATTTCAATGGATATTTAATATCCCCTTTTCTGCCTCATTTACATGTAACTCATTACAGTATTTTGTGAATGCTCTTTGATTTCCAAGAATCCTCAGGAGTTTTTGCTATGGTGCTCTTTTGTCCTTTTGAATTTTTGTTCAGTCATCCAGTATGTTAACTATCACTCCTAATTCCAGGGAGTGATAACTAGTGCTTGGGGGGGACTAGCACCCTTGGTGTGAGCGCTTACTGGGATCCTTTCAGGGTTTCCCATCCACATTTGGTGTCCACCTGCCACGCAACTCTCAACTGTGACTCCAAGAAGATACAGCATGTGCATCAGCCACACCTTGTCAAACTGTTTCAGCAGAAAGTCTAAACCAGGTAAAGGGTTATAGCTAACAGGCCTCAAACCCACCAGTGAGTTAGGGGGATATCTACCGCAGACCTGTGACATCTTCCCTCTGCAGAATGAGAGGATAAGAACAGTTTCTTCTAAAGGTCATGAAGGCAGTTGAAGCAGGTGCTGTAGAGTGCTTAGAGCTTGGTCAGGCATCAGAGACACCAAGGTCATGCAGTGGCATCACAGGCCATTGCCAGTCATCTTGATTTTTGTCTTTAACAACTTTTGACTTTCATAACTTTGGAAGAGAAAGTGAGGCTGACATTTAAATCTGATTCATTTGCAAGTCACAACATCACCAATCATCCACTGTTTTCTTTGCTTTGACTCCAACATCATATCATCATTAGTCCTTTTTGAAAGAAAAGACAAACAATAATGAACAACAATATCACTCCCAAGTTGATATCATCAGCAAATTGAATGAGTATACCATCTATGCCTTTATTTTTCTTCAATAAAAGGATTAAACAATTCAAGGTCAAATGCAGATTACTGAGATACCCCACTGGACTCCTCTTATCATGTTGACATTGAACCGTTAATAATTATCCTTTAAGTCTATGTATCCAACAAATTCTAAATCCACTTGATTGTGTTATGGACTAATCTATACTTCTCTGTCTTTTGCACAAACAGTAGGAGATACTTTATAAAAAGTTTTGCTAAAATCTAGGTAAAATCTATACACATTTTCCTCTTTAATCATTCTGCCCCAAACCTATATGAACACAAGTATAAAACACTTTTCACACAAATAAAGTGAGACCTAACTAATTGGAAAAACATCAATTGCTTGTGGCTGGGTCAAGCTAATATAATAAAAATGACAATTTTACCTAGATTAAATTACATATTTAGTGTCATACCAATCAATCTACCAAAAAATTACTTTGTAGAGCTAGAAAAAATAGTAACAAAATTCATTTGGAAGAACAAAAGGTCCAGAATATCAAGGGAATTAATGAAAAGAAATGCTAGGGAAGGGGGCCTAGTCTTACCAGATTTTACTCTGTATTATAAAGCAACGGTCATCAAAACTACTTGGTACTGGCTGAGGAATAAAGTAGTGGATAAATGGAATCGATTGGGTACACGAGACTCAGCAGTCAATGACTATAGTAATCTACTGTTTGATAAACCCAAAGATCCCCGTTTTGGGGATAAGAACTCACTATTTGACAAAACCTGCAGGGAAAACTGGAATATAGTATGGCAGAAATTGGGCATAGACCATTATCTAACTCAGTATACCAAAATAAAGTCGAAATGGGTACACAAGCTAGGTATAAAGGCTGATACTATAAGCAGCCTGGAAAAGGAAGGAATAGTTTACCTGTCAGATTTATGGAAAAGGGAAGACTTTATGACCAAACAAGAGTTAGAGAGCATTATAAAATGAAAATGGATAATCTTGATTACATTAAATTGAAAAGTTTCTGTACAAACAAAGCCAATGCACTCAAGATTAAGAGGGAAGTGGGAAATTGGGAAAGAATTTTTACAACCAGTATCTCTGATAAAGGCCTCATTTCTAAAATATATGGGGAATTGAATCAAATCTATAAGAATACAAGTCATCCCAAATTGGTAAATGACCAAAGGATATGAATAGGCAATTTTCAGAGATAGAAATTAAAGATATCTATAAGCATATGAAAAAAATGCTCTAAATCACTATTGATTATAGAAATGCAAATCAAAACAACTCTGAGGTACCACGTCTCACAAGTCAGATTGGCTAAGATGACAAAATAGGAAAATGGCAAATGCTGGAGAGGATGTGGAAAAATTGGAACACTGAGGCATTGTTGGTGGAGTTATGAACTGATTCAACCATTGTGAAGAGCAATCTGGAACTATGCCCAAAGGGCTATAAATAATTGCATACCCTTTGACCCAGTAATACCACTTCTAGGGTTGTATCCCAAAGAGATCATAGAAGTGGGAGGAAGACCCATAT
>CM053583.1:193297724-193484608 GCA_028627135.1 Pseudochirops cupreus
TTTCTTCTTTCCCGTTGTTCACTCCATCAGTTACAATCCTTCTTTACAACCAGACTAATGTCTAATGTGAAAATATTTAAATCCTATACTTGATTGCATGCCGCCATGCTAGGGGAGGGAGGAAGGAAGGAGTGGAGAAAATGTGAAACCCAAGGGATTGGGGAACTGAAAATTGTAAACTAAAAGTAAACAAACAAATCAATTTTTAAAAAAAGAATAAAAAAAAATTCTGTCCAAAAAGTAAGGATATGGAGCCAGATTGGGCTCTTTGTAATCACTGCTTTCCTTTCCAGATGTTCCCCAGTCATCTCTTTAATGATCCATTCTAGAATTTTCACAGGACTCAGTTTGCAGACTCTGTTTTCATCTCCTCCTCTTTTTTGAAATTAGGACATTTGCCTTTCTTCAATCTCATGGTCCCACTCCCATTGTTTATGATCTTAAATGAGAGTGGCTTAGCTTCTCATTCTCCTCCTACCTATCTGATGGCTTCTCAGTATCCTTTGTTGGACCTTCATCCTTTTTACAGTTGCTAACCATCCTCTCTGCCCCCACCCCCACCCCCGGTTCTGTCCTGGGCACTCTTCTCTTATCCTCTATACTGTTTCCCTTGGTAATCTCACTAGCTCCCATGGATCCATTGACCATCTCTAGGCAGATGATTCTCATTTATGTTTATCTAGCCCTAACTTCTTTCTGATCTCTATGCTTGAATCTTCATTTGCCTATTGGACACTAGATGTCCCATAGACGTTCAAAACTGATCCCATTATCTTTTCCCCCGAACCCTCCCATCTTCTTAACTTCCTTATTCTGAGCTTCAAAATTCTTCACCCTATTTTTACAGACTGTGCCATGACATTAGGTTCTCTTACTTGGCCTTACTTCCACCTTCCACCTTCCACCTTCTAAGCACATTTCTTTTGAAATTCTAAGTTGCTAAACTAGTTCACATTGGTCTCTGTAGATAAATCCCATTTTCCTTCATAGAATAATTCTACTTTGTCTCTTCAGAATTTCATTATCAAGCATTTCCTATCCCTCCTGGGCTGACTTTCCCTGAAGCATTTGACTCCCTAGGATACTACTGTTCTTTTTTCTGAATCCTTTGACATTGACTTTCCCCAGATATGGAGTGGTATAAAACTGTGTCTGAATTTCTTTTCCTTCTCTATCTAGCATCCAGTGGTCCCTAACCCTCAGAGTTCCCATCAGTTCTACCACAATAACAATTACCTCCCTATGAGTGCTAATCAGATCCAGAATAGAATTTCCTTTTGTTCATTCTTCCACTTTTTGGTGGAATAAAATGGTCCCTAAAACAAGTCAAGAAGGGATTAGCTACTCCACTTTTGGCAGAGACAGAACTCCAGCATAGATCTGGATAACTGAAGACCCCTTTTTACAATTATATCAATATTTCAAACTTCTCATGTTTCCCTTCTTCCTATTCAAGTGGTCTATCCAATGTCAACATCACTTCTGTTTCTACCTCTGTTAACCATCACTGAATACTCTACTTCATGCTTCCTTCTCTCTTAATACACAATGCTACCCATCTTCCCTGTCCCCAACTTTTTAATCTACTTTGTTTCTTTTGAATAAGATGTACATACCTCTCTAGAAACAAGAACCAATCATGGGTTTCAGTCCAGTTGTAAATTACAACTTTAAGATCAAAATTGTCTCTTTGCATTAGAACCATAAAGTCCTTTGGTTTGTGACCTGAACTTTAGGCATTTATGTATAGGCGTTTGAGGCCAGAGGGGTTAGTACTAACTAAGGAATTTCTGAGTGCTCCAGGTACTCTTTTTCCTTCTTTGTGGTTACTCTCTAAAGACAATATTCTCCCTCCCCTCTCCTTGCTAGTTTAAACCTTTTTGATTATCCCTCTCTGACAAATGGCAAATATATTTTTACAGTTCTTTATTAGATGATCTCCCATCAATGAGCATTATCAAGAGAATTAATCAGGGAATCCTTTTCCCTCAAAAAGGGTGCTAGTCTAGATACTTTAACAAATTTTATTGAACTTTTAGATTTTTTTTATCATGACTATTTTCTTATATATTTGTATGCTACAATGAACTTGTAACAAAGAAAAATAAGCAAAATCATTTCAACACAGTACCTGTGTCTGATAGCACCTGCAATACCCCATACCCCTTACTAGTCTCTCACCTCTTCAATGAAAGGAGGCTTTTGCAGTCCTTCATTTTATGGGCTAAGAGATGGCTCAGTAGATAGAGTACTGGGCCTATAGTCATGGAGACCTGATTTCAAATATGGCCTTAGATACTTATCAACTGTGTGATCCTGGCCAAGTCACTTAATTTCCATATTCTTCCATTTCCTCATCTGTAAAATGGAGATTTTAATAGCAGCTATTTTCCTGGGCTGTTGTTGGGGATCCAATAAAATAATAATTGCAAAATGCTTAGCACAATGCCTGGCACATATATAATGATATGTGTGTATACTATGTATATATTTATATGCATACATATTTATATTACATATACATGCATGCATCTATACACACGTTAGCAACATATAAAGTACTTTATAAATGTTAGCTACTGTTATTGGAAGCACCTAATTATTTACATGCTGCCTCCCACATTAGAATGTAAACTACTTGAGGTCAAGTTCTAGGTTTTGTTTTTGTTTTTGTTTTTGTTTTTGTTTTTGTTTTTTACCATTTTTGCATCCCCAGCAATTAGCACAGTGTTGGGCACATAGTAAATGTTAAATGTGTATTTTAAAAATGGATTAAGTGGATCCAGACAAGAATTCAAAAACTCAGAATTATTGTTAATCTAGGGTAGCAATGTACTTAATTCGCAATTGACTCCCACCACTGGTATATGTTGATGATGCTCCAACATTCCAGGGTTCCTCAGTATCCCATGGATATTGCCTTTTGGGGTCCTTGAGTTGCTTCTTCTAGCCGAGAAAACTATACTTCCCAGGGTTTCTCACTCCCAATATAGGACTATTCTTTGTTTTGTTGTTGTTGTTTCACTCACATCAGAGTCTTCATGACTCCATTTAGGAGTATCTTCACCAGGAATATATAGTGTTTGTGTGTATACACAATATAATTATATAATTGTGTGTGCATAATTTATTGTGTGTGTATTCACAGTATAATATTTTATTTTCTCACAATTGCATGTTAAATCTTAAAAAAATTTTAACATTAAAAAAAAGTTTTGAGTTCCAAATTCTATCCTTCCTTATTTCCCTCTCTCACCTTCCCCCCCTCTGAGATGGTAAGCAACCCAATCTAGTTTATACATGTACAATCATGTAAAACATTTCCACATTAATCATTTTTGCATGAGAAGACTCAAATAAGAAAAAAGAATGAAAGAAAAAAGTGAAAAACAGAATGCTTCAGTCTGTATTCTTTCTTTCTCTGGAGGTGGATAGAATACTTTATCATGAATCTTTTGGGGTAGTTTTGAGTCATTGCATTGCTGAGAATATCTAAGGCATTCACAGTTCTTTATCATACAATATTGCTATTACTGTGTACATGTTCTCCTAGCCCTGCTCATCTCACTTTGCATCAGTTCACGTATGTCTTTCCAGGATTTTCTGAAGTCATCTTGCTTGCCATTTCTTATAGCACAATGATATTCCATCCACATTCCTATATCACAGTTTGTTTAGCCATTCCCCAATTGATGGGCAACCTCTTGATTTCCAATTCTCAGCCACTACAAAAAGAGCTACTATAAATATTTTTGTACATATGAGTTCTTTTCCCTTTTTTTCTTTTTTGATGTCTTTGGGATATAGATTTAGCAGAAGTATTGGTGGATCAAAGGGTGTGCACCATTTTATAGCCTGTTGAACACAGTTCCAAAGTGCTCTCCAGAATGCTTGGATTAGTTTGCAATTCTGCCAACAGTAAATTAGTGCCCTGGTTTTCTCATGCTCCCTCTAACATTTATCATTTTCTCTTTTTTGTCACATTAACCAATCTGATAAATGTTAAGTGGTACCTCACAACTGTTTTAATTTGCATTTCTCTAATCAGCAGTGATTTGGAATATTTTTTTCATATGATTATAGATAGCTTTGATTTCTTTGTCTGAAAATTGCATGTTCATATCCTTTGACCCTATCTCTTAAAAATAAATAAATGCTTTTAACAAATATCCCTGTCAGATGCAGCATGTGGAGGCCCGGATGATGCAGTGTGTGGAGGCACAGACAACATGGTGGCAAATTGATCCACCAACCGCAAGGGCCATTCCCAGGCCTATCACCACAGGGCTGGGATCTGTTGGAGCTGGGAAAGAGAGAAAAGTAGAGCCTGCGACAATGGCAGAAGCTACTCCTGCAGCTATCAACTCACAGCCTGGAAATTTAAAAAACACCTATCTGAACTTCCAGGGATCAGGATGGCAGAGTGAACCCTGGCTTCTCCCATCCCCCTCTCTGACCCTGAAAACACAGAAATTATTGCCTCAGATAAAAATTTTAAATAGTAAAGGCTTGGAAGTCCTAGAGGGAGGGCATGGCTAAGGCTCTGCCTCAAAATGGGTAAAAAACAGATTGTAAGGACAAAGACTCTAGAATCCTATTATTGTGAGCAGGAGGAACCAAATTCAGAAGGAGACAACATTGACGCCACGCCCACAGCTGAAGCCTCAACAGGGAATATAAAGTGGTCTCAAGCCCAGAAAGTGTTCTTAGAAGAGCTCAAGAATGACTTTGAAAACCAAATTAGAGAGGTAAAAGATAAAATGACTAATTCTTTTAAAATCAAAATTGCAAAAATAGAAAAACATTTCCATGAAGAAAGCAGCTCCTTAAAAAGAAAAATGCGTGAATTAAAAATGAAATCTGAACATATGGAAAAGGAGCTTCAAAAACTAACTGAAGAAAATAATTTACTGAAAATTAGAATCAACCAAATTGAAGCTAATGACTCTATGAGGCATCAAGAATAAGTCAAACAAAACATCAAGAATGAAAAATTAGAAAAGGAGGTAAAATATCTCAATAGATAAATAACTGACCTGGAAAACAGATCCAGGAGAGATAATCTGAGAGTTTTTGGTCTGCCAGAAAATCATGATGAAAAAATGAGCCTGGATAATATCTTCCAAGACTTAATCAAGGAAAACTGCCCTGAGAACATAGAACCAGAGGGCAAAATAGATAAAAAAAAAAAAAAAAGAATCCATTGGACACCTCCTGAAAGAGATCCCAAATTGGAAACTCTGAGAAATGTTGTAGCCAAATTCCAGAACTATCAGGTAAAGGAGAAAATACTACAAGCAGCCAAAAAGAAACAATTCAGATATCACAGAACTACAGTGAGGATCACACAGGATCCAGCAGCTTCTACATTGAAAGATCAGAGGGACTGGAATATGATATTTTGCAAAGCAAAAGAGCTTGGGTTACAACTACAGATCAGCTACCTAGCAAAACTGAGCATAGTCTTTCAGGCAAGGAGATGGTCATTCAATGATATAAGGGACTTCCAGAACTTCCTGATGAAAAAGCCAGAGCTCAATGGAAAATTCAGTTTCCAATTACAAGAGTTGAGAGAGAGACATAGAAAGGTAAATAGGGAAAACACACACACACATACACACACACACACACACAGCCACCCCCCCACCCCTCCCACATAACTTGTTATTTAATAAGAGCAAACTGTTTACATCCCAATATGGGAGACTGATACCTGTTAATAGTGAGAATTCTATATTTATTGTGACATTTAAAAGGGAGATAGATAAATAGAGGGTGTGGGTATAAATTTTAAAAAATGATGATAAAAAAACCTTATTAAGGGGTGCAAAGGTACTGCAAAGGAAGAAGAGGAAAGAATGAAGCAGAAAAGGGTAAATTATGCCACCCAAAGAGGCATAAAAACATTATAGTAGAGGGAAAGAAGGGAGGGAGATGAACATTATATGAGCTTTGCCCTCATTGGTTCTGGTGTAAGGAGGGAATAACATAATCAGTTAACTATAGGACTCTATTGAGAAAAGACATAAAACCTGTCATATTAGAGGGAAAGAGGGGAGGGAGAGGAGCATTGCATGAGATCTGTTCTCATCAATCTTGGTTCAAGGAAGAAATAACATACTACATTAAGTATAAAAATCTATCATATCCTACAGGAAATACGAGGGGGGAAGGGCCGCGAAAGGAGGGGGTTTAAAAGGGAGAGAAGAAATAATAAGGGAGAAAGGTAGGAAAAGGGAGAGGGGCTGATAAGGAGGGAATCCTGAGGGAGGCAGTAGTCAAAAGGAAAACTCTTAAGGAGGGGAAGGAAGAAGCGGAAAAATAAAAGCATAAACAAGGGAGGGAATAGGATAGAGGGAAAGATACAATAGTAATCATAACTGAGAATGTGAATGGGATGAACTCTCCCATAAAACAGAGGTAGATAGCAGAATGGATTAAAAACCATAATCCTACAATATGCTGTCTACAAGAAACACATTTGAAACAAGGGAATATGCACAGGGTAAAGGTAAAAGGCTGGAGTAAAATATATTATGCCTCAGCTAAAGTAAAAAAAAAAAAGCAAGGGTAACAATCCTTATCTCAGACAAAGCAAAAGCAAAAATAGATCTAATTAAATGAAATAAGGAAGGAAACTATATCCTGCTAAAAGGCACCATCAAAAATGAAGCAATATCATTACTAAACATTTATGCACCAAGCAGTACAGCATTCAAATTTCTAAAGGAGAAATTAAGGGGGTTAGAGGAAGAAATAGATAGCAAAACTATACTAGTGAAAAACTCCAATCTCCCCCTCTCTGAACATAATAAATCTAACCTCAAAATAAACAAGAAAGAAGTTAAGGAGGCAAATGGAATCTTAGAGAAGATAGATAGGATAGACCTCTGGAGAAAATTGAATGGGGATAAAAAGGAATATACCTTTTTTCTCAGTGGTACATGGCACATACACAAAAATTGACCATGTACTAGGGCATAAAAACCTAACAATTCAGTGCAGAAAGGCAGAAATATTAAATTCATCCTTCTCAGATCATGAGGCAATAAAAATCACATGCAATAAGGGCCATGGAAAGATAGACTAAAAACTAATTGGAAACTAAATAATTTAATCCTAAAGAATGAGTGGATCAAACAAGAAATTATAGAAATAATCAGTAACTTCATTCAAGAGAATGACAATAATGAGACAACATACCAAAACTTATGGGATGCAGCAAAAGCAGTTCTCAGGGGAAGTTTTATATCCCTGAATGCATACATAAATAAAATAAAGAACATGGAGGTCAATGAATTGGGCGTGCAACTGAAAAAGCTAAAACAGAACAAATTGAAAACCCATAATTAAATACCAAATTAGAAATAATGAAAACCAAAGGAGAGATTAATAAAACTGAATTTAAGAAAACTATTGAATCAATAAATAAAACTAAGAGCTGGTATTATGAAAAAAAAACAATAAAATTGATAGATCTTAAGCCAATATGATAAAAAAAAAAAAGAAGAAAACCAAATTACAAGTACCAAAAACGAAAAGAGTGAATGTACCTCCAATGAAGAGGAAATTAAACAATAATTAGAAATTATTTTCCCCAATTGTATGCACATAAATTTGACAATCTTAGTGAAATAGATGAATATTTGCAAAAATATAAATTTCCCAGATTAACTGAAGAGGAAGTAAACTACTTAAATAACTCCATCTCAGAAAAAGAAATTGAATAAACCATCAATGAACTCCTTAGGAAAAAAATCTCCAGGGCCAGACGGATTTACCAGTGAATTCTGCCAAACGTTTAAAGAACAATTGATTCCAGTACTTTACAAACTATTTGGGAAAATTGGAGAAGGAGTCCTACCAAATTCTTTTTATGACACAAATATGGTACTGATACCTAAATCTGGAAGAGACAGAGCAGAGAAGGAAAATTATAGACCAATTCCCCTCATGACTATAGATGCAAAAATTCTAAATAAAATATTAGCACAAAGACTACAGCAACTTATCACAAGAATAATACGTTTTGATCAGGTAGGATCAAGAATGCAAGGATGGTTCAATATCAGGAAAACTATCAGTATAATTGATCACATCAATAACAAAACTAGCAGAAACCATATGATTATCTCAATAGATGCAGAAAAGGCTTTTGAAAAAATGCAACACCCATTCCTATTAAAAACACTAGAAAGTATAGGAATAAATGGAGTCTTCCTTAAAATAATAAGTAGCATCTATCTAAAACCATCAGCAAGTATTATATAACCTAGAAGCATTTCCAATAAGATCAGGGGTGAAACAAGGATGTCCACTATCACCCCTGGTACTAGAAATCTGCTACTAGAATCTAGTACTAGAAATGTTAGCAGTAGCAATAAGAGAAGAAAAAAAAATTGAAGGAATCAAATTTAGGCAAAGAAGAGTTTAAACTATTACTCTTTACAGATGATATGATGATATACTTAGAGAATCCTAGAGGATCAAGTAAAAAAAATACTTGAGATAATAAATAAATTTCTCAAAGTTGCAGTATATAAAGTAAACCCACATAAGTCCTCAGCATTCCTATATATTTCTAACAAAATCCAACCACAAGAGACAGAAAGAGAAATCCCATTTAAAGTAACTGTAGACATTATAAAATATTTGGGAATCTACCTGCCAAAACAAACCCAGGACCTATATGAACACAATTACAAAACACTTTTCACACAAATAAAGTCAGATCTAACTAATTGGAAAAACAGCAATTGCTCATGGCTGGGTTGAGCTAATATGATAAAAATGACAATTTTACCTAAATTAAATTACATACTATTTGACAAAAACTTCTGAGAAAACTGGAACAGAATATGGCAGAAATTGGGCAAAGACTAATATGTAACACCATATACCAAAATAAAGTCGAAATGGCTACAAGGCTGATACTGTAAGCAACCTGGGAGAGCAAGGAATAGTTTACCTGTCAGATGTAAGAAGAGGGGAAGATTTTATCATGAAACAAGAGTTAGCATTATAAAATGCAAAATGGATAACTTTGATTACATTAAATTGAAAAGTTTCTGTACAAATAAAGCCAATGTAACCAAGATTAAGAGGGCAATGGAAAATTGGGAAAGAATTTTTACAACCAGTGTCTCTGAAAAAGGCCTCATTTCTAAAATATACAAAGAATTGAGTCAAATCTATAAGAATACAAGCCACTCCCCAGTTGATAAATGGTCAAATGATATGAACAGGCAGTTCTCAGAAGATGAAATTAAAGATATCTATAAGCATATGAAAAAATGCTCTAAATCACTATTGATTAGAGAAATACAAATCAAAACAACTCTGAGGTACCACATCTCACCAGCCAAATTGGCTAAGATGACAAAACAGGAAAATGATAAATGCTGGAGAGGATGTAGAAAAATTGGAATACTAATGTACTTTTGGTGGAGTTGTGACCTGATCCAAACATCCTGGAGAACAATCTGGAACTATGCCCAAAGGGCTATAAAGAAGCGCATAACCTTTGACCTAGAAATACCAGTCTAGGATTATATCTCAAAGAGATCAGAGAAGTGGTAGGAGGACCCATATGTACAAAAATATTTATAGCATCTCTTTTTGTGGTGGCAAAGAATTTGAAATCAAGGTGATGCTCATCAATTGAGGAATGATTGAACAAGTTGTGGTATATGAATGTAATGGAATACTACTGTGCTATAAGAAATGAGGAGCAGACAGACTTCATAATAACCTGGAGAGACTTATATAAACTGATGCTGAGTGAGAAGAGCAGAACCAGGAGAACTTTGTACACAGTCACAGACACAACGTACGTGTGACGACTAACCTCAATGGACTGGGCTCCTCTCAGGAATACAAGGTTATAGGACAACTCCAAAAGACTAATGATTGAAGGAGATGTCCACATCCAGAGAAGGAGATGCGGAGTCTGAGTGCAGAATGAAACAAACTCCTTGCTCAGTTTCTTTTTCTTGTTTTGTTTTGTTTCCTCTTTCCCACTGATCATTCCGCCAGTTACAATCCTTCTTTACAACCTGACTAATGATTAATGGGAAGACATTTGTAGGTCCTGTATCTGAGTGCATGCCGCCATGATGGGGGGGAGGGAAGAAAGGGGGAGAAAATCTGAAATTCAAGGGACTGTGGAACTGAATGTTGTAAACTAAAAGTAAATGAACAAATTAATTTGAAAAATAAAAGTCTAAAACAAACATAAAAAATACCACTGTCCCTTCCCAATGACCTGACCCCCGCAAAAAGAACACTTTCTTGAAATAATAACTCGCAGTTACAGAATGCTCACTCTGGGCCAGTTACCGTGCTGGGCACTTTATAAATGACATCTCAGTTGATCTTGACAATAACCTTGAAAAGCAGGTGTTGTTATTTTTGTATTACTTATTATTTAGAAATTTGCTAATTTGTGTATTGTGGCTACTATTGGAGAATGGATGTTTTTTCTTAATTACCTATTCCCTATTCATGGATTTCAGACTGCTAAACCATAATGATAATAGCTAGCTAGCATTCATATGGCACTTTAAGGTTTGTAAGGCTCTTTACACATTAACTCACTTGATCATCACAATAATTCTGTGAGTTAAGTGTGGAGTGGAGAAAACTGAGGGTGAGATGCTAAGTGAATTGCCCAGGGCCGTATAGCTCAAGTAAGTATCTGAGGCAGTATTTGAATTCTGGTCTACCTGGTTCCAAATTCAATGCAGTTCAAAGCTTTTTTCCCCTATCTATATTGACTTTCCTTATGCAAACAATTTTTAATTTTGCATAATCAAAATCATCTGTTGTGTCTTTAATGCTAACCTTGATCTCTTCATCAAGAATATCTCTCTGGTGACTGTATGCAAATTTCATTGTAGGTGATTATATAATCAATTCAATTCCCAAGCAATATTTAGGGTGTGGAGGATGCAATGACAAAAATGAAACAATTCTCAACTTCAGTGAGCATCTTTTCCACACACAGTTTATTGGAAACAGAGCCATATATAGGAATGAAGTTTCTACAACCCAGATCACAGGACTTTGATCAGAGTTTTTCTCCCTAGTTTCCAAGAAGGTCATGAAAGTATTCATGTTTTAGGAAGCTAAAAAAGGAAAAAATAGATCAAAGACATCAATAAAACTATGGGGGGGGGGGGGAGTCTGGTGGGCTAGGAAGGGGAAATAGAGTCCAGTGAAAAAAGACAAGAAAGACATATCTTTAAAGGAGAAAGTTCTAACCACAGAAATAATAAAAAAAATGATTTATTGTCAGGGTAAGAATTTAAGAGTAGGCAAGTACTCACATAGAAATTAGATGATGGGAACTTTGATAATGAAATCACTGATGGGAACTTGGGGACATTTTTGAAATAATTTCAGCAACAGGCGTAAAAAGAGTATTATGAAAGTTTTAAGAATTGAGCAAGAAGTTCACTGTTTATTTTGAAAGAAATATATTTGGGGAAAAAAGAAATAATATTTGGAATTTGTAGCAATGCTGTTGAGCAGTCCAAAGATAAAGAAATGAACATATTTACAAAAAAAGAATTGTGTACTGGGCTATGGCTGTAACAGTTATTTCCTTCCATTTTCATCTATTTAAAAAAGTGATGCGACCTTTTATATTTAGATCACATATCCGTTTGGATCTCTGCATAGTTCCATTCCAGGGGTTCTTCATGATCTGAAGATGACCCTGGATTCTCAAGGGTATTCTAGTGGATTGACAACTCTATCAGCCTTTTGCCATTCTGGAAAGGCTTCGAGTCCTAAAAACACACTAAATCTGCTTTCCAAGGACCAGCCTTGCTTACGTAGAAGTTTGTCACTGTTGGTAGGGTCACTTGGTGATGAATTCTTCTGCCATGGTAACCCATAAAACAAAGAAAAATACAAAATGACCCTTGGTCCTACTTCTTCAGGGATAGAAGCAGCATAGTGAGAAAAGAGACAGAGGGTGCTAAGAATCATAGAGTTTTGAGACCACCTATGTACTTTAAATTAAATGTATAGAATAAATGGGAGCTATTCTGTCATGGAAAGTTGAAGCCTCAGGAGACAATGACTCTCAGGTTCTTAGAGAAGAAATAAAGAAGTTGGATTTTTTTCATAAGTCCAAAGGCCCATGGTTATTTATAGGACATTTGGTCATATTATATTACATTTCCTTATTTAATCTGGGTTTATATTTTGTATGCAGGTAGTTATTCATATTATTGTTTCCCTCATTAGAATGTAAACTCCTGTTTGTAAAAAAAGACCCTTATGAAAATAATTGTAATTTATATACCAATGTCTGTTGTAGAAGATGAAGAAGAGGAATGGGATGGAAAAGATGATGGGAAATATTTCAGAAAGTATTGATTAGGAATAAAGAATGAGAGAAGCCAAAGACTGATAGAGTATGTGGAAACTTCATTCCTATATATGAAACATGAAGCCTCATGTTTCTTAGAATAAAAATGGAAGAGGATTGGATATGGCAAGGACTGAATAGTTTCCCTCCAAATGAAACTATATTTAACAGTAGGAAACAACTCATTGCTGATATGAGTCATTTCTGGACCAGGACTCTGTGTAGTGAAATTGCTGACTTGTTGGATTGAAGATCAAATTAAAACAATGCTAGAAAAAAGGATTAAAAATGAGAAAAAGATATTGTGTACCTTGAAAATAACTTGAATCTAACCTGTTTAAAAATATTGATGCAAAAATGGGATGTAGGTGGAGGAAAAAACACATTGTTACAATACTTTCATGCAGAATTTTAACCAATGTAAATCACTTGATTGATACCAAAATATCCTAAAAATCAAGTTAGTCAGCAAATACATAACTTAATTGGCCAAATGGCAACATTATAGAAGCCAAGGGCAACAATGGTTTGCAATACAAAATCATTTAAAAATTTTATGAAGTATAAAACACAAAAGCTGTTTAGAGAACTCTTGGTGAGACCACCAAATAATAAAAATCATTCAGAGGGTTTTTGAGGATGAAACTGGAAGGAGGGCAATAAAAAGAAGAAAGATGGAAAAGATCTAGAAAAATTTTCATGCCAAACTCTTTTCTCCATGAAGAAGAATGGAGCCATCATACTTGGACTCTCACCTCACAGTCGCAGATATATAGGAAAAAGAGGCAGGAAAAGAACTGAGAACAAATATGGTAAACCAGTTGGACTAGACTAAAGATATTTAGAGAAGATTTGTGCTGGAGAACATACAAATTGTGATAGCATTGAAGGATCACTTCTCCGTGTATCTGAAGTAGGGAAAATTAAAAAAAAATCCAATATGAAAAAGTCAACACAGAGAATATTGACTCTTAACAACTAAATAGATGAAAGAGTACAGGGCCTGGAGTCATGAAGGCTTGAATTCAAATCTAGCTTCAGACACTAACTGGGGCTCCGGGCAAGTCATTAACCTCTATCTGTTTTCCCAGCTGTTACTGTGAGGATTAAATGAAGCGCTTAGCACAGTGCCTGGCATAGAGCTTAATAAATGCTTGTCCCCTTCTCTCCCATTAATAATCTGTTTTCCCAACTATCTGACATTTTAATAGAATTTTCTAAAGATACATTGAGAGAATGGGCAGGTTTTCAGAGGTGAAATTCCACAGTAAACCACATTTTTATCAACATGCATTTAAAAGAAGCATATAGAGACTCTGCAAGATCCCATTATGTTTATTGACTATTAAAAATGTAATTGGGTCAAACAAATCTCTTCCTTAAGGTTTATTCTCTAACGAGTTGTCTCCTATGATGTCAAACTTATGTGAGAATCTTTGAGAGATATACCAGATGTTTCCTATTATTATTATTATTAATTATTCTTTGATTATTAACACTAAGCAAAGCATAAAACAGGGAAATAAATACTTGCTAAATCATAACTCAGAGGAGATCCCGAATACGAGGGTGAAGAATTTTTGATAGATAGTGAAGTCCTCCAGATAGTCCTAGTAGTGGATGGCATTATACTGGGGGTATCTAGCTCCAGAACATTGTAGAGACTCTTGGATGAGATCGATAAGCAATTGAAAGAGTTTGGCTTAAACACACACACACACACACACACACACACACACACACACACACGCACACACAAATATGGATAAAGAATGTTTATGTTTCCAGGCTATGCCATGAAGTTAGGTGGGCAACCTTTATAACTTGTCCATCAATCAACCAATAGACAATTATTAAGAATCTGCTACGTGCCAGGCATTGTGCTAAGTGCTAGAATCAGTCCATGTCTTGGTCAGACACTCAAAATAGAGTGATTTGGGACCAAAATTAACCAGGAGGTGTTGAAAAGGCCCTTAGGAAACTGCAGTCTACTTGGTGACTTTAAATTTCTCCTTGAAGCAAAGCTCATCTCTTTGATACTAATATTCTGTTGGTATTTCTGTATGGTTCTGAGTCATCATGTCATTTAGTATGTGAAGAATTCAAAAGGACTATCACTCAAAGGGCAATGGAGAGGCAGGTGGTGAGTAGGAGTAAGTTGGATCACTGTCCATAGAAGTCCTAAAGCAGATACTGTCATCAAGGAAATGTGTGAATGAAAAAGAGGTGTTGGCGGCATGGTTAAAGCAAGCAATGACCAATGGTCAGCCCGCAGGTTTGTGGTGTCAAGGCAAAATGAGAAAGGTTCTTAGCATGTTGAATCAGAAGCTTATGGGAGCACAGGGACAAGAATTGTACAGGATGGGCAAAGATGGGTAGCAATGTATTTAACTGGAGGTTACATCCTCACCAATATGGTCACAGATTTATTTGAGAATCTGACTACCCATTGAAAGTTTACCATGGCATAGATGATCTAAACCTCATTTCTGCTAAACAGTTTTCCAGTTTTCCCAGTAATTCTGATGATATAAAAACTCTGCCATAGTGGTTGTGTTCTTAGATTTATCAAACAACTAACAGCTAGGTGGCTCAGTGGATAGAGTACTGGGCTTGGAGTCAGGAAGACTCATTGTCCTGAGTTCAAATCTGGCCTCAGACATATCTGTGTGACCCTGGGCAAGTCACTTAGCCCTGTTTGTCTCAGTTTTCTCATCTGTCAAATGAGCTAGAGAGGGAAATAGCAAACCACTCCAGTATCTTTGCCAAGAGAACCCGAAATGGAATTACAAGGAGTCAGACACAATTGAAACAAGAAATTGAAGTCATTCTTTGGAAGTTCAATTGTTCAGACATTAAGTCTATAAACTAATTTTGGTAGCATCATCATTTGATCATATTGGCATATCTAATACCAAAGTGGATATATATCTCTCCAATTATTTGCCTTCCCTTATTCCTCTAGAGGTTTATGAAGGTGTGTTTTGTCAACTGAATGTCTTAGTAAATTAACTTTGTTGTGTTTTGTACATTTTCTGGGTATTTTGGATGCAATTTCAATTCAGAAATCTTGATACTATATAAGACAAGCAGCCTTATCTTACATCCTTTTATATTGTTGAAGCTGTTAATTTTCAGTGTTGTATTGAATCCTTGGGAATCCCTGTGTAAATCAGCATATTATCTGCAAATAGAGACAACATTGTCTCCTTTCTGTTGAGGCTTTTTCCCTTAATTTATTTTTCTTGTCTCATCTCTATGGTTAAGATTTATGAAATAAAATCAAATAGTCAGAGACTGCATGGTGGAGTAAATGAAGAGCTGGCCTTCACCTTCATCTTCAGAGCCATGAAACCCTGACTTGGACAAATATTGACTGTCAGTGTGTCAATAGGAAAGTCACCTATCTCCTCAAAATTCTAGCTAGTGGTGCCCAAATGAAATTTAAATGGGGCTACCAATCCAAGCATAAGAATTGTTGGCGTCTGCAAATTGACTCACTTTTAAAATGTGATATTATCTGTTTTATTGCATTATTATTTATTTTGTTAAATACTTCTCAATTTTATTTTAATTTGGTTCAGGTTGTACTTGGGAGTGTTGTAAGCCGCATGAGCTTCCATAGACTACCTCTGCCATAGGCAACTCTTTAAGACCGTGGGTTGTTGAAAAGATGCTGGGCCCTATTGGTAGAGGGAGATTTTTCTCTATCTCTCCCCAAATCACAGGTCCATTCCCTATCTCTGTCCCTATCAGATGAACACCAACAATCATCATTCTTGATTTTTTCCCAATCTTATTGGAAAGACTCCTGCCAAGTCTGTCTTATAAATAATACTACCTCTTGAATTTTGTATAGATAATCTCTTCATACCGCATTCATGAGGCTGGCCACTCCATAGGGCTCCTTGGACCTGCTCCTCTCCGTAGTCCCATTGATAGGACTGTTTCTACTTGTTCTCTGTTGGGTAGAGCATTTTTTTTTTTACTGGAAAAGTTACTCTGGCACAAGTTGTCATTGTCAGCAGCAAATGGGAGGAAAAGGAAATACTTCCTCCTTTCACCCTTGTATTCTGCAGAGGCAGAAGGAAAATTGTAAAGAGTAATTCCCTCTCAAGAGCTATTGTGCCTCCTTCTTTGATGGAAGAACTTTTTCTAAACCTGCTTTACAAATACAAAAGTGGGGAGGGGAAGGGTCTTTTTTTTTTATCAGTCATTTTAAATTTGAATCCACTCTGTCCAGGGAGCAAATTGGTGTGTACAGTGAAGAGCATGTTCCTAGTTTGGGGAATGTTGGTATACTTTTTTCCTTGCTAATTGATGTTAATTGGTATATCCCCTTACTTGAGTACTTCATCACTCCTGAAACTGGTCCCTGGCTCTGCACAATCAACCTCCAGGGCCTAGCACACTAGTGGGGGCTCATGAGCAACAGTACTAGGTAAACCCACAATCATAGACTTATCTGGAGAACCCTATAAAGAGCAGTAGCCAGGTGGCCCAAGGAACTGACCCCACTTGTGTACTTCTCAGTCCTTCACCATTCAATATGTTATGTGTGTCCTGCACATGACATTCCTTGTAAAAAAGAAAAAGAAAAACAACGAGATCCATTCTCTGTTCTCCATGTCTCTACAGCCCAATGCCATCAAAGAAATCCTGTCCTTTACCTGTCAAAACATCACAGACTCCATAGGGAAGCCGACATTTTAAAACCAAATTATCTAATTTCTTTTAAAAATCATTTATTCAGTATTTATTCCAAAGAAACACAAAAGGATGTTTGAAATGGGAACATGAGGGGATGCGCTGAAGGATAAGCATCTGAGTCAGTTTATCTTTTCTTTTTAGGTAATAAAGCGTTTCAGAAATTGCTTGCGATATGACCAAAAGGTAAATTTTGTCCTTGATTTCTGCCGATTTCTTTTTACAACTTCCATAAGGGCATGTTGGAAAGGACACTCCGCAGAGCTCTCCAGCCCTCTAGCTTGGGATGTAGCCCTCCAGCTTTGTAAGACATTTGGGTCCTTCCTGTTTCCTTTTTGCTGGGGATGGAGCAGCACTAAACAAACTTTCCAAAAATTGTCAGTTTTAATTATGAAGCATCAGCTAGACCTTCCACTCTCCTAACCCTTCCTGGCCCCTGTGTCACCAGATGCTGAAGTAAATTACAGCCCTATAAATCAAACCAGATCTTTTCTCTGAAAGACAAAGAGGCAAAGGCTTCCTAAGTCCATATTTTTACCCCTGCCACAGTCTCTTCTCTTCTGAGTGGTTTGTTGAGTGGGTGGGGCAAGTGATATCCTGCCCTGGGGTATTGTTTTCATGTCCTGATATCATACTTCAAATGAGTTTTTGGTAGCTTATGTTCAATTCAGTCCATTTTCATTTGGCATGCATTTATTAAGTGCCTATGACATACAAGACACTGAGCTAGAAGCAGAGGCTCAATGAAAGACAGTCCCTACCTGCCAGGGCTTTACATTCTACTAGTTATGTATGCACGAGGAAAAGTAACTTGAGGGGGGGAAAGGGAGCTAACCACTAAGGGGTCAAATGTTTCCTATGGAGCTGAGACTTGATCAAAGCTAAAGTTCTTGAGAGGTGGAGAGGAGAGAAGGGAGCCTTCCAGGTGGGTGAGGTGGCCCCAGCAAAGGTAAAAAGGACTGAGGTGAAGTTCTGAGTTGGAGGAATAACAAATAGGTCACTTTAGCCAAAATATGTAGAGGGCATGAAGGAAGGTGATGTGAAATAAGTCTGGAAAAGTGGAACAGAGCCAGACTGTGAAGGACTTCAGATGTCAAGATGAGAATGTTCTATACTGTAGGCAATAAGGGGCTTCTTGAGCAGGGCAATGACATAGCTCCAGTCAGTGTAATTATTTAGCCAACTGTGTGGAAAGATGGATTAGAGAGAGGAAACACAACAATCAGGGATGCTAATTAGGAGGTTAAGGGCAGCTGGGGGGGGGGGCACCATAGTACATAGAGCCCTGGGTCTGGAATCAAGAAGACTCATCTTCCTGAGTTTGAATATGACCTCAGACACTAGCTATGTGACCCTGGGCAAGTCACTTAACTCTGTTTGCCTCAGTTTCCTCATCTGTAAAATGAATTGGAGAAGGAAATGGCAAATCACTCTGGTATCTTTGCCAAGAAAACCCCAAATGGGGCCAGGAAGAGTCAGACAGAGCTGAAATGAATGGATGACAACAACACACTTAGGAGATTATTGTAATAGTTCAGAGGCAATCAGACCTCTGAACTAGAGTTTTGGAAGTAGGAGTAGAGAAAGGGGAATGGATGCAAGGATTACTGTAAATATAGGACTGACAAGACAGGAGGACTTGAGTGATATGAGTCCCGTCAGAGGGGAACTTTTCCACAGTGTTAGCATGCCCATCACTGCTTTGCTGAGAGGATGCAGGGAACTGATTATTGGCTCTCTCCGTCTCTCTGTCCCTATGCTTCTCCTTCTCTCTCTCTCCTTCCTCTGTCTCTCTGCCTCCCTTCTCTCTACCCCTTGCCTTCTCTTTTCCTCAGCACATAGCAGAATGAACCTGCATGTTGGCAAAGGGAAACCTGTTCCATATGCATCTTCTTCACCCAGGAACAGTTAATGGTGCCTTCTGGCAGAATTTCATGAGTTGTATATGTTTGTCCAAGGAACCTGAGAGAGGTGTTCCTGCATCTCAAACTCCTGGCTACCTTCTTCGTCTTGTTTCCTTTCCTCGATATGAATCAGAGAAGAGATTTCCTAAGAATGGATCACAAGATGACGACAGTCAAAGAACTGATAGAGAATCTTCAGAAGGATGTGATCTAAGAGGAGAGATCCTGAGAAACCATCCCAACCTTGGGGATTGTCAAAGAAGCAGTTCCAAATTGAGAGTTCCTAAATTTGGGGCTTGGTGCACCATGCTTCTCCAACAATATGCTTCTTGGATGAAGAAGAAAATTGCCTGCATGGCCCCTGAGACCGAAGAACTAATGGTGAAGGAGCAAGAGATTTGGATTTACCATGAGCTGCTTGGAAAATGCCAGTCTGATGAGAAGAAGATCGCTTGTTCAGCAGCACCCTACCCCCCCCCAACCCCTGCATTATATTTTCCTTTGAGCGGAACCTAAACTTCATGGTTGTACTTTAAATCTTGAGGAGACTATATAGGAACAATGGGGAAGAACTTTGTGGAATGTTAAAGGATTGCCCCGATAGCAACCCCAAGTGCTGTTTCCTTTTTTAAGGAGTAAATGAGATGTTTGAATGCTTTATCAAATGGGATAATATTTGTAAATAATTGCACTGGATGAATATTTTTTCTACTACCCTAGATACACCCCTTTATGCCAGGCAGTCAGTTAGCATTTATGAAGAGCCTATTGTGGGCCAGGCATGGTGCTAAGCATTGAGGATGCAAAGGTATTGAATTGGATACAAAGATATGTTTAAAAAATCCTTACTTTTGAGGAGCTCACTGTCTAATGGGGAGGGCAGCATGTCAATAACTATGTACAAACAAGAGAACGTGTGTGTATGTGTGTACTGTAACATTGGAAGGGGGAGAAAACCTTAGAGGGATGGCACTAAGATTAAGGAGGACAGGAGCTTAGATTTGAAGGTAGCCAGGGAAGATAGGAAGCAGAGAGAGCTTTCCAAGTATGATGGAGAGTCAGTAAGAATATGTTTTGTGTATCTAGGGTTCCTCTGAGTCCTTTGAATCATTTGCATTTTCTGTGGGATGAAATAAAGACTCTTTTATGCCTGATATACATTTAGTAGCATGAATACTTGCACTCTAGGGCTTGTAGATACTTGAAGAAATTTCACCTTATATTCGGTAAATTGTCAAAGATGACAATTATGTGACAAAAAACGTGCAGAGAAGCAGCTAGATGGTCCAGTGGATAGAGCAGCAGGCTTGCAGTCAGGATGAACTGAGTTTAAATCCTGTGTAATCCTGGGCAAGTCACTTAACCCCTGCCAGTGTCAGTTTCCTCATCTGCAAAATGGGAGTAGGTATCTGGGGCTATCTCCCATCGACCTGCTCCATATCTGGCCAATAGACCTAGATGGCTCTGGAGGAGAGAGTGAGGCTCATGGGATTTCAGCAATATGGCAGCATTGAACACA
Organism: Pseudochirops cupreus; assembly: GCA_028627135.1. Classification (NCBI taxonomy): domain Eukaryota; kingdom Metazoa; phylum Chordata; class Mammalia; order Diprotodontia; family Pseudocheiridae; genus Pseudochirops; species Pseudochirops cupreus. The sequence goes on from CM053583.1 coordinate 193,318,234, forward strand.
GATCTTATTAGCAGCATCACAATAGAAACAGCTTTTGTGATTAGACAGTTTACTATTCATTACTGACTCACATCAATTCCGGCCTTTAAAGATTTCAAGGAAAATAAAGTCAAAGAATAGCATGCCTGGAAGGGACGTTAGATTGCATCTCAGCCTGAACCTCTCCTTTTTTCAGGTGAGGAATCTGAGGACCAAGTAGGTAAAGGGACTGGTGAAGTCCCTTACAACCAATTGTCTCATACAACTAATTGACTGAGAAGGTGGTACTGATATTGCCACTGAATCAATTTGGCAGATACTTAGCACTTAGTAACTTGGGGCTGAGTATGGAAGGTGTGAACTCTGTCCCACTGTTGAGAGGGTGTGAACTCCTCTGTTGATGTGGAAGAAGGGGATTGGCTGAGAAAGGAGGCCAGTGTGTGTATATAAGCAAGAATTCTAGAGACAGAGAGACAAAATTGGAATGTTGCTCCTGGTGAAGGAAGAATCATGGAGACTGAAGCTGGCTGGGAGAGAGAGAGAGAGACAGAAAGAGGGAGAGAGAGAGAGAGAGAGAGAGAGAGAGAGAGAGAGAGAGTGAGAGTGAGAGTGAGAGTGAGAGTGAGAGTGAGAGTGAGAGTTTCTCTCCCAGCATCTGGTAGCTGACTGAGAACTGAGATGGAGTTTTCCTGAGACCAGAATCTGGTGAAGGCCACCTAGAAGACTGAGAGAGCTTGCCTGGAAGGCTGATATTCCTGCTGGGTCCTACGGCCAGCTGAACTTCTGGAGGACTGAAGAAGCATGACCAGGATAAGATTTTGTTTGTTCATGGCCTAGCTGATCCTTGAGTTCCAGGCAAGAGAAGTGGTGAAGGGTTTGAGATGTGCTGGACCCTGTGAACTGCAGTGTGTGCCAGGGACTGACTGCCCTGAGGACTGGACAAGGACCTGGGAGCTGTCTGCTTCTGAATCCAGGTGACTGTTTGGTGGATTCAGGAGGGAGCTGGGACCATGAAAGAGGATCCAGGGAATCAGAGAGACCACACAGAGTCAAGATGAAGAAAATGCTTCCCTTGGATGAAATTTAGGTTTGCTGGACACTGAGGGGTGGAGGGTTTGTGTGGTTTTCTAACAATTGTATTTAATGACTGATTGAGTTGATGTATGATTGCCCCATGAGTGGAAGATTGATTATTGTATTGTGAATTGATTGAATGATTAAGTACTGATTTGCCCCATGAGTGGAAGACTGATTATTGTATTGTGAATTGTTTGAATGATTGAGTATTGATTACTATATTGTGAATTGACTGAATGCTTTGTTCTAAATATTGTGTCCACTGTAGTGAAAACTGTGTGGTCATTCTAATGTTAAGCTGTTATGAACACTTGATTGTGATTTTCTGTGATAAGATGTGAAGTTGTGAATATTATATTGTGATATATTGTGAATGTTTGCCTTGATTTGTAATGGAATAAACAGAGTGTTCACTATACTGTGTAATTCGAACCTTAAAAGCTGTTCACAGTAGCATTCTTATGGGAATCTGCTGGTGCATGGCATTACAGCATTCTCAATGCTCCATATTCACTTTTATTTTTCAAAATCCTAGAAACTGTTTCTTTCCATCAATACCATTGTTTCATTGTGGCCAAAGAACCAATCACTAGATAGAAAAAATGACCATTAGATGTCATGCTGTCTTTTCCCCTGCCTCTGACAGGTTTCACTTTACAGTGGAGGGAAGATCCTTACAACAATATTGTATGAGGAGATATTATTTTTGTAACACACAGGTGGAGGACAGAATGGAAATTTTTCATATTTTCCGAAAAATTGGCATTAGCGGAGTTTGTTAACTTTTTTTTTTGTGTTGTAGACACCTTTGACAGACTGGTGAAACCTATGAATCCCTTCTCGGAATAATGTTTTTAAATACATTTTTAAAACACATAGAATTAAACAGAAAACAATTATGTTTAAATACAATGATCAAAATACTTTATAAAAAGTTCATGGACCCCAGGTTATGGGCTCATGAATTAGAGGATAATTATACTTTTAATAAGAAATATTAAGGATGTATTTTATTAAGTTTGACATTTAAGAATTAAATGTTTTTCACTAGAAAAATCTTTTTAAATAGACCTCCATTTTCTAACTCTATTTACCTTCTGTGTTTCTGCTAACTAGAGTGGATTCCATGCATTCTATTGCTATAATACACTTGTGACTAGTATGAGGATGGTAAGCTTGATGCTCTTCTAAATTTTTACCCGTGAGTTAAGAAGAATAAAGAGTAGCAAATATTTTTCTCCCCTTGAATCACAATTGCATACAACAAGCATTATAGCTCCACCTACTGGGAAGGAGTGACTTAAAAAATTAGAATTTTAATCTGAACATCTATTAATAACTAATCTGGACACACAATTTAATGCCAACAAGTTAAGGATTCAAAAGAAACAGATAATATATAAAATATAAGGTACTCAATAGATGCCAAATGGAGTACTCAAGTAATCCAATTTAGACAAGGGAATTGAACTAGCTAGCTATAAAAGAATTAACAAAGAAAAAAAATCTAGTCTAGATGGATTTACAGGAAAATTCTATCAAACTTTTAAATAATTAACAACTATATTGCACATACAATTCTCCAAAATTGAGAAAGAAAATATTCTACCAAACTCCCTTTACAAGTCGAATAGAGTTCTAGTACCTAAACTGGGGAAGGATAAAACAAAGAAAGAGAACTATAAACCCAAATCATTAAAGAATATTTAAAAATTCAAAGTTAAACCTTAGGAAAAAGATAATAAAACATTATCCAAAAAAAATCATTCAGAGTGATCAAGTTAGATTTATATCAGGGATACAAGAATATTTTGGCATTAGAAAAACAACCTAAGTATATTAAAAACTGAAGCACATAAAACTACATATTAATATTAATCAGTACAGAAAAGGCCCTTGTCAAAGTACAGTATTTAGGTAGGCTAGAAAAAAACCTTTAAAGCTGAATCATAATCTTTCTTTTTACTATGTTAAAAATAGTTTATATGAAACTATATTATTGATACTATTTTCACAATGGCACCCTTCCCTCTACTCACACAGTCATCTCCCTAGTTCAGGCCCCTCTCATCTAGACAATTATAATAGGCTCCTAATTCGTCTCACTCCCTCAAATCTTCCCCCTCTTCAAGCTATTTTCCACACAGATGGATTTCCTGATGGCCCCCACTTGGTTTTAGATCAAATAATTACATATTCCCTGCTGAGTGATATAGCTCGAAATGAGTCATTGATTGAAATGCCAAAGACAATATAGATTTGTATTAGAAAATTCAATTTACCTTCACTACATATAACTTCTGTATGTTGGTTTTTTTTTTAAATCAGCTAACATTTTTTAATTGTTTGAAACTATATTTAAAAGATGCATGGAAGGAATGCAATTTTCAGAAAAAGAAGGAAGGGAAAGGAATGCCATAAAATAGGAGGAAGAAAAGCTTCTGTTGAGATCACAGAGGTGGTCTAGAGCAGGGATTCTTAAATTTTTTCCACTCGCAACCCTTTGTCCTTCAAGAAATTTTTATGTGACTCTGGGTATATAAAAAAGGTGTACGAACCAAATACTTATAATAAATCATGAAGAAATTTATTTTAAAACAATACCTTGGTACACATTTAATTTTACTATTTATTAAAGATGAAAGCAAATTTACATCCTGAGATGGATGTGCTTATTTATTTTTGCATAAAGAAATCTTGGCAGAGTATTCGATGCTGCAGGGTGGAGAGCATCTTCAATGTTCTTCAGAGTTTATCGCTATTTTGATTTTATAATCGTCAATGCTGAGAATGTTGCTTAGCATAAACACATAGTACAAAATGGCAGAAGTATGGTTAGGACTCTTTCAGAAATTGTTGGAAATTCTGTCCCAATCTCAAGCCAAAATTCATTTAGTGATTCTATATGTACAGTAAAAACACTGCAATTCATAACATACATTAGTCTTGAATCTGAGCCGAATTGTTTCTGGCATTGTGTGGTGTGATGTGATAGCATGAGCAGTGTGAAGTGTGTGTGTTATGTGTTCAGAAATAAGGTCGCAGTAATGTTATGCAATGCAATGTGGGCAATTGCTGCCAGAAACACCTCAGATTCTTACTCATTGGATTTTGATTTTGGTTATTGTACATTCAGAAACCTTTTACTATTGCCAAATCATTTGTGACCCCCACATTCAGTTATGAGACCCCTATATGGAGTCATGACCCACAGTTTAAGAAATGCTAGTCTAGAGCAGAAGTTTTTAGGGCTTATGAGTTGATTTTGAGGGGGGTGGCATAGGAGCTTGAATGGGGAAAATGACATTTTTATGCTAACTTCCAACTGAAATTTCACATTTATTTCAATTATTTTAAAACATTTTTTGTGAGAAGAGGCCCACATTTTTCATCAGACTGTGAAAGGGGTCCATGACACACAAAAATGTTAAGAAATCCTAAACTGGAAAGGGAAGAGAAGAAGACACAGGACGAGCACTGAGACTCACCCAGAGTTAGGGGACTGAGAATGAAAGGGGAGGATTCAACAAAAGACTGTGGGTGTATTGTGCAACAGACTATCACACTACAGTTTGTAGGTTATGTATCATGACACACAGAGATAAAAATGAATGATAGGGAAAAATCATCTGCTCATTTTTATGGTTTCCATCTGAAATCAATGGAACTTAGTCCCTTTGACAGCACCTTCGTCTCATGGGTGGCCTGCACTGTCGTGACAGCCAAGTGATCAGAGACATTTTACATGTTGTAGAAAGATAATTTTCCTTATTTGTGGAGGTCAAATGAACTGGCTTTTCCTTCTCTCTGGAATTCTCAGATTGTATAACATATTTCAGCCTTCTCTAAGCTCTTAGAATTGTCCATAAGGAATTCTTAGGGATTGAACCTGGCACTATGTCTCCAGTGACAGGAAGGAAGGCATGGGAAGGGAAAACACACATATACATGGAAATATATTATAAATATATTATATAAAGTAAATATATTATATGTAACATGTCAATATATGTTTCCCAAATTCATAAACATTTCACTATTTTATCTTCATTATTTTGTGAGTCTCTTACCTATGATTAGAGAAATATACTAATAAATAATGACCCTTCCTAATCCCTAGTTGGACATTTTAGCAAATTGATCTCTATGGCACTCAATCTACTAAATACTTTTCAACTAGAATTTAGGTCTTCGGAAAAGAATAGGGAAATATAGTATATCCTTTAGTATACTGATCTTGCTTAGTATACTGATCTTTGAACCACCAGAGGCCACTGATGGGAGGAAATCAACTTGTTCTCTGTGGCACCATGCATCGTCATCTTTGTGCATGACGCCACTCCCCAAACACATATATACTTCTCTCATTCTCTGAGAGCTGTAATCAGAACCACAACTAACATTGCCTCTGAAAAGGGCATGTGAACACGTTCTTCTGATGTTCCATTCACCACCTGTGAGACTTGTGACTTCCAGAGCACAACTCCCTTTACTGGCCACCATATTGTTTTCCCCATTAGAATGTAAGCTCCTTATGGGCAGGGGCTCTATTACTTTTGTATTCGTATTACCAGTACTGAGCACTGTAGCTGGTATGTAGTATTTTCATTCATTCATTCATATATTGATTTAGCTCTGTGACCTGTCTTACTAGAATGACATTTCTAGACAGAAATGAGGGCAATATTTCAAGGTACTCCTTGAGGGAAGGGATTGTTTTTGCTTTTCTTTTTTTTAACACTGGTACTTAGTACAGTGCCTGGCACATAGGAACGACTTAATAAATACTGCTGATTGATTGATTAATGCTTAAACAGTCTTTTCTCTGCAACTTTTCAGCGTGAATTTATTCCCGACTTTAATCTGGTCAAAGATTGAGTAATCTAGTAAAAAAAAAAAAAACAACGATAAGACAATAAGTAATAAATGTTATCAACCTGTGCCTCTAGTGTGATTATAAAATTTTCATTGGAAGTGGGTGATCCTTTTGATTTCAAAGGGTTTATTATGCTAGGTGGTTTGTTATGCTAGGATATGCTGAAGTCATGAAGACTCATCTTCCTGGGTTCAAATCCAGCCTCAGACACTCTCTAGCTGTGTGACCTTGGGCTAGTCTCTTAACCCCATTTGCCTCAGCTTTCTCATCTGTAAAATGAGCCAAAGTAGGAAATGGAAAACGATTTTAGTATCTTTGCCAAGAAAGCCCCAAATGGAGTCATGAAGAGAGAGACATGACTGAAAATGATTGAATAATAACAACATTGTTAATTTTAGTTTTCTTGAATCTTTACTGATAGTTGAGGACTTTGGTTGGAACGAATTGAACAGAGAGCATAAAACTACATTCGGTCATGAGTGGTTATGTAGTTCAAGGCATAAGGGGATGAGGGCTGCACCAGGATGGGTGCAGTATCAGGGAAGAGAAGAGGGCTTATAAGAGAGATGTCGTAGGGGTAACATCGATAGACCTTGGCAATAGCTTGGACATGGGGGAGTGAGAGAAAGCGAGGCATCCAGGATGACTCCTGGGTTGGGAGTCTGAGGGACTGGGAGGATGGCGTTGCCTTCTATGGTAATAGGAAAGGTAAATGTATACATATACCTATGTGTATATGCATGTAAATATGCATATGTTATAATAGGAATAGTTAACACTTACATGGTATTTACCACGTGCCAGAAGCCGTGCTCAGCATCTCACAATTGCTATGTCACTTCATTCTCACAATAACCCTGGAAGGTAGGTGCGATTATTATCTCCACTTTACAGATAAGGAAACCAAGGGCAGCAGAAGTTAAGTGATTTATCCAGGGTCACACAACTGGAGTGACTGAGGCTAAATTTGAACGCATGTTTTCCTGACTCCAGACCCAATCTGTACCACCTCCCTGCTGTATTTGTATGTGTAAATATGTATATATATGTGTGTGTGTGTGTGTGTGTGTGTGTGTGTGTGTGTGTGTGTATTTGTATAAGTTTGTATAATGTATATGTATGTATCTAGATCATCAGAACCATCAGTTCAGGGTATTTTTCTTGTTCAGTCCATGGAAGAGTGATATTGATTTACTTCACAAGCAGATTTTTCCTCCTCTTGGGTCAATTCAATGTTTTCTATCTCAGACAGATCAGATTGGAGTATGCCTTCTGGAATGTTGAGCCAGATTCCTGGCCACTCATTAATAGCTCATTTACAAAGGACTTAGGGGCTTTTGATTGGAAAAGCAGTCTCTTTATGAACAGCTAAGCAACAAGAGTATTAGGCTCAGTGTGTCTTTAAAAGAAAATGACCTTCCCTTGGTCTCTCTTCTCTTCCCATTTGCAGATTGAATGGAGGTTATTTGAGTCCATCCCTGGAAGGGGTTGGGGAGAAGGATGATGCTTTTCTTACCCCAGGAGAAATGGCCAACTACAAGGGCATGACAGCTTGTGTGGGACTCAGGTGAATCTTAGCCTGGATTTGAGGAATGAGCATAGGTGACAGTATCAATCCTGAGATGGGCATGTTCAATTTTAGTGGCAACCTTATGAGTCCAAGAGGACAGAGATGACCTATCTTAGTTGGAGGTGACTATTGCCCAGGAGAGTTTTTGTATTTGAAGGGATGGCTGTCAGCAGTAAAAGAAGTCCAACTGCTTTCCAGCCTTGCTGGAGGCAATGGAACTAGAAATGTTTGGATAGTGTGAAGTCCAAATGTAAATTACTTATTCATAAATGGAACCAAGACAGACTGGTTGTCCTTGCTTTCAGAGAGGACATGCATTTTCTAAACTTTCTTTGGGACCATCTCCAAAAGAGAGAGAATAAAGACACCAGAAGTGGTAGAGATGTAGGGGAAGCAAGCTCATCAAAATGTCCTTTATTTCCAGCTTTTTTCTCTACAGCCTTTAGGAATGATCCCTTGGATGAAAATAGGGTCTTTCTCAGTTCAGCTGAGTTAGCTTGCTCCCAGTTAGAGAGTTTATTAACTTTTATAAACTTTCTGCTGTATTCCAGTTTATATAACTTCTCTAATTTCCATGAACTATTTGCTTGGATAATTGGATTTACTCACTCTTTACTGTTTGTGGTGGTCTTTTGTTCAACTAACCCTTGTGGGAAGGAGTCAAGCTTATAGATATAAGCTTAAGGTACCTTCCCTCTTTAAATAAGGCCAATCAGGGAAGCTAGCAGTTTTTGAACCTAAAAACCATTTCCCTAGAACAGCAATATTGGGGGAGGGAGCAGATAAATATAATTACAGTGTAATGCCCTCTCTCAGAGGGGAACAGAGTGTAAAACCACACACAAGCAACTTTCCAGAAGAATGCTTCTGTGAACATCTTTCAAGGTTCTGATTATACAGTATAGCAAACTGTATTTATTCAATAACAAATCAGAGCAAAAAATTCACAGAAAATCAGGGTACAGCATTCAAAATGTTATAACTTATCACAGAAAACCAAAATACAGCATTCACAATATTACAACTTATCACTAAAATGGCGACATAGTTTTCACCAAAGTGGTCACATAGTTTTGAACAAAAGTACAATCATTTAGTCAGTCAGTCACTTAGTAACTCAATCATTCAATCATAAAGTACAAAAGGTCAAAGTCTTCCACCCATGGGGCACACTAAGTTACAAATTTGTCACTATTCAGTCAGTCACTATTCAATCATCAGTCACTACTCAGTCATCAGTCATTACTCAGTACCCTCTTAAGGGGTAGTGGAAAATACACAGGCTATCCACCCCTCAGTCACAAGTAAATCACAATTTCATCACTAATCAGTACCCACAGAGAGGTCTTTTCATCTTGACTTGGGGCAGGCTTTCAGCTTCCCTGGATCCCCTTCCATGGTCCCAGCTCCTACCTGGATTCACCAAACTGTCACCTGGGTTCAAAGGCAAACAGCTCCCAGTTTCTTGTCCAGCTCTCTGTTCAGTTCCTGTTCCACAATGAAGCTCACTCACTTAAATCCTTCACAGTCTCTGTTCCCAGGAAGGCAAGGCTTAACAAAGCCACAAACAGGTTCATTCAAAGTACCAGCATCACAGTCATGTTTCCTCTGTCTTCTGCAGCTCCAGCTGGCCCTCAAAAATCCTCAGCAGCCTCAGCAGCTCTGGCTGGCCCTCAGCTCCAGCTGGCCCTTGGAAATGTTCAGCAGCTCCCTGGCCCTCAGAAATCTTCAGCAGCTTCATTCTCAAAATCAAAATTATTTTCTCCCATTCTCAAAATCAAAATCACTTTCTCCATGGAAGTTCCAGTCCAGCAGCAGCAGCTCAGCCTTCAGGTGCTCATCCCAAGAAGTTCTTCAAGAAGTTCCACCAGAAGATCTGACTTTCCCAGCTGGGGTTTTTCCTTATATACAGTATTGCTCCTCCCTGTTCAGCCCCTTCCTGTTACATCAGCAACAGGGGTTCATACCTTCTGTTTCTTTAAAAGAGGCTTAATTTGAAACTAGGTGCTAAGTACCTCTTAGCTTAGCAATACAAAGGAATCTTCAGATTTCATCACTATTACACAGAGAAGCCTGCCTTAAGGACTCTGTTCCCTTCAGGAAAGCCTTGTAGAAGTTTGGGCAAGATGCCAGGCATATTTAAACAACCCATGTGGACATACACAAACTACATGGGTGGTATACACCTCACATATGATTCATGTTATACCTTGAGTGTCTTTCTGCTCCTCCAATTGTGGAGACCTTAATGCTTGGGGTTTAAACTCTCAGTTATTTCCCTCTGGGCTTTAGGTTGGGGGAGCAGCAGTGTGTAAAATAGACAAAATCTATGAGAAAAGATGCCCAAGTTAAGTCCTTAAGCATTTATTAAGTGATGCAACAGGAGATGCCAGGTAGAAAGAGAGTCCTTCCCCTCAAGGAACTTACATTCTAATGAGAAAAGGCAACATATAAAAGGGAGTTGAAAAGCAGGAGATAGAAGGGAGAGAAAATAGCCAGGCAGAGGTCCAGTAGAGAGTATCCCGAGAGTCAGAGCCTGGAGAGGAATGAAGACAAGGCTATCCTGGGCATTTTCCTTAAAATGGAGGTGGTGGCAGGAGCTCTCAATCAGAGGAAGGGGCTACAGAAGAGGAGTGGTCTTCCAGGGTGACAATGCTTCTGTGTCCTGATAGAAAACAATCCAGAGAGGAAGGGCCTGGAGAGGAATGCAGCTGAGGCCTCATTAAAGATCCGGCTTCACCAAAGCCTGAACTCAGGTACCACATGCGTGAGTCGGAATGGAGAGGGGGTAGGCACAGCGCCCCCAACCCTGTGGCCCAGCTGCAGATGTAATTGTTAGACTATTACATAAAACAATGCATGCAGGGTTTCTGTTGAGGCCCACTTTCATATTATCTAGGCTACTTTTCATGAGCATTTTCTAGAGAGAAAAATTAACAACTGAAAAATAAATATTTACCCTAGAGAAGCTTTTGCTACTTGTCCAACTCTTTTATGTTTTAAGTTAGGAATGCTTAGGCCACTTAAAATGATTTCTCCTTCATTCTTGGATTTTTTCTTTTTATATTTCCCTTTTCTCTTCAGTTTTTATAAATTGAAATGAACTTTGTATACATGATCTGTTTTATATTAAATAAGCCTCAAAACCAGAGGATCTCTGGGTGTGGAAAACCATCCAAATTGATAAATGATTCCAGTTCCTATCCTGATGCCCTGCCCTGCCCTGCACGTATGTCTTAATATTTTACAAGTCGAATGTCACTTATGTGTATTTTCTATCGCCCCCTCAACCAGTTCAAAGTATGCACAAAGAGACGGGTTTTCAAAAACTTGAATTATTTGGAGTGAAGGCCAATGGAAGCAGGCTGACATGGCAAGCCAATTTTCCTTAGGGCAGAGTATCGTTTAGGAATAAGGGTGACTTGAAACTTCTTCCTCTAGTAAGAAGGAAAAGAAGGCTTTGAATGAGATGCTTTATCTGCTAAAAACAAACTTCACGTCAAAGAAACAGAAAACCGAGAATGGACTGACTATGGGTGGTGTGGAAGATGAATGACGTGAGGCCTACCAGGATTTTTTAAAAAAATTATCAGAAAATACATCGCCACCTTGTTCCCAAATAGGCTAGAGGGAAAAAAGTGCTGAGAGACCAAAGAAAAACAAAGCAAAACCCTTACCCTGGAGAAAACAGCAGATGTTTTCCTTCATGAAGGATTACAACAGGGCAGCAAAGGGATGCAGTGAGACCCTTCAGGGAATTCGGTCATTTCATCAGACACTTTAAAAGAGTCTATTTAGAGACACAACTGTCCCTATTAGGATGACACATCTGAACTTCAATGGGTTTTTGTAGAAATGAACCATAAGGAGGCTCTTGTGAAAAGATTGCCTGGGAACTGTTCTGTTAGGAGAGGAGAGAGGATGCCTATTTATGGCACTTACCAGGATGTAGCAGAGCTAGGAAAGATAATTACGGCACATTCAATGGATGCAATAGAATGAGAAATCTGAACAATCATGTTCCTTAGTGACACTCATTTTTATTGCTGCTTCTGAATTAAACCGGGGAGACAACATGACATTGTGGACAGAAAGATGACCTTAGAGCTGAGAGGGTCTGGGTTCAAGTCCCAACTCTGACAGATACTCTGTGTAGCTCTGGAAAAGTAACTTAATCTTTCAGTGCTCCAAGGCATACATAGGTCAGCAAACGATGTCTGGTAGCACTCCTGGCCTGCAAGCCCTTTATATATGTTAAATGAAATAAAGATAAATTTAATTTAATTTAATTTTAAAATATAAATAAAATTAAAAATTATATATATTATATATTTTTTTCCAGGAATCTTTTTTTTTTTGTCGTTTTGGAGAGGGGAAGGCAGGGCAGTTGGGGTTAAGTGACTTGCCCAAAGTCACACAGCTAGTATGTGTTAAATGTCTGAGGCCAGATTTGAACTCAGATCCTCCTGACTCCAGCACTTTATTCACTGTGGCACCCGGCTGCTCCAAGTCCTTACATTTTTAAATAAAGCAAGCCGCATAAAACCAGCCAGACTTTTGTTCTAGGTAACTCTCTAAGAATATAAATTAGAAGATACCAACGCACTGATAGAGGCAGTCTCCCCAAATGGGAACCCTCTATACCAATGATAGGCGGCTAGGTGGTGCCATGGTGCACAGAGTGTTGGGCTTAGAGTCAAGAAGACTCATCATCCTGGGTTCAAATGTGGCCATGAGACCCTGGGCAAGTCACTTAACTTCTGTCCATCCCTTTTTCTTCAGTTGTAAAATAGGGGTAAAAAATAGAACCTCCTTCCTATTTGTGAGGATCAGATGAGATAATGTTTATAAAGTGCTTATCATAGTACCTGGCACACAGTAGAACCTAAAGGAGAAACAGCCACCCAGCATTGGTTGGTAAGTGAGGTTTAGTCCATGCGTTTTAGACCTCCTCCATCCCTCCAATTTAAATGTGTCTTTCCTCTTTATCTCCTTGTGTGTTTAGGAGGAAATGTCTTCATGGTGCCTCTGTTTTTCTTTTGTTGTTTTCAGTTCTATAGTTGTCTTTCTCCCCTTGGTTCTCTCTCCCTCCCTCCCTTATCATTTATTTTGTTATATGAGCTCTCCTTGGAATCCATATTCAAGTCCCTTTCTTGTCTTTATCTTGTCCATGGTGTTTGCAAAGGGAATAATTTTCTCATATCAATATTCATTCATTCATTCATCTCTACGACCTCAAGAGTGACCCCAAGGTCACAGGTTCCTCTCCTCTGGATATGATGCCAGGAATCTGGGTGAAAACTGCAATAGTTGAGAAGTTATCTGGGTCTTACTGACTTTGCTCCTGGAAACTTTCTGATGGTTGGTTGGTGAAAAACTTGTGCCATTCTCATTTCTACTTCTTCTTAGTCCATACCTCCTCCATACCTTTGTCAGGCATGGGTGCACTTGTATCCACATAGGCCTGGCCAGTTTCCAGGTTGGCAATGCCTAAGTTATACTGCCTGAAGTATGGTATCTAGCCCAGTGGGCAGATTCAAGTGACAAGACCATTGAGGGTGGGGAGATGACTCTTTCGGTACCTTCTTAAGTGAAATGGGGGCTAGAAAGCATGTTCCTCATTCCATGTCTGTAGACCTGGAACCAAATGTTATTGATGAAATTTGAACCTACCATCAACTCTTCCACCCTGAGCAACTGATCACTGGCAAAGAGGATGCTGCCAATAACTATGTCTGTGGACATTACTATTGACAAGAAAATCATTGAAGTGATTCTGGACAGAATTTGGAAGCTTGCCGATAAACGCACAGATCTTCAAGGCTTCTTGGTTTTCCATAGCTTTGGGGGTAGAAGTGACTCTGGTTTTATCTCTCTGTTGATGAAACATCAGTCCATTGATTGTGGTGAGACCACCAAGCTGAAGCTCTCCATATACCTGTCTCCTCAGGTTCCCACAGCCAAAGTTGAGCCCTTCAACTCCATTCTAACCACTCCTATCATCCTGGAGCACTCTGTGCTTTCATGGGAGAGAACCAAGCAGAAACCTTGATATTGAATGCCCAACCTACACTAATCTGAATCACTTTATTAATCAAATTATGTCCCTCATCATTGCCTTTTTCCTGTTTGATAGCACCCTAAATGTTTGGCTGGTGCCTTATCCTTGTATCCATTTCTCACTAGCCACACGTGCCCCAGTCATTTCTAGTGAGAAAGCCTACCATGAGCAGCTAATTATAGCAGAGATCACCAATGCTTGCTTTGAGCCTGCCAACCAAATGGTGAAGTGCAACCCTCCACAGTAAATACATGGCTTTCTACCTATTGTACCATGGTGACGTGGTTCCTAAAGATGTCAATGCTGCCATCACCACCATCAAGGCAAAGCATAGCGTCCAGTTTGTGGATTGGTGTCCAACTCACTTCAAGTTTGGCATCAGTTACCAGCCTCCCACTGTGGTTCCTGGTGGTGACCTGGCCAAGTAACAGTGGGTGGTGTGCATGTTGAGCAACACCACAGTTATTGCTGAGGCCTGGGTTCACCCAGACCACAGGTTCAGTGTGATGTGTGCCAAGCATGCCTTTGTTCATTGGTGTGTGGGGGAGAGCGTGACTGAGGGAGAGCTCTCTGAGGAGTGGGAGCATTGACTGCCCTGGAGAAGGATTATGAGGGTGTTGGAGCAGATAGTCCTGGGGGGAAAGAGGAAAGTGAGGGATACTAATTTGTATGTTATCTTTTTCTTCACAATTGGTCTGTCTCTTCTGTTCTGTGAAAATGTCCCCTGGGGTCATTAAATATCAGTAAAAGTGTGATGCTTGCAAAAAAAAATACCTGGATGTTTGGGCACATTTGCCTTGATTGGCAAATAGGAGGTTCAGTGGTCTTTCTTTGTTTCTTTCTTTTCCTTCCTTCCTTCCTCCCTCTATCACTCTTTTCTTTCTTATGAAAGAGAAATAATACGCTTATATGTTCAATCAAGGATAAAGTAATCAAGAAGATGACTAAGAAGCAGTTTCAGGGTTATCTATTAGAACTCAATAGCCAGTTTCCTTCCTTCCTTCCTTCCTTTCTTCCTTCCTTCCTTCCTTCCTCCCTCCCTCCCTTCCTTCCTTCCTCCCTCCTTCCCCTCCTGCTTTCTCCCTCCCTCCCTTCCTTCTTTCCTTCCTTCCTTCCTCCCTCCCTCTCTCCCTTCATCCCTCCCTCTCTACATTCCTTTCTTCCTTCCTTCCTTCCTTCCTTCCTTCCTTCCTTCCTTCCTTCCTTCCTCCCTTCTAATAAAAGGAGACAAAAATTCCAATTTGAAGACACTTAGGAGCACTTCTCTACTTAAATCATTTCCAAAGTTTAGGCACTCATCCTCACAACAATTCTCACAAATTTGGAACAAAGCACAGACTAACTCAGTTGTATGAACGTAGTGCTTAGGAGTTTTATCTTGATAAGTTGGGATTAGAGCCGCCCAAGTGCTACAAATGAACAATCCAAATGTGGTCAAAAGTAGAAAAGGACAAAAGGAAAGCTGCCCGTATGGACGAGGTTCCAGCAGTTTGGCCCTGTTCACTTTTGGCTCCATGTAGTTGTTCAGTGTTCAGAACTCTGTGGGGCCCAGAAAAGACGAAGGGAGTGGAAGCAAACAGCACTGGACCTGCAAGTAGGAAGGTCTGGGTTCAAATCAGCCTCAGACATTTAACTAGCTATGTGACCTGCTGCCCTCAGTTTCTTTATCTTCAAAATGGAAATAATAATAGGACTTACCTCCTAGGGTTGTTGTGAGGACAGAATGAGGTAACACTTACTAAATGCTTTATAAACCTTATGGTGGTAAGTAACTTCCAGCTGTGATAATGATGAATTGGGAAATGTCTGACTGATTTTTTTCTACTTTCACCTAGATTTAGCACCACACAAATACAGCCTGTGTATATGTTGGGAAACATAGGAAATGCATGTGGTTTGGCAGAAAATAGATCAGGTCATATATGGGTAGCCTCATTCACTCTCCTCCTCACTCTTCTTTCTGCTCTGTAGCTTTGAGAGAGTAAAAGGAGATTCAGTTATCAGAGAATCATTAATATTAGAGCTGGAAGGGACTTTTGGGGTCATCTAGTCCAACACAGTAATTTTACAGATCAGGAAACCGAGACCCAGAGAGGTCATATGCTTTATTCATGATCACACAAGTGGTGAGTAACAGACCCAGGATTAAAATCAAGATATTCTTTCTTCTGTATCATGTTGCCTTGAAGAGAAGCTCTCAAGTTGTGTGTGTGTGTGTGTGTGTGTGTGTGTGTGTGTGTGTGTGTGTGTGTGTGTGTGTGTGTATTAAATGTAGAAGATAAAAGAAAAAAGGCAGAGAGAACTCTGGCTCAAGAATGGAGTCATAATACTATGCTACTCTACGTTCAAAGTACTCACTGGGTTCTGGTTTCCTTCCTTTAATCCCAGTCCATGCAGTTGTAGACAAATGATCTCTTCATCAGTCATTTGGTTTCTTTAATAACGGTTGAAATAGCATAGAAACAGAAAATAAACAGGGAAATAGAGCTTCCAAAGAACACTTATTTACACTGGAAATCAAAAAGGGATAAGAAAACACTCCTCACTTCTGCACATCACCACTGGCAAGGGGGGAAAGCTGGAGGTGATGGACAATGCTTCCCTTCTAAAGGGATGTAAGAGGAGGAGAAAGATATGAACTGAGTTCATGGATTTCTATCGGTCACTACCTCATCTTCCCCCTGGCCTGCCTGGGTCTCACTTGTATCTTCCTTCAGCTGAGTACTTTGATTCCATGTTCATTCTTAGCTTCTCCATCCTGTGTTCCTCCTCACCTGAGAATACTTGTAAGCCAGGAAGGGGCTCAGAAACGTGGATACTGAGTGGCATTATTTCATCCTCAAATTTTCCACCTGCCTGTGTAGACTTTTCTCAGAAATGTTCTTGGTTTACCTGCATAGGGTCTTCAAGGTCATCCCAAACTCATAGGAATTTTGAGGACATGGGGGAAAGATGACACCTTAGCCTGTTAATTCTGCATGGTGGTGAGTCTAGAAGGAGGGGGTAATGAAACAGTATGAGACAAATGTTATGAGTGTGATTTTTATCCCTTAATTTCTACTTTTCTAGATCTATGACTCAGTTCTGTTTTTCATCTCAGGGAATTTTTTCTAATAGCCCGATGATGGTAAAGTATTTTGAAAATCAGACATAGGGAAATACACAGAAAACTGGACCATCTGAGAGTGAAAAGGAATGTTAGTGGGCATCCATCTAAGTGCAAACACACACATCTTAGGTCCGAGGAGAAACCTGATTTCAAACCTGTCTATATTTGTAGTTGATATAAACCATTCTGGACAGGTTTTTTACTTAAATCTTCCAAGGAATGAATCTTCTTTTGATCTCTCTTCATCCTAGAGCTCATCAAAATTGCCTGCCTAAGGGTAGTTGTGAACAAGGAACTTAGATCGTTGTTTCCTCTTATTCATTCTGGAATAAGGCATATTTGTGGGACTAGAAAAAAATATATCGAAGATGGGGGAGGGGGTCAGTGTGGGATAGTAGAAAGAACCCTTCTCAGAAGTGTTGGGTTCAGATCCTGGAGCCAGTGCTTCTGAAATGTCATCTTTTCAGTAAGTAGCTTATGCTCTCTGAGCCCATTTCAATAGTTTAGAATGAAAATGTTCATGCCACACACCTCATAGAGTTTCTGTGAGGATTGTGTTTGTATGGATAAAGTGTTTTGTTACTACAAAGGGTCTCACACTACAATGTGAGTTATTTTCCTTCCCTACTTCCCTTCCCATGCAGTTATAAACTGCATACATTCTGGGAAGAAAGCTTACTCACACTTTCTATCTCAAGTACATCCAGTGCTTTGCATACAGTAGATGCTTAAATGCTTGTTGAATTGATTGAAATGATCAGAAACTGGCTGTATGAAGTAATGAGACATCCTGAGTAACTGGGGGGAAATTGTTGCTTTGCCCAGCCTAAACATTTTGAAGAATATATTATGAAAGAGCAATTACATTATACACCAAGAGTCCCTCTGAAGAAACAAAAAATGACACACCTATTCAGGATGACCTGGTTCCATGCAGAAATCAAATCAATGATTTTTTCTTTAAACCTTGCACATTTTACAGCCTCTCTCTTGTCCTCCTGAGAGTAATGAATCCTTTATTGTCAAGCAGTTCAGTTGCCAAAAGGGAAAATTCTAATGAGATTTTGGAAGTTAAATGAGAAAAGGTTCACAGTTTTGAAAGAAAGGGACCCATTTGTTGTGGAGTGTAATTTACTCAAAGACTGATGCAGTGACCTTCCCTTTACACAAATGAACGTTTCCAAGCACCTTAATAACCCTTGAGTGAATTAGAGAAGGGAAGCCAACATTCCCCCATTACAATCAAATCTGCCAGCATTCTTGGCAAAGCCAAACCTACTTATAAAAAGTATTTGGATTATTTCAAATGTCTCTGGGCTAAAGACAAAATGTGAGAACAATAAGTGGGAAAATGCAATTCTCACTAACTCAATCATTTTAACCACCATTTCAAGACTTTAATAATAGAAAGAATTTATTATCCTTGAATCTCTCGTACCTCTTTAGATACCGGAAGATAATATAGGCCTGAGGTCCAATCCACATGCAAGTGCAATGTAATGGGGGACTGTCCAGTGATAGTGCAGTCCTGGTAACATAGGCCGGAGACCCCTGGGATGTTTGGCGTGTCTGTTCCTGGAAGTGCATGACTATATATGATGGAGGGGGCCAGCTTTCAGCATCAGTGCGCGCCCAGGGATTCTGTGGCGTTTTTATGCACACTCACTTCTCATGGACCATGCAGAAGGCCCCGTGGAGAAGCATTCTCTCCTTCGTGTTAGTCGTGAGGCACAAGCAAGCCTCTGACTCTGGCAGGCTGGTGGGAGGGTGCCCTCTCTCACTGCTGAGGTGCCAGGAGGTGCAATGGGCGAGGTGCTGACCGCCGTCTCTGCTCTTCCCTGGCTGTACGGCCCTTGCTCAGCCTCAACGTGCCCACCTGTGAAATAGAGGCAATGATAGTCATTAATCTCTCATGGGATTAATGTGAAGATCAAGAATGACAGAACCTGCACAAAGTGCTTTGAAAACTTTAAAGCCTTATATAAATAATTCCTAACTATTGGTGACAATGATGAAGATTGTGCCTTTTGTTTTTATTAGCAGACACTAGCTGAGTGACCCTGGGAATGTCACTTAACCCTATTTGCCTCAGTTTTCCCATCTGTAAAACGAGCTGGAGAAGGAAATAGCAAACCATTCCAGTATCTTTGCCAAGAAAACCCCAAATGGGGTCACAGAGAGTCAGAAATAACTGAACAATGATTGAAATACAAAAAATGATGATGACAAACCATAGTTACGTGGCTTCCTACCTAAGCCTCTGTTTGGTGTGTTTGTACAGGGCCTTGTGAAATCTCAAAAGCCCAAGGAACCAGAGTCTATATTATTTACTATCAGTCAGATTTAGTGAGAGATATAGCCCCAACTCCATAGTAAAGACATCCTGTCCTGCAAACAGGGAAATGACTTCTTCCGTTAGCGAGGTGGCTTTAGAAGCAAACTTGGTGGGGCAAATGCTTTGTAATAACTGGTTTAAGCTTGAGTGCAGTCTTTCACAGGGATCAGAGTCATGGAAGGGCTAATGTGTCTGGATTCAAGGGGCTATATTTGTACTTTCATTCTTCATATATCTTTTCAGTAAATAATCCTTAATAAAACTAATGCTAATTATTTTAACTAAAATAATTTAATAAATGTTAAACTTATTTGTTATAGTGTAATGCTAAACAACATTATAGATGGTATCAAGAATGTATTAATTAGCATAGAGTGAAATAATATTTCAGAGAAAGCATTGGAATGGATACTTGAGCCTGTAGCATTAAGACTTCGTAAGTCTTTAGGGCTGCTTACATGTATCATTATTGATACTTGCAGCTGCTGTGGTGGTATAGGATCAATAACACCAGCACACAGAAGGGCTGCTAGCACAGGTTCTTTGATCTGCTTTTCTAAAGGAAAGACAGTTTCAAAGGGATCAGTAATATTGCTTTAACTAAACAATGCAGACAGATAAGTAGAAAGAAGTGAGAATCCAAGAAAGAATCCAATAGACAGAGTCCTAACTGTCTAAACAAAGTTATAGATACAAAATCACCAGACCAGGGAGCACCAACATATAGGTTCACAAAGCCGGGGGGGAGGGGGGAGCGGGGATCCCTTAACAGCGACTACCCAGAGTCTCTTTTGTCCAAATCACAGACCTCAGGCAAACATTCTTCCCATGAATGAGCCCCAAAGCAAAATACCAACCTCTCAGAATATATGTGGTTTGACTAATAGGCTCAGAGCTAGAAGGCATCACAAGCCGCATAACTCAGTGCCTAATTGGCTCAGTAGCAAAAGGTGTGAAAGTCTTGCTACAAGGATGCTTCCCCCTAAACAAATTCCTCCCCCAAGGCAATATAAATTTCCCTGAAAATTTTTTAAGGAACACATGTGGTCATAAAGGCCTATTAATGGACAGGGAAGATCTTATATTCAATTAACCCTACATCCCAGAATCCTCAGTAGTAGATAGACCTGGAAGTCCTCCAGGGAGAATCAATCCAAAGTCTGGTTACATATGGGGACTTATATTGGTCCATTTGCCTTTTCAAGGTCTCATGGAGAGATTCTCTGCCGTAGATTTAGAAGACTTGCTGTTTGTTTTCTCTCACTTGTTCTTTCTGCCTTTTCTAAAATTTTTGAAATTAATTCCATGTGCCTGGATCATTTTGGCTAACTTTTTTTAAAGATTTGGTTCACCATCATTCAAGATGTGAAATTCTAGAGAAGGCTCACAACATAAGCTAACTTTTTTTAGTTTGCATACAGTTGCACTAAATCATGAGGTGATAAATAGCTTTGTAAGAATTGCACCTCCACAAAGTTCTGGGCAAAATGCAACTAAAAAGCTTCAAAATCTGAAGTAGCATGAACCCTATGATTATCTAATTTGACCTGCTGAGGTCATAGAGCTCAGTTCTCATAAACAAGTGCAGGAAAGTTGAGGTACTAAATGCATCTTTTACTGACCACGATGCAACAAAACTATATGTGATCCAAAAATGAATTACAAACTAATACAAAACTACATACTTTAATCCTAATAGATAAATCAGAGACTAACTCATAGAAATAATAAAAAAATTCATCAAAGAAAATGACAATAATGAAACAACATGACAAAATGTGGCATGTAGTCTAAGTAGTCCCTAGGAGGAAATTCATACCTCTAAATTCTCTCATCAATAAGAGAAAGGATAGATCCACAAATTTAGGGCACACAACTTTAAAAAAAATCACACTACAAAACCAATGAACTAAAAACCTCAAGGAACGCCAAAGCAGAAATTGTAAAAATCAAAGAAAATATCAAAAAAATCAAAAGCAGATCGAACAAATAAATAAAATTAGGAACAACCTTTAAAAATAAAATACATAAACCATTAACTAATTTCAGTTTTAAAAAGAAAAAATCCCAAATTATTCTTTTTGTGGTGGCAAAAAATTGGGAATGAATTCCCCGTCAATTGGAAAAAGATTGAACAGATAAAAGATGAAAGGAGTGGTTTTAGAGAAGCCTGGGGAGACTTCTATGAACCAACGTAGAGTGAATTGATCAAAACCAATTGATCAAAAATTGTTATATAACAATAACATTTTAAAGGAAAAAAATGGAAAGACTTGAGAACTTTAATGAATACAGTGACCAAGTACAATTCCAGAGGACATACGATAGACCATTTGACCCCCTAACAGAAATGATGAACTCAAGATGCAGAATGAGATACATATTTGAACATGCTCAATTTGCCAGTTAGCTTCCTTCACTATGTATGTTTGTTCAAAGGACTTTTTTAAAAAAGAATTCTTTTCAAATGGGGAGGGGAGTGGGTGAGAGAAAATGAATGCTTGATAATTGGGAAAAAGGCAAAATAAAATAAAAGTTGAATTTTTAAAAGCTTATGGAAAGTTTAAAAATGCCTATTCTTGGTACCTTCTTCCTAACTTCCCCAAAACTCTGCCATATCACTGTGGAAATGTCTTGGGAATCTATAGGACCAAGGGCCATTTGGTACCATCTCTCCCCCCCACCCCAAGTTGTGATAACTATAGAACTCAACGTCAGTCATCAACCTACTGTTTGATGAGTCTCTCTCTTCTTAACTGTGGTGGGCCTCAGAAAGCAGACATGATCTATTTCTGGGACCATGCCTGAAGCCTTTTTAGAATATAATATGCTCCTAGAGTCTGTACATTGCTAACATGGCGTTCAAAAACCCAAGGTCACATCTATGCCAAGGATGGCCTTGGAAATAGGATATTGTGAAGTAGAAACTAACAACTGTGATTTGTTGTATTTAAAATCAGCACCATTTATTGAATTTTTTTCTAGTGACACTTAGCAAGAAGGAAGACATTGAAGAAAGGGCATTACCCAATGATTAGGATTGGCAGACCTGGAATGCTGGAGAGTTAGGGATTGCGATGACTAATTAGCATTATGGTAGCAGACTATTGGGGCATGAAAGGAGTAGAGCCAAGTGAAGTCATGGTAGGATTGAACTTGAGAAAAGTAAAAGGAGAATAAAGTGAAGGGAATGGTCTAGTTCCAAAATGCAACAAAATAATAAATCTTGTATGATTGATATAGTGGGATTAATGGATAAATAGGAGTTGGAAATGGAGATTTTCAAAGTGGAATTTCAGAGTTGTAGATCATGGAGTTGGTGCACTTCTATGAGATACTGAGGTCCACAATGTGGTCATTCTGATGTGTGACAGTACTGGGGTAGTAAAACAACTTGTTGGATTAAAGAAGGTTGAGAAATGCTGGGTTGTGCATTTTGAGAGTCTGATGATCCTTTTTGCTGGCCCTGTGAGTCAAGGGAAGTGCTAGGTTGGGAGTGATGCGTCCAGTGGATAAGGATGCCAAGGCTTTGAGGTCCTTAGGGGAAAGCAAGGATGTATGAACGTGTCCAGGTGGCAAATGGAATTAAATCAGGCACCATTCACCATTATAAATTTGGTTTTCCCCTCCACTCTGCTTAGACTCTAATTAATTTCTCGTTATGATTCCCTTATTTCCTTTGAGTTAGTGAAATTATAGTGTGGCATGTACTTTAAGAAGTTCCTCCTGACATCCATCCATAGCCTTAGACAATAAATTGTCTTTATACACTAATGATTGCCCTAAGAAACCATCATAATCCTAACTTCAGTTTTTAAGTTCATTCAATTAACTCTGTAGAATTTTTTCCCCATTCTACTTCTGCCTTGCCTTTGTTTTTCAAATCATCCCTGCTTCTCATTTTTACCCTCCTTCTTTCTTTGATTTTTGTATTGCCCATAATCAAGTAATTCCTCTTCCCAACCTTCCTTCCCTTTGCTTATTTTACTGTACAATCCTAGGCAAATCATTTCACCATTCGGCCTCTTTTGCCACTCTTCCTCATCAGTAAAATGGAAATAATAATAGTGTTTACCTCCCAGAGTTGTTGTGAGGATAAAATGAGATAATATAAGCAAAACACTTTGTAAGCCTTCAAGTTCTATGTAGCTATTAGCTATCCTTACTGTTTCATAATTTATTTAAATTTTATTTTAAATAATTTATTTAAAAGATAATTTCTAAGTTTATTTAAAATAATTTTCAATATCTTATTTAAATTTATTTTAGATAATTTATTTAAAATATAATTTTAAAATTTATTTAAAATAATTTAAATGTTTTATTCAAAATAAAATTTAAATTGATTTAAAATTATTTTAAATAAAATATAAATTTACTCAAAATATCATTTTTAAAAATGAATTGTTCCCATCACCCTTGAAGTTCATTTATGTCATTTAGCTGTTAGTCAAATTATCTTACTGCTGGGCATTTGTTAATTGATCAGAGTTATAGAAAATGAGAGTTGGAAAGAACTTCACTGGCCATCCAGTTCTACCCATACACAAAAGGAATCTTTCTAATTATGTATATGACAAAGAATCGCCCACTCTCTGCTTGAAGACCTCCAAGAAGAGAGAATAGACCACCATCAATTGAATCAAAGCCTATGTTGTCATATTATTTCTTTATACTGATTCCAAAGGGACATATCACCAATGTGATACCCACAGTGACTGCTATGAAGATGCAAGTGTTTTTCCAAGTTTGAATCACAAGATATAGCAGACTCTCTTCTTGGAAGACAGAACCAAGATATTTATTCATATACCAAAAAGCTGAATCTACCGTGGTAATAAAGAACTTGATACACATTACCAGTGCAGGAAGCACCACCATCCCCAAGCCTTCTCTCCATCACACCTCCCCACAAACAAGCTCCCTAAGGCAAAATGCCCCTCTCTCACCCATACTATCTGCTCTGCCTCTCTCTCTCCCAGCTCTACCTTGGCTCTGCCTCAGTCTCCTCTTCCTGCTCCACTCCTTTGGCAAACTCCTCCCACTATGGGCTGGATGTGACTCAAGTTGTGGGCTGGGCCAAAGAGCAAAGCAGGTCATGTGGACCTATTAAGGGGCAGGGAAGATCTTCAAATTCCCTTAACATTACAGGGGTGAACAGAACAATACTTGAACTATGATACCCCTTCTCCCATGTGTCTTACCTTACCCATTTCTTTATTTTTTATTTTGCTTTTTTTTTTTGGAGGGGCAATTGGGGTTAAGTGACTTGCCTAAGGTCACATGGATAGTAAGTGCTAAGCATCTGAGGCCGTATTTGAACTCAGGTCCTGCTGACTCTGGGGCTGGTGCTCTATTTTCTGTGCCACCTAGCCGCCCCACCTTCCCCATTTCTTGAAAACAATCACAGGTCTTGCTGCGATACACAACAGTCACTCAGACTTTTTGCTAATTTCAAGTAATATTTACAACAAATGTGCCAAATTCTGCAGATTCCCATGAGACAAATTCTCATAACATCCCCACCATTGTTTTTATAACCCTGTGTGTTTACCCCAAATCCTCTTAGAGAACCCATTCAATGAACCCAAGTTTAAAAAAAGTATGACATTTTTGTCTGATAGTTCTGTCATCTGCGTATTAAGCGTTCAAAACTGTGTCCATCTGAGCCCTCCACTTATCTTATTTTGCTGAATTTTCTACTATTTTTGCTGACGTGTCCTCCAGCTCAAGAATTTTGTTTCCTATTAGTTTCATTCCTTCCCCCCTCCCCAATTTTCCATTGTTTTCTCCATGTCATTGTTGGTAATCTGTTAGCAGTGTGTCTTCTGTTTCTGCTGATGACAGAATTCTCTTTACAGATGCCAGGCTTTTCTTGACACACGATCCTTCTTCGTTGCCTTTAAAGTGCTTAATCATACAATTTAATGTTTCTTGTGCTAGCTCCAGCTTGGTTTCTTGGGCTGTTGGTGAACCTAATTTGTTATTTTTTTTTCCTTCTGGTGAGGTCAATTTAGGGTCTTTCAATCCACAGAATTTGTTCTTTGTGCTAGAGGGTTTTATATCTCTGTTGTTTCTGCATTTACTTGCTGTTTTCTTTTCAATCAGTTATTCAGTCAATAATTAACAAGCATTTGTGGAGAACCTACTATGTGAAAGGCAATGCGGTTATAAAGGCAGAAAAATGAAGCGGTTCTTGTACTCAAGATTTTTTCTTTCTGTGGGGGAACAATAGGTATACATATAAGTGGATGCAAAATATATGCAAGGTAAGTGCAAGGTAATTGGGAGAATCATTAGCAGTTGGAGGTAGGAGTGAAGGGTCAGGAAAGGCTCCAGAGCGAAGCCTGGGCCTAAATTTGCAGGAAGCTGGCGATTCCTTCCTTCACCTAGGTGGAGGTGAGAAAGGAGTCCATTTTAGGGATAGCGACCAGTGTGGGTAAAGCTTGTGCCCTGAGACAGGAAATGAAGTGTCTTTTACCTGCAAAATGGTGAGCACACCACCTGTCATCACCGTTACAGGGTTGATTTGAGGAACAAATGCCATAATATATGGAAAGTGAATGAATGAAAAAATATTTGTTAAGATCTTACTGTGTTCTGAGTGCAGTGCTTAGTGCCAGGACTACAGATACAAAAGTGAAAGCGTTCCCTGGCCTCAAGGAGCTTGAATTCTGGAGGGCAGAACAACATGGAGTATGTGGCAAAGAAGAGTTTGGGGAATGATGTGAGGCACGGAGGGAGCCTGAACCCTCAAGATGGAGGGGACTGAGGCAACCATCAGTCAGCTCAGAGGGTGCTCAGGTTGAGTATTCCAGACACCCAAGTTCTCTAGGGCTTGGTTTCTGGGAGTGAGAAAGAAAAGGAAGAGGCCAGTAAAGAAATACCCAATGGCAATTTGCTATTTTTCAAATCTTAAGGAAAGGCCTAAATGTAAATTATGTCTGTTGGTGTGCGAGCCAAAGAACAGATTGGCCCAAGCTGCTGCTTCGGAATGGAATTCACTTCTCTGCCGTCAGTGAAGAAATGGCCACTGGAATAGTGTGCCCTACTTCTCTCAAGGCAGGTGTATGTGCCTGCTGCCCTCACTGCTGGAAGGGAATCCTTTGAAATCTCCCTAGGGTTCTATCTTTGCTATTCACCTGAAGAAGGGTTACTCAAAATGCTGATAGAACTTTCAAGAAATAGGACTGTCCCAGGGCAAGGAGCCCTGACTTCCTCCCAAACAAACAATCTGGCTTTGGCTAGAGTGTACATTGTACACATTCAGCTAATAGCAATGGGAAAAGCAGATACTCCATCTGCCAACAGTCAGAGAAATAAAATTGTAGAGGAATGAACAGTAGGAAATACATAGCCAGGGAGAAAGGACCTGCCTGCTTATGCTTCCTGGTAAGGACATTAGTGGAGGAAGCTTTGATGTTTAAGCAATCATATAATTGAATCTACTTTTGGAGCCAGCAGTCAAAGAGCTGGATGCTGGAATGAGCCCTGAACAGCCTTAAGATATACAGTGACAAAGGTTAAGTAGGCTATTCTCTGTGGAAACTATGATAGGGCAATAATATTTTGCAATCCACTTCCTGTCTGAGTAGCTTTAAAATGCCTTCTAAGTGTTCCTGAGTCAAGCAACTCAATCAGGCTGAGGTTACCTGTGTAGAAGCCTGTGTCTTTGGATTTTCCTCTTTCTAAGCAGGAATGCTTGGATTTAGATAATTAATATTTTTTCCTTCTGGATCAAGTTGTTCCTAATAAGCAGAGTTCTGAATTTTCCTCTTCCATGGGTGGGGAGCTGTTTTCCGGCAAGTCTTCACAAAATGGGATATCTGCTGGTGATGGTTGAGGAATTATGCTACAGTGGTTTGGGTGGTAGGGAGGCAGTGGTGGAGGTAAACGGAGAGTCGATATTGGGATGGCTAAGTCAAATAGAAATGGATTCCTGCGGGTAACATTGACTTAGAAAACTACAAATTAACATTATCTATGTTGTATTTTAAAAAATATTTTGTTGCATATGTCCAAATTATATTTTAATCTGATTTTGGTGAGAGAGGAATATTGTGGGCCATGTACAAATGATCCCTAGAGATCATTTGGCACCTAGGTGGTGCAGTAGATAGAGTACTGGGCCTGAAGTCAGGAAGACTGATCTTTGTGAGTTCAAATCTGGCCCCAAACACTTACCAGTTGTGTGACCCTGGGAAAGTCACCTAACCCTGTTTGCGTCATTTTCCTCATTTGTAAAATGAGCTGGAGAAGGAAATGGCAAACCACTCCAATATCTCTGCCAAGAAAACCCCAAATAGGGTCCTGAAAAGTCGGACATGACTGAAAAGGACTTCACAACAGCAACAAATTATAAAAGCTAAATATGAAATTACAGAACTAATCATTAAACATATTTTTGTGGGACATTCTGCATGAATTAAAATAACCCAGCAAAACTTCATATTATTACTATCATCTGCGGATTTAAAATTAAATTTCTTTATTTTATAAATTTTGTTGAACATAAATAGCATTTTAATGAAATAAGTTACAACTTGGAAGGTGTTTAACATAATAATCATGTATAAATTTAATTTTGATATTGGACTTTTTCATTTGAACAAAAATGTGCGATATTTGGCTCAACACTAGACAAACACAGTCAAATGTGGTTCCATACTGAATTTATTTCTGTATTTTGATTTAAAACATGCATAAAGTAAAAATGCTTCTTCACACAAACATATGGTGGAAAGAGCAGAAGAATTTTACAAGCTCTTTTGATGAGAGATGGGAATTCACTTTTTTATTTTTAGCCAAAAATTTATAAGGCCATTATTTTAAAATAATGTTTGTAGTCCAAAATCAATTGGTCTATCATTTAAGTGGCCTTTTTCATCCCTTGTCAATTTATTAGCCAGAGTCATAAAAGATATATCAAATGGTTGCAAGTCCAATTTAATTTATTGAAAATTTCAGGAAAATATTCATTGAAAGTCACTTTTAAAAATTTCACATGATCATCTCATGTTTTTCTTGACAGCTTGATCCAAAGATGGTTCATTTTCTCCTAAGAAGTCAGGGAATGTCACAAAGGGACTCAGTACTTTTCTTAAATGTGTGGTCCCAAAATTTTAGTTTCTTAATCATAACTTTTATTTTGTCTTGAACGTGGAATATATTAGCATTTGCACTCTGCAGTCATGTGTTGAGTTCACTAATTTTTAAACTGATGTCTGCTAACTAGGCTAACCTTTGTAGCCATATCGTATCATTTGTATACTCAGGTAGATGATAAGTGAAGACATATAAGGTGGTAAGTGAAGATGTATTGCTAATTCTTCTCCCAAACAAATAGACAAGTGATAACTTTGCCATGGGAAAGTTACCAATCATCTCATGGTATTAGAAAGTTAACATACTCATTCCCCATTTCTTTGCTTCAAATGGGTGAATAGTCAAGAGTTAGTGGATCCTGATTTTATAAAATTATTTATTATTATTATTTATCACAAGACCCAAATGTGCTGGTTTTTTGTTTTTGTTTTTTGGAGGGCATTTGGGGCTAAGTGACTTACCCCAAGTCACACGGCTAATAAGCGTGTCAAGTGTCTGAGGTCACATTTGAACTCAGGTCCTCCAGACTCCACGGCCGGTTCTCTATTCATTGCGCCACCTAGCCACCCCTGTAAGACCCAGATTGTGACATTGTTTGATCCCCGAACTTGTGTGTATTTACTGTGGCATGTCCATACTATATTCACGTTCATTTTTTAACATCAGACTACATTAAAAATTTCCCAGGCATCAGTTTTGTTCCATCCAATGTTAGTTCACCAAAAGGACCAATTAATTTATTTTCCTTCAAAGTATGATTTAATTACACTAAAAATGTCTCCCCCAGATGTACATCTTGTTAACCAATGACAAAACAGCATGTTTTCTTCCATCTTACCATCATGCAGATATCTTATGAATATAATTAAAATTTCTCAGTCACAAATAACAGTTATCTCGTCCAATTTCGAAGTGTAAATGTCACTTTTAAAAAACGGGTCAGATGAGCATTTGTCTCAGGTTTAGTCAATCTCACTCTCTCTTCCTGAGTCATCAAAGGGCAGTGGAAGGACAAATGTCAGGATGACTGCTGATGGCCAAGAATGCAATGGACGACTTTGGCATCTTCAATGACTGACCAACCTCTAATTGCTCTGCAATACCCGATTCAACTGCCTTTGCGGCTTTTGCAACGAGTTGTTCTCATCTGCTCATTCCACTGAGGAAAGCCTTCACATGCTTGGGGTAGACATCCCCCTTACTCTCTGACAGGTTTGAGGCCTTTCAGTTACCCTGAATCTAGTTTAGCCTGGCTACCAAGATGATTTACTAGGGTGTGGTCATATCTACAGCTTCTTGGAGCCACACGTGAGAGTGGAGTGCTAGGTAGACATCAAAGGTAGATGAGCGAGCATTCCTGAAAGGAGCTTGGCAAGCCCTCACACCAAAGGGGCTAGTGTTCTTTGGATACCCCATACACTATATATAGCAGTAGAGGGAGATTAAAAGACATACAGGTATTCCAAAAAGCTAGGAATAGGATGAAAACACAGTCATGATATTCAATGAGAAGTTATAAACATAACGAAGGAATGGAACAGAGTGGAGTGAATTTCGTATTCTGTCCCATACTGTGTCTTGTGCTATGAACTTCTTGTTGCTACTTAGTTATGCCTTAATCTATGTGAGATGCCAATGTCTCCAGGTTCATTAAGATTGAGACTTTCCTAAAGTCCTCTTCTTCTTATGGCATCATTAATAATTTGATAATGGAGAAAGAATCCATGCTTCAAGGCACAACAGCCTCCTTTTAGAAGAAACATCTTCCAGCTAGTCCTCTGATTTCCCAGTTGTGGTTTCTCAAATTTTTGAATCAGGTCATAAATGAATATTCATTTACTTCATTTTACAATATCCCTTGGAGTAAATCGAATATTATGATTCTCTGAACAGACAAGAAAGCAGACAGATGGTAGTTAAAATGATTTGCTGAAGATCGCACAGTTAATCAGTGGCATGGTTAGGATTGGAGTGCGCAGTTTTCCATAATCAGACCACAAAGCCATGGGGCCATCAAAGCATTATCTTGACATCTTTGATGCCTTATTTGAAAACTGACTCTTTTGAGTTCTAATAGACAATCCTGAAACTGCTCCTTAGCCATCTTCTTGACAGCTTTATCCTTGATTGAATCAACATTGTACATAACAGTGTAGTATTTATCTTGTCTGGAGGAAGATCTTGAGACTATATCTGTGCAAAAGAAGTAAAGAAAAAAGCATAGCCTCACAATGACCTACTTGAAATATGCCAGTGGACAATTTTGGTTGCTTTTAAAATATAGAGTCTGCAAAATCTTATTCAGATTTCTTTTAGTAAATTCAAATTACGATTTAGGGCTGGAAGGAACCTGAAAGGTCATTTAGTCCAAACCTCTCACTTTGCAGATGAGGTAGCTGAGGCTCAAGCATGTAAGTTAAGTGACCTGCCCAAGGTCAAATAGACATTTAGATCATAGGTGGGATCTGAACCAAAATTGTCTGGTTTATCTTTCTTTGAAGAAGAAACTGTTCAGTATGATATTTTAGAAATCGTGCCTTCTATCTGTTTATCTTCAGTCTGTCCTGTCTATATCTTGTTTGTTTGGCATTCAAAGCACTTGATAGTCTGACCCTCTCTTGCTAGGCTTTTTACACCTTCTGCTCTGAGATCCAATGACAGTGGCCTCCTTGGAGCTCCTCAGACAAGACACTCCATCTCCTGACTCTTGGTCTTTTCACCAGCTGTGATCCTTCCTCTGTGTCGAATGTCTTCTTTTAAGCCCTAACTAAAATTCTGTCTTCCACAGGAAGCCTTTCCCAAGCCTCCTTAATTCTATGCCTTCCCTCTGTTATCTCCAATTGATCCTCTCTTTGTCTCTGCCTCTCTATCTTTGTCTCTATCTGTCTTTCTCTCTCTCTCTCTCTGCCTCTCTTTGTCCTTTCCCTCCCCTCCCCTCCCCTTCGCTCCTCCTCTTCCCTCCCCTACTCTCCTTTCTTCTCTTCTCTTCTCTTCTCCCCTCCACTCCCCCTCCTCTCCCTTTTCTTCTCCCATACCTTCCCCTCTCCTCCTCCTCCTTCTTTGTCTCTCTCTCCCTCCCTCCCCAGCTTATTTGTATAAAACTACTAATATTTCTTGCCTAAGGAGAGCCAGGCCCAAGTTTTTCCTCCCTTCTCTGGGAAGTTATAAGAAATTAGTCTCTTTAATTCAACTCAAGTCCTAATCCAGGAAACATGGCCATGGTGGGGGAAGGGAGAGGGAGCAAGCATTTATTATGTGCCTGCTGTTTACCAGGCACTGTTTGATCCTCACAATAGCCTGTGAGGACAGTGCTATTATTACCCCGTTTTATGGTGGAGGGAGCTGAGGCAGACAGGATAAGAGTCTTGCCCAGTTACCAGCCAGAATTTGAGCTCAAGTCTTCTTGGCTCTAGGACCAATGCTTTATTTACTGTGCCATGGAGCTGCCCCCAAATGAATATGAATTGCAGTTTTGAAATCAATTTTTCTTGACCCCATCCCAGGCATTTCTTCTCTATTGCTTTTTCCGAGCTATATTTGTACATGGACACACCCCCAGATCAATGACACAAGGGTTAGCCACATTCATCTAGAAAAAGTCTTTAACAAAACAGAAGACAATGGGAAGCCAAAAAATTCTTGAGGAATGGGGCTTGGGGAAAGAGGTCTCCAGGGGAGGAAGAAGGGGAAATAAGGGAATCCCCAGCTCAGTCTGTTCTGCGAGGCTCTCACACACTCCTGATTTCTCCAGATTTCCAAGCACTCTAAGTCAGCTCTCCTTCTGCTCTGGTTCCGCTCCATCTCTGGGTCTCTTGTATTGCTGCTCAACAGAGATGACTCCTGGCCTGCCTCCTGCTTTGTTGGTGCTCACCTCCAGCACACGGGTGCATGGCTGTGACGGAGATGTGATAGGCTTCTGTCTGGCGTGTGGAGGAGGAGAGAAAGAGATAGAAAGCAAGAGACAGAGACAGAGACAGACACAGACACAGATGCAGGGAGAGACACACAGACAGACAGACTGAGACAGAGGGATAGAGAGAAGGAGGAAGGGGGGGGGCAAATTGAGATGGAAAAGAGAGAAGGGACATTGTGGTGGGTCATTGGGTAGATGTAAGGTTAATGATGGAGGCACCATAGTGCACAGAGCGCTGGTCCTGGAGTTAAGAAGACTCATCTTTCTGAGTTCAAATGTGGCCTCAGACACTTACTAGCTGTGTGACCCTGGGCAAGTCACTTCACCCTGTTTGCTGCAGTTACCTCATCTGTAAAATGAGCTGGAGAAGAAAATGGCCAACCACTCCAATGTTTTTCTTTGCCAAGAAAACACCAAATGTTGTCACAAAGAATAGGATATAATTGAAAGAACAGAACATTAGGTAGCTATAAATATCTTGGAACAAGGATCTCAGCCTCAAGCTCCCAGTCTTGAAGGACCCTGGGAAGTTCCACAAAGTCTACTCCCCCACCTTCTCCTCATAGCTCTGGGAAGTCTTTTTAATGTGCTCTTATGTTGTTTCTTTCTATTTAATTGGCCTCTCTTATCAGTCACACAGGCTTGTATTCTATGTCAGGACACTTAGTCTATGGGAAGAAAAGGGGAATGGAGGAAGTCAGGGTTCAGACGGAAATACACAAATTTTAATTAGTATAGAGAACTGAGTATCTATTCAAATGTTAGTAATTTTGATTGTATTAATAACTTTTCGTCTGATGTATAGTCCTCATTCCAAAGAAAAGGGCCATGTGGACCTGAGGACTAATAGGCTAAAGGCAAGTGCGTGTGTGTGTGTGTGTGTGTGTGTGTGTGTGTGGTGTGTGTGTGCGTGGGTGTCTCTGTGTGTGTGTGGTGTGTGTGTGCATGTCTGTGTATGTGGTGTGTATATGTGCATGTCTGTGTGTGTGTGGTATGTGTATATGTGGTGTGTGTACATGTGTGTGTGTGTGGTGTGTGTGTGCATGTCTGTGTGTGTGTGGTGTGTGTGGTGTGTGTATGTGCATGTCTGTGTGTGTGTGTGTGTGTGTGTGTATAAGTTCCTCAGAGCTAGTAAAGATCACAGTATAAGTTCATCATTTTGTTTTGTTTTTTTTCAAAATTAAACTCCACAGATTTACTTTGTCCTTCCCCCACTATATAGGAGCACCTATTAATATTCATTATTGCTGATGAAATTCAGTCATTTTAACAGCACCCGACTCTTCATGACTCCATTTGAAGTTTTCTTGGCAGAGATACTAGAGTGGTTTGCCATTTCCTTCTCCAGCTCATTTGATAGATGATTAAACTGAGGCAAACAGGATGAAGTGACTAGCCCAGGATCACACAGCCATGAAGCGTCTGAGGTCAGATTTGAACTCACAAAGATGAGTCTTCCAGACTCCAGGCTTAATACTCTACCCCTGAACCACCTAGCTGCCCATCCATCATTAGTGTAAGTTAATAAAGCTCGGTCCCTCTGGGCTAAAGAAGAAATTTGTTTGTTTCTCTCTAACTCTTAGACTGGGACTGTCCTCTCCACCCTATTCTGTAAGATGCTAGCTAGTCATTGAATTCTACTTTTTACTTGCAACCTCTATGACAACCACTAGCTCAGAATGAAATTAAAATTAATTTAGGATCTCGCCATAACTAACTGAGATTACAAGCCTCAGTTGATACAACTATGGAAAACTGTTCGAGACTCCCATTGCTACACCTCTGATGGTTCTTCCAGCCTTCCAAAGCTCATAAGGTCATTCTGCCTCAGGAAAAAAACACAAAACAGAACATTCACTGGGATTACAAACACAAGCAAAAATAATGAAAGAATCTGCCCTCAAAGAGCTTACATTATCTTGGGGGAGGGGGGAAACAACACACAAACGAGTGATGACAAACAAGATGGAGGAGGGACTCTTGGGAAGGCATGAATCAGTGAAGCTGAGAAAGCTAGAATCTGAAACTGGAGGGAGGTAAAGATTGTTTGACCTGGGTCCCTCCCCAAATGGAGAACCTGGGAGGAACTCCCCAATGGAAGAAGGGGCTGACATGGCAGAAGAATGTTCCAGGACGAGAAAATCGCTAAGTTTCAATTATGGTTTGTCCCCTAAATTCCAAAAGGAAATTCCGACTTTATTAAAGTTAGAACACACATACACACACACACACACACACACACACACACGCCTCCTTCATAGTTTACCTTTGGGAGATATGCAGCACCGTAAATGCCTTTCTTTTCCTTTCATCTCTCAGGATTCCAATTTAATTTTGCTGAGATCAGAAGTAAAAATTAGTTTAGTGAATTGGAAAGAACATAGGAGGGTTTAATCGTCCCTTTGCTGGGTGGTCTTCCTTAGCTTTTAATTTTTATTTTCTCATCACCTATATTTTCAAGTCCATTTGAGATGACTGGGAAAATAAGACAATGAAAACCAATCCTCCTTAGAACCGAACCTGTCATGAGAGGAGAAAAAAGATATAGAAAAGAATGCCAAGGAGCGGTTGATGTTTGCTTCCTGATGCTTCCGATGAAGCCAACCTTAGCTGCTGTCTAATAAAATGAACCAAGACTGAAAAGGTCGAGTCTTCCACTTTCCATTAGAGCTGGCTTTAGCAGCACCTGAGGGCCAACATCAACAGTATGCTAGTGAATAGTTCATGTTTCTGTCTAGTCTGTGGTGAAGTGCTGAGATGGCATCCTTGGAAGGGAATGAACTGTCTACAACCCAAACTGAACCTTTACTTCATAGAAGTACAGTGACCTGAGGTCAAAGCCATTGCCTTTCAGTCTCCTGGCTTCCATTATCCCATCCTTCCTTGTTGTCCTATCTATCCCCTCCTCCCCAAAAAAGTCCTATAAAGCTAAAGAACCCTCCCCCCGCCCACCCAAAAAAGGGCAAAACGTCAGGATTCCCAACAAAAGACCTTTTGTTTTCTGTGAATACCATGCACAGTATATGAAAGTTGCTGCCCTGCTGGGAGACAACTGACATTAAATTAACAGTCTCTCAAACAGTTCACATCACTGGAGATTTTCCTTTTCCAGGAAAAAAATCCATAATTGCCTTGGCTTCAACAAAGAAGAAAATAACAGAGTGGAAGCAGACTGGCTTCTGAGTTGACTGCAGTTGAACTGCAGTTCACATGGGCTGAAAATCTTTATAATGGGCTTTGACTATAGAAGCTCTAACAAGCTATTTTATGCAAGCTGGTTTCCACCCAAACTACAGATGGTTCATGAATGTGTCACAGCACGAGGGGCTAAACTTTCAAAAGAGATTCTGCAGGGAACCATTTTATGAAATGATTGTAGGGTCACAGATTTCTAGCTAGACCTCAAAGGTCATGGAGTTTGACTCTCTCAGATGAGGGAACTGGGGTAGAGTGGTGAGTGTCAAAGGTGGGATCTGAACTCAGGTCTTCCAGGCTACAAGTGTGGCACCTCATTTATTACAAAGGGATGCGTCTGATGCATTAGCTGTTTTAAGGTGAGGCAGATGGCAAACAGACATATGGGGACAATCTACTGTTAGTCATTTTTAGCAGGGCTTACACACTGCACTGACTGGACTTTGCCATCGGCTAGCTTCTTTTCTCTTTCTTTACTACTTCATTTGGTGATTTCATCAGCTCCAATGGATTCAATGATCTATGCTGACCATCCTCAAATCTATTTATTCAATCCTGACATCTCTGCTGATTCCTCTCTCATGACCAACTGCCTATTGTGCTTGTCCTTCATTCTCAAAGAGGACCATGACATCAGGTAGATGACCAACATGACTTACAGTTGACTTGGATTTGAGGGAGGGAGGGCTGTGCAAGGTTACCAGCCTCACTTTCTCCTCCAGAGCCATCTGGGTCCAGTGGCCTGATATTCGTCAAGATGACTGGACATGGCTCAGGATGCAATGGGAGACCCTGGTCCTTTTAGGCTAAAGGCTTTTCAGGTTCTCACTGTGAGAGAGGTAACGCCCATCTACTGAAAAGACTGCTTTAAGAAGTGAGTCAAGGGAAGGCCCCTTTAATTAAAAAAGATTAAACTGGGAGGGGACAACCCTCAGGATTGCTGGCCAAGAAAAACAGTTACTATTTACATTCACTCTGTGCTAGGAGAGCAGGGACCCATTGCTGTCCAATCTATGAGCTCCAGAGTGAAATGGATTTAAGGGTTTGTCTTTGAGAAATCAATCTAGCCAGTAAACCCCAAGTTAATTAGGAAGCTTTTAGTCATCAAAATGTACCTTCCTTTGGGCAGAGCTCCCTCAGGTAAGGGGAGAGGAGAGGTAAGAACATCTCCAACTGAATATCCTATAGACATCTTAAACTCAAGACATATAAAATAGAATTCATTATATTTCCCCACCTCCAAAATACCTTCTCTTTCTTCCAAGGTTTCCCACTACTATCAAGTACCTAACTACCATTCCCATTGCTACCAAGCAACCACCATCCCTATTGCTTTCAAGTAACACCCATCCCTGTTGCTACCAAGTGACTACCATTCTCCCCATTCTCCAGATTCACCACCTAGATATTATCCTTGAAGCCTTACTCTCACCTATATTCAGTCTGTTGCCAGATCTGTTTTTACTTTTGTAATGTTTCTCACACATACTCCTTTCTCTCCTCTGACACTCCCACCATCCTGATGCAGGCCCTCACACCTATACAATTGG
Source organism: Pseudochirops cupreus (assembly GCA_028627135.1). Classification (NCBI taxonomy): domain Eukaryota; kingdom Metazoa; phylum Chordata; class Mammalia; order Diprotodontia; family Pseudocheiridae; genus Pseudochirops; species Pseudochirops cupreus. The sequence goes on from CM053583.1 coordinate 193,355,004, forward strand.
AATAGTCAACCCACCACAAGTCTCTCCTTTCTCCATCCATTCTCTATTCAGTCACCAAGTTTTCCTAAAGTGAAAGTCTGACCATGTCAACCCCCGTTCCTTCCAACTCAGTAAACTCCAATGGCTCTTTATCATCTCCAGGATAAAATAAAAAGTACTTTAGCATTCAAAGCAGCCCCCACTTCCCCAGTCTTCTTACTCTCTACACTGCCTCCCCTCCCCTTCTGCCATGTAATCTTTGATCCAATGACATTGGACAAAATGTTGTTCCTGTTCTTCCTCAAATAAGGTATCTGGACATTTTCACTACCCCTGAGGCATAGAATACTCTCCCCCCTCATCTCTACCTCCTTCAAGTCCCAGTTTAAAGTTCTACTTTCTGTATGAAGTCTTTCCCAGTCTTTGATAATTCTAGTCCCTTCTCTCTGCTGATTATTTCCTATTGTGTTTATAGCTTCTGTGTATGTAGATTTTGCATGTGTGTCCCCATTAGATCATGCGGTCCTTGAGGGTGAGAACTATCTTTTACTTTTCTTTTTTCCCCCGCATACTTAGCACTGTCCATGGCACATAGTAGATTCTTAAGAATTGTTTTATTGACTCACTGACTTTGCACTGTATCCCTTTGTGATTCTGGCAAATAGCTTTGATTCTCTCTCCCTACTTTAGGTCTCATTCCATATTAATAATCAAAGGGCTGCTGAACAAGGTTATCTTTTTTGTTAAATTTTTCAAGGAGTCTGTTATGATTTTTGATATATACTTGGGAAGCACCTTGGAAGAAAGCTCTTAAAATAGTGTCTCATTCTACCAAATCAACTCCTTTTTTGTAGTCAACAAACAACAAGGACAGTGTGATCTTGCATTCTCTACCTCTTTAGACCAATTTATGATGATCAGGAAGTGATCTACAACAGAACTTTACTTGTGAAAGCCTGCTTGTATGAAGAGGACAGTAGGTAGATGTGTATATAGTCACTGATTGGCTTTCAGTCATTTGAAAAATTTTTTTTGTAATAATAAGTTCTGAGATTTTTTTGTGTCCCTTTTTTAAGGGAAGGAAGACTGTGATTTTCCCCTCCCCCAAGATGATATGATCAAAGAAATAAAAGGGTGGATGACAGAGGTAATGAAATGTTATTGCATTAACACCTGGTTATCCCTTTTACACAGTACATATCCCCCTCTCAGTCAGAAGGGAAAAATTACAATTGAGTGAGTGAGCAAATTAGGTACAGTCCTGGTGCTTTTAAGTAGCTAAACCCTGGGGAGTTCAAAAGAGTTTGTCAATTCAAGGCAGCAGTGAAAGGAGAATCTGAACTCTTGCAGTGGTTCTCAACCTTCCTAATGCGGTGACCCTTTAATACAGTGCCTCATGTTGTGGTGACCCCCAACCATAAAATTATTTTCGTTGCTACTTCATAACTGTAATTTTGCTACTGTTATGAATCTATCTGATATGCAGGATGTATTTTCATTGTTACAAATTGAACATAACCCACAGGTTGAGAACCGCTGCTTAGAGGGAGTCAGTCTTGAGGAGGGAAGGAGAGAATTTCCTTCTGTTTTCTACCAACTCCTACCCCTTTATTAACCATTTCTTTTTTTGACCATTTCCCTTTAAAAAAGAATCAAGTTAAAAAAGATTTGTGCAATGGGGTGGAGGGGGAGGGAAGGTAGAGGAAGAGATTTTTCTCTCTTCCCCTCTTCCATTAGCTCTAACATGTCCTAGTCACTTGCTCAGAGAGAGAAAACCCATCCAATAATCCTTGCATCTACCGGTTCAGTAGAATTTAGTGTTACAATTGAGGGAAGAGAGACAGAGAGAGAGAGAGAGACAGAGAGAGACAGAGAGAGAGATACACACTAGATAGACACAGATTTTAAAATGACAATCTTTGGGTGGGGGAAGCAGCTTCAAGGAAGAGGACTGTGGGCAGAAGAGAAGACGGTAGCTAGGGGCTGGCCATATACTCAAGAGAAGGTTATTTCTGGCAACTGAGAGTTAAGCTAAGAATAACACTAAATCTTGGTAACCCAGCTGAGCAACCCACCCCAAAGAGGCATTGGTACCCAAGGGAGTCTGCATGAAGATACTCCAGAGAGAGAAATTCCAAGTCATGCAGCACGCAGAGCTGTAAATTGCCTTTGTCTAACCTTTCTCCCATATTTTTGTCTTGCTGCCATCTTACTCTCAGTTTGAGTCCACTCTTCCCATGGCTCTTAGGAGTGTTTGTGGGAGAGTGTGCCCCAGGCATATGGGGGGAATATTTTGTGGCTGCTGTTTTATCATGCTATCTTAGTTGTGCCTTTTCTAAGAGTAATTGTGGTTACCGCTTGGTTGTTAATAGGAAACACATGGGTGGAGGCTGGGTAATATTGGGAATATAAATCCCAAGGTAGCTCCTGCCCTGTGGATATTCAATCCTCAAATGTGAGTACAAGTGGAGAGTAGCCCATGGGGAAGGTAACATCCTTCAACTACCTTGAGAACTGATCTTTTAACAGTTTCAAAAATGTGTTGCCTCCAACATTGACTTCCTATGTGTGTCCTTTGTGGAGTCTAGCTGCTTCTTCCATCTTTGTTTTCTCTAATGCTTTTTCTATTTCCTCTAATATCACAGCCAGAAGTAGAGTGTTAAGAGACTCAATGAAATGACTTCACAGTCATTGAGAGTGAACACTTTTATTAAATCTACATATATGCAACTATACAAAATTATGTTGCCATAAATTACGTTTATATGCAATATATGTAATCATTATAATATTTTCCTTTCTTTATTCATTATTCTTCTTTTTCTTAATCCTTAAAGATTCTTAGAATGTCTTTGTTTAGTTGGGTCTCTTGCCAAGCTCCAAATTTGTTTTATCTTCCATTGTTTCTCATGGTTTTATAAGGTAATATGTTACTGCTAATCTTCTGACATCCTTTTCCTTCATAAGAGTCGACAAATGAGTTGATATTCTAAATCAGTTTTGCATGTAACCGCCATCTCTGTTTCTTGGCAGGCAGATCAAGTGGTGACTAATGCTTTGACATCATTGTTATGGCAACTGATAGTTGCAATGGTTAAATTTACTTATGAAGTTGTTGATATAATTAATATTCATCTCTGTTTTTAAGTACCAATAGCTTGTTTAACACATCAGGTTGGAGTTGTTTTTAAAACAGATTTGTACTGATATCTTTTGTTTTTAAGTTGCTTAGATATTTCCTGTATCCTTTCTCTTCTCTACTCCCAGAGAGTCATCCCTTATAACAAAGATTTAAAAAAATAAAAGGAAAAAAAGAGGGAAAAAATCAGCAGAACAAATTAATACATTGAAAAACCCTGATATTATATGCAGTACTCTACACTCATAGATGATGCTCTTCTCCTCAACACCCCCCCCTCCAAAAAAAAACCCCATACACATACACCATTATAAATAAACAAGGGCAGGTATGTTCTCAGCACCTCTTCTTTGGGGCCCCGCTCCATTTTGGACATTTTGTAACATTCATTTTCAGTTGTTTAATGGATGTTTCTTTTCACTTACCTAGTTTTGGATATGGTGTGTATTTTTCTAAGCTCTGTTTACTTCAGTTAGCATCAATTTATTTAAGTCTTTCAATGTTTCTCTGTGTCCATTCTGCTGATGATTTCCTTTAGAACAGTAATATTCCACTGCATCCATGTGTTCATTTTGTACCTCTTTCATTTCAAGTTCTTTATTGCCACAAAAAGTACTGTTAAGAATATTTTGGTTTCTATGGAGCCTTTCTTTTTGTTAATAACACCTTTTGGGCTGATGCCTAGCAGTGGGATCCCTGGATCAAAAGCAAATGATACTTTAGCAACTTTATTTGTATAATTCCAAATTCTTTTCCAGATGATTGTACTAATTTACAGCTCCATCAACACTGCATTATGGTGTCTGTCTTTTCACAACCCCTCCAACACTGACTATTCCCGCCTTTTGTCATCTTACTCAATTTTCTAGGTGTGAGGTAAAAACCTCAGGATTGTTTTAATTTGTGGTTTTTTATTATTAATAATTTAGAGCATTCTTTTCTATGCTTGTTAATAGTTCGTGAGTCTTCTTAGTACTGTTCATACACTTTGAACACATCTAGTAATGAATGGTTTGAGGACTTCTAACAGAAACACATTTCTATTAATTGTCAATGTATCTTGGATATGAAACCCTTATCAAAATATTTGATAAAAAGATTTTTCCCAATTGAACCCTATCCTTCTTATTTTTTAAAATTTGTCAAAAGCTTAAAAAAATAAACATGAGGCTTATCTATTTGGGGGGAGATGCTAGGTTTTAAAAAGTGAATGGAAGGTTAAAAACAAAATTAATCAAGTCCAAATAATGTCAAAATAGGTTTATTTTTCTTAAAAACTTCAACATCTTAGAAATTCATTTCAGTTCCATGTCCATAATACAAAGTGAATTTTATTTATCCAGAAACTTTTCTATTTCAAAATAATCTAATTTTTGTTTATAATTGACTCTTTCCTCTGTTGGTTAAGAATTTATCAACCCATGGTTGTGAAACATATATGATGTGTTTTTCTATTCATTTTAAAAAGTTTCATCTTTAATATTCATGTCACATATCCATCTTAAATTTATTTTGGAAAATGGTGTAAGATGTTGATCTTAGCTCAATTTCTAGCAGATTGATTTTCAGTTTTTACCAACAATTCTTATCAAATAGAAAGTCTTCTTCCACATAATTTATGTGTAATGGGAGCTGCTGCAATCCCCCACATGGAAAAGGCTAAAGAGCTCAATTTTGGAAAAGCATAATGATGAATAATGAAGTGCCCTGATCCCTAATTTGGAGCATGTGACATTCTGTAGCTCGTTCCAATCTGTTAACCATGAGACAAGATGACAAACCATTTACTGGATGCAAAACTGGAATGGGGGTGTAGTCAAAGGCCATTGGTCAGCCAAGGCCAGTCTCTTGGCTTGACTCTGGCCTTTTTCTCCCTGGTGTGTTCAAGTAAAAAAGTAAGGACTCAACTCTATTTTTTGTTACAAATTAATGAATAACTTGCTTTTATTGTTCTGAAGAAACCAAATTATTATAACAAAAATGCTTAAAGTTACAAAATAATTTGGATTCTATTCTGTGGTCAACAAGTAGGAGGGATAGAAGCATTAAATTTGAGAAATAGATATGTGGCCATGGTCAAGTCACTTAACCTCTCTGAGTCTCTATTTATGTGCAAAATGAGTCTAATCATTTCTATCTTATAGGATTATTGCGATTACTTAGCAACATAATAAATGGAAAGTCTTTTTTTAAGGGTTAAACCTTAAGGTGCTCATTGCAACTATTTCTCTTCTTTCTTTTTAATTTTTTTATTAATTAATTTATTTTAGTCTTCAACATTTATTTCTAAAAGATTTTGAGTTCCAAATTTTCTCCCCATCTCCGCCCCCCAAGATGGTATGCATTCTGATTACCCCTTCTTCCAGTCTGCCCTCCCTTAGATTACCCTACCCTTTCCTATCCCCCTCCCCCTTGCTTTCTTGTAGGGCAAGATAGATTTCTATACCCCATTGCCTGTACATCTTATTTCCCAGTTGCATGTAAAAACAATTTTTAACATTTGTTTTTAAAACTTTCAGTTCCAAATTCTCTCCTTCTTCCTTCCCCATCTACCCTCATTAAGAAGGCAAGCAATTCAACATAGGTTCTACATGTGTAGTTATGCAAAATACTTCCATAATAGTCATATTGTGAAAGACTAACCACATTTCCTTCCATCCTATCCCACCTCTCATTTATTCTATTCTCTTCTTTGATTCTGTCCCTCCTCAAAAGTGTTTGCTTCCAACTACCCCCTCCTTCCTTTTGCCCTCCCTTCTCCTCTTATCCCCTTCCCCCTATTTTCCTATAGGGTAAGACACTCACCTGAGTGTGTATGTTATTCCCTCCTTAAGTTAAATCTGATGAAAGTAAGGTTCTCTCATTCCTTCTCACCTTACCCCCTTCCCCTCCATTGTAAAATCTTTTTCTTGCCTCTTTTATGAGAGATAATTTACCCCATTCTATCTCTCCCTTTCTCCTTCTCCCAATGTATTCTTCCCTCACCCCTTAATTTTATTTTTTAGATATCATTCCTTTATATTCAACTTACCCTGTGTACTCTGTGTATGTATATCTATCTATCTATCTATCTATCTATCTATCTATCTATCTATCTATCTATCTATTTATTTATCTGTCTGTCTGTCTGTCTATCTACACACACACACACACACACACACACACACACATACACACACATATTCCCTCCAACTACCCTAATATTGAGAAAGGTCTCATGAGTTACAAATATCATCTTTCTATATAGCTATGTAAATAGTTCAACTTTAATAAGTCCCTTATGATTTCTCTTTCCTGTTTACCTTTTCATTTTTCTCTTGATTCTTGTATTTGAAAGTTAAATTTTATATTCAGCTCTGGTCTTTTCATCAAGAATGCTTGAAAGTACTCATTCTTGATGAAAAGACCAGAGCTGCCCCCACCCCCCAAAATATTATACTCAGTGTTGCTGGGTAGGTGATTCTTGGCTTTAATCCTAGCTCCTTTGACCTCTGGAATATCATATTCCAAGCCCTTGATCCCTTAATGTAGAAGCTGCTAGATCTTGTATTATCCTGATTGTGTTTCCACAAAACTTAATTTGCTTCTTTCTGGGTGCTTGCATTGCTTTCTCCTTTACCTGAGAACTCTGGAATTTGACTACAATATTCCTAGGAGTTTTCCTTTTGGGATCTCTTTCAAAAGATAGTTGGTAGATTCTTTAAATTTCTATTTTACCCTCTGGTTCTAGACTATCAGGGCAGTTGTCCTTGATAATTTCTTGAAAGATGATATCTAGGCCCTTTTTTTTCCCTCATGGCTTTCATATAGTCCAGTAAGTTTTAAATGATCTCTCTTGGATCTGTTTTCCAGGTCTGTGGTTTTTCTAATGAGATATTTCATGTTGTCCTCTATTTTTGATTCTTTTGTTTCTGTTTTATAATTTCTTGATTTCACATGAAGTCATTAGCTTCCATTTTCTCCATTATAATTTTTGAGGAGTTATTTTCTTCAGTTAGTTTTTGGACCTCCCTTTCCCTTTGCCCAGTTCTGATTTTTAAGGCATTCTTTTCCTTCTTGGCTTTTTGGACCTCTTTTGCCATTAGAATTAATCTGTTTTTTAAAGTGTTATTTTCTTCAGTATTTTTTTGAGTCTCCTGTAGCAAGCTGTTGACTGGTTTTTCATGATTTGCTTGCATCATTCTAATTTCTCTTTCTAATTTTTCCTCTACTTCTCTTATTTGATTTTCAAAATCTTTTTAGAGCTCCTCCATGACCTGTGACCAATTCATATTTTTCTTGGAGGGTTTTGATGTAGGAGTTTTGACTTTGTTTCTTCTTCTGGCTGTGTGTTTTGATCTTCTTTGTCACCAAAGTAAGATTCTGTAGTCTGAGTTTTTTATGCTGTTTGCTTATTTTCCAAGCCAAATACTTGACTTTCTAACTCCTTGGCAAGGTAGGATTCTGTTTCCAGTGTGTAGGATGGTCTGTCTCAAACTTCAGGGGTTTTGTGCAGCTGTTTTCAGACATATTTCTAGGGGCCTGTAAATTTTCAGTTCTTCCAAGGTGATATGATTAAAGTAGAGGTGTTTACTTCTTTCCTGACCTGTGCTCCGGTCTGTGAGTGGCCATGAGCACTCTTTGCTGCCTTGAAACTGTGAGGAGGATTCCCTTTCCACTGTACCACAAGCTCTACCACACCGGCACTCCTCCTCACCCCACGACTGCCACCCAGGACTGTGATTCAGATCCAAGCAGGGCAAAGCAAGAGAATCCTGCCTCAGTGACAGCAAAGAGATCCCTGCAATCCCCCTCTGATCAGCCAGTCGATCCCCACACCATCTGTGGGCCAGGAGCAACTGAAGCAGTAGCTGCTTCTGCCACTTCCACCATCTCTACTGCCCTGGGGCTAGGGCTGGACCATGCTCCTCTCTCACCCAGGTTCCACAGTTTTCCCACTGACCTTCCATGCTGTCTTTGGCATTTGCAGGCTGAAAAGTCTGGAAACCACCACATCTGCCAGTGATTTAGTCCCCTGAGAGGCCTGCTCTGGCCCCATCTGTGACAGTATGGCCCATGTTGGTCTGTGCCCTGCTCCCAGCCTGGTGTGATTGATCCTTCCTATCAACCTTCCAGGCTGTCTTGAGCTAGATATTTGTTTCACTCTGTCATTTTGTGGGTTCTGCGGCTCTAGAATTTGTTTTGAGTCATTTTTGCAGGTATTTGGAGGGGTTTGGGGGAGAGCTCAAGCAAGTCCCTGCTTTTACTCTACCATCTTGGCTCCTTCCCAGGCCTCAACTCTTTATGAAGACAAAGACCTCAGCTTTTATCTCCTAACTGGAACTGCCCCCATGTGAGCAATGAGCACGTGGCCCTTGGGTTATTTCTTTCTCTGTTACATCTGCTTTCAGGTAGAGGAAATTAGAGATGACTGTGTCTTGTAAGCTCTGAAAGGTCAGAGTGGGTGAGCCATGAGAAGTAAGGGAGCCAGAGATTTTCCAGAAGCCTAGGCATGGAGTGATATCCTGAGCAACCTGCCTGCCCTGGTCTAGTGGTAGCTGATGGGAAAACTCATTCAATAATTGTGTTGCGTTTGGAAGTAAACTTGGTGGGACTAATACTAGGTATGTACTGCCTTCAATTTGAGCTCATTCTCCCTAGACACCTAAGTGGTAAAGGGGAAAGAGTGATGGTTTTCTAAGACTATCTAAAGTGGAAGACACTGCATGGCACATGTATAGACATTCCAAGTTGATCTAGCTGGTCGGAACACCTTTTCCCATTAGCTATTTAGCCAGAATTGTCTGTCTTTGAATATATCTCACTAAATACTGTTGCTCTCTTTTCCCACATTCCTATCTAGAGATGAAGGCTTGTTTACTCACAGCAGGTGATACCATGTGACTTATCACAGCAGATAAGATAGGGCCTGAGAGCCATTCCTCTTGCTTAGGCCATGTGGCCTCCTAAAATGACCTTGGGATTTTGGTTTTGTTTTTTATTTTGCCCTTTTCAGTCCCACATAGAAGAAGGGGAATTCCTGAACTGGGAGCTTGGGTTATTGGGATCATGGATCATAGGATTCCAGGCAGTATGTTGTAATCAGCCCAGGAGGGAAGCCTTAAGAAACTGAGTCCAGGAATGTTGAGAAACCCATGTTACATGAGGGAGAATATGCCCCCATGTGTTGGGGAAGAGAAAGATGTAAACTTCTGTTCTTGTTGTATCATCAAATTAAATATACTCTTGTAAAGCTAAACGATGTTAATTTGTTTAAATGGAATAGGATCACTAATTGTTACTGGCTAACCTTGGGGGAAATGTACTAGAGCGGGATTTGAGCTGAGATCATTATCCTAGGAACCTGAGGGGGAAATGTAGCTCCTGTGCTCTGGTAGAATAAGTCCAGAACCGATTATACTCTGTCTGTGGCTTTGTCTGAGATAAAATCAGCCTCTTTTCATGTTGAGGAACCACTTGGCACCATTGTCCATATAGGGCTTCCATTATTGCGTATCCAATTTGAGGAATCCACTGGAGAAAAACTGGCTGAAGATTTTTATAGGGGAAATGCACATAAATAATTAAATATAAAGCACACAGAAGTAAATAAAAAAGTAATGTTAGAGACGGGAACCACTAGCACCCGGAGATATCAGGAAAGGGCTCACATAGGCAGTGACCGGGACTGGGCTCTGAGAGAGGCTCAGGTGAGAGGGGAGTCTGGAGAACAAGTGGAAAGGAACAGAGACAGGGCGGGTGGCATGGTTTGGGACTTTTTGGTCCTGTTTGGCTAAACTTTAGAGGGGGGAAGGAAACAAGCATGTGTCAAGTGCATTAAAATATTACCTTATAAGAAAGCTTCTCAGCCTCCCAGGCTTACAGCCTAGGGGTCATCCAGGACTTCTCACTGTCGCTCACCCCCCCATATCCAAACTACCAAATGAAATGCATGGAGCTATCATTCTTCACATCCCAAATATCTGTTTCCTCTGCGGATATTGCCATTAAAGTTTAATTAAAATAGATTTCTCATGATTAAGGCAACTACAGAAATCAAGGAGAGAAATGAGCTGTGAGAGGCTGCTCACATGGCAAAAAGTGAAGCAAAATAGGAGAGAATGTAGTAAAAGTTCCTTAAGAATTTTTCTCTTTTCAATTCCCTTCCATTAGAGTAGGCAAAGATTTTTTGGTCCCAGCTACATCTTATTTTTTTTTCTGCTATTTCTTGTGTTAATATTTACCAATCAATCCCTTAAAAACAACTTAAAGCTGGAGTTCTTAACTTTTTTTTTCGTACTGGACCTCTTTGGCCATCTGGATGAGCCTGTGGATTCTTCAGAATAGTATCTTTAAAGGCATAAAATAAAATACATGAGACCAGAATGGAAACCAATTATATGGAAATATGGTTATCAAAATATTGACAAAAACAAGTTCCTGTACCCAAGTTAAGAACCTTTGACTCCAAGGGAGTTACCTTTCCTTTCTATGCTAATAAAAAGAAGCTAAAGCCAAGGTAATTTTTCTAAAACATTTCTTTGTTGATTTTCCTGAGAAAATAAGAATAATGACTACAGGACCAGAAAAGGCTAGAAAATAATCTGTTTAATTCAATTCAGCAAACATTTTAAAGCACCTACTATGTGGCAGGTACTTTCATGGGTGCTGGGGATGGAAAGGCAATAAAGCAAACAGCTTGTGTCCTGAAGGACATTAATGAGATAGTATTTGTCCAGTGCTTAGCACAGAGTCTGGCTAAGTCAAACACTAGAAATGTTAGCTATTAGTAGCTATCAAGGATCTAATTGAACTCCCCTGAGCTGGGCCATCACCTCACCAAAAAGAATTCAGTCCATTTATGCTCATATGGCCTGCTTCTTTTCTTGGTTTCGGCTTCACAGACTTGCTCCTGAGGGTTGAACTCAAAATTGCCAGGTATGGGACGTATCTTCCCCTTCTGCGGCATTTACACTGACTTCAAACAGTGTCTGCTACTGGGCATTGATGTCATGGGAAAAATGCCTGCCAGGGGGCCCTTCTAAAATTCACAGGATGTAGGAGACTGCCCCAGTGACTTAGCTAATAACAAGAAACTGAAGCCAGAGGTGCCACAGCCTATTATCGAAAATGTCAGTTCCTTGTAGACCTCCTTCCGCTGCATCCAGTAAAGGGGCAATGGAGCCAAAGCACAAATTGTTGAGCGTGGTCCAGACTGAAACCAGAAGGAGGGGAGAGGAATCATGTCACCTTGAAATAATCATTCGAGTGACTCATGTTTCACTCCTCTTCATGCATCTGTTTGTGCTAACCATTGCCAGCATGGTGAAAATGATTTGTTGCAGGGGTGGAAAGCCTATTCTTTTTTTCTATTAAAGACCACTGAGCCACAGAGAAAATTAATCCTGGCCACACAGAAGTAGAAGAGCAACTTAATTTACTTGGAGTTGTTTTTTTTTTCTGAAGAGGTTATAATTATGTGATCTTTAACTTAAAAATCTGATTTTCATTTACTTTCCTTCCTTCCTTCCTTTCTTTCCTTCCCTCCTTCCTTCCCTCTTTTCCTGCCTCCCTTTCTCTTCTTCCTTCCTTCCTCCCTTTCTTCCTTCTTTCTTTCCTTCCCTCCTTCCTTCCCTCTTTTCTTGTCTCCCTTTCTCTTCTTCCTTCCTTCCTTCCTTCCTTCCTTCCAGACTTGAAGCCTGGTCTTCATGACTCTGAGTCCAGGTATCTCTCCACCATCCTTCTATTTTCTTTCCTTCCATTCAATTTTTAAAAATTAACCTTGATAGATATCAACAAACATGTACCTTTCCCTTATGAAACTGTGAGATTTGTTTTAAGTGAATCTTAAGTTGAACATAATAATAAAACACATTGCCCTTGTTGTCAGTTTCCTTTTCTGCACTTTTTTCCCCTATTCTCCTTTGTACTATGAGAATGGTTCGTTAATGTTTTCTTTCTTTTGTTCTTCTTTTGGCATCACCTTCTGTCTTATGCCTCCTTCTCAAAAATTTAATGCCCTTCCTTGGGCATTATTCATTTAAATAAATATAGTTTATTAATTTTAAATAAATATCAATAACTAAATGTTAAATTAATATTTAATAAATTGAATGAATATGTAAATAAATATTTATTTAAGTAAATATAGTCAAGCCAAATAAATCTACACATTGCAGAAAAGGTAGGAAAGATGATTCTTCATCAGTCTTCTGGAGCCATGATTGCTCACTGGCTAGAGTCTTAAGTGTTTCCATGTTATTTTAATTTACAATATTATAGTTACTGTATCACTTGCTCTCTATCTTAGCCATCCACTTTTAGAAATGTGATAGTGACAAGAACCAATGCTTCTGCTGGGCCCAGTGGTTCTGGGGGGCCTTGGCCCTCTCCATTACACTCCACTCCCTACTCCAGTGAGGTGCCCATGAACATTCGGACTTGACTCAGTCTTCGGGGATATTGGTCCCTAAAGAGAATGGTGAAGCTCTTTATCACCCAGTCTCTGGCTCCTTGTGCCACCACCCTAGAACCCGGAGGAAAAAATCTCTTATTGCTTAGGTTCACCTCATACCTGAAGTCTCCTCAACATGGGGGGTAGAAAGGTGCTCCATTTACAATGCAAGTTACTGATAACGTTCAGCTATTTATTACTTCTACACAAAAGAAATATTTAACCAAGAGATTCACAAGCATGCAGTGGCAAGGACTTTAAAAAGTAGCCTTAGTTTCTTATAACCACTGGTTGGTGTGCTCTCTAGGAAAGTTGAGACCCACAAAGCTTGGTGGCACAATAGTGCCAGAGCACCTGGGCCTGAAGTCAGGAAGATCTGAATTCAGATCTGAGCTCCTGCATTTACTAGCCACGTGAGCATGGGCATGGTATATATCCTGTGTCTGACTCAGCTTTCTTACCTGTAAAATGGGGATAATAATAGCACCTATCTTACAGGGTTGCTGTGAGGATCAAATGGGGTTATCTTCATAAAGAGTGGTCATTCCCTTCCCTTTCTCCTGAATTAGCCTTTTGCCTAAAATTAGGCTCTACAATGTCTCCCCTTAGGTGCAGATTTTTTTTTTCTGCAGCTAGACAAGGTTGTTGAGCTCATCTTCCTGCCTGAGGTGGTGGGGGAAGAGTCAAGAGCAGCAGAAACTACTCTTCCTTCAGTTACAACTAAGAGCTGAAGGTATTCCTTATTCTTGAACTCTTAAGGCTGATACCAAGGTGGGGCACATCCATTTCAGCATTGCTATTTAGTCATCTGCCTTCAGGGAATGAAACACAAAGCAGAACAGGTAACCCAGATGCCCAAGGCCCAGGATCACCTTGCCTTCCATCATCCTTCATGGGAAACCCAAGGAGGGAAATCTGCTTGTTATAGCTTAAGTCAAAGAAAGAGATGGATGGAAGGCAGAGGCGCTCTAGTATTATCATTATTGTTATTTTAGGTCTGCTGAGTCAATGGCTAGGAAAGGGATAGATTCATCATCCCAAAACACAAGTCCTTAGGTGCTGAGTCACACATATCCCCAGAATTTGGAAAGGGCACTGTGCAAACCGTCTATGGAATGGCACCTGGAGGCCCATGCTCCATGGGGTATAACTTCCACTAGACAAAGAAGATCACAGTGGTTAATGAGAAGGAATATGATTAAGATTATATAATGTTATAGATAATTATATGTAATAACAAATTATTATAGATAATTATATAATATATTAGGGAAGCTAGGTGGCACAGTGGATAGAGTACTGGGCTTAGAATCCAAAAGAGTCATCTTCATGAGCTCAAATCCAGTCTCAGCCACTTACTAGCTGTGTGACCCTGGGCAAGTCACTTATCCCTGTTCACCTTAGTTATTCATTTGTAAAATGGGCTGGAGAAGGAAATGGCAAACCATTCCAGTTTCTTTGCCAAGAAAATCCCAAGAAAATCATAAAGATTGGATATGACTGAAACAACTCAATAACAAAATACAGTATCATATGTAACAATTATATATTATTATAAATAATTATATGATATATCATTATAGTTATATATTATTATAAATAATGATTCTGTATTATCATCTACAATAATATATTTTACAACATATTACTATGCTATGTATTATTAATGGAGGCAATCCACTCCTAGCCCTCTACCCCTCCTCTCTTCACCTAGCTCAGAGCCAGATCACAATTCTTACACATTCTCTCTTTGTTTTTTTGTTTTGGGGTTTTTTTTGGGGGGGAGGGCAATTGGGGTTAAGTGACTTGCCCAAGGTCACATGGCTAGATTTTATGTGAAGTGTCTGAGATTGGATTTGAACTCAGGTCCTCCTGACTCCAGGGCTGGTGCTCTATTCACTGAGCCACCTAGCCGCCCCCATTCTCTCTTTGTTACTACTCCTTTAAGATCTACCCTCCACAGCTGAAATTGATTTTACTTGTGACTATTCCCACGTTGCCTCTACACTCCTTAACTCCCCATCTTCTTTTCTGTTCGGGTCTCTTTTCCTGTTTAGTAATATATTATTTTACATCAAACTATCTGTATGCACATGTGTTCAGCTTTCCTTTGCCAGTTTGAGAGGAGTAAATCTCATGAGATGCCTGCTCCCCCCATCTGTGCATACACAGTTGTGTATTCTTCTGATGTGCACCAGTTATGAGAATTAGTAATTCCCCCTTATTTCTCATTTCTTCCCTAGCTCTTCATTGTTTCTTCCCCTTTGATTTCCCTCTTAGAACTAACAAGAGTACAAAACCATACACGGAAGTGTCTTTCTTAACCCTCTTCTTGACCTTTAAATAGTGGGATCCAGAGGGGACACTTGCTTCTCTCTCCCCTATCAAAATTCAAGCATTTTATTGGCTTTTGACCCCTTCCAAATGCTCATATGCATTTTTCTTTCTAGATTTATCTTGGGTTTGCATGTCAAAAATTTTCCCCAATTCTGGTCTTCTCATTCCTAATATTTGAAAGTTCTCTATTCTATAGTCAAGATACATTAAAATATATATTTTAAAATTCTGAAATTAATGAACAGCAAAAAGAGAAAACATTTCTTAATATAAAATAGGATAGAAAAAGACAATTATATGTTAAACCATGAGTCTCTATTATGTATGACTTACTTTTTTAAAAAGTACATTATAAATTCAATGTGTACTTTTAAAGTTGTCCTGCTTATCCGGTTCTCTCTAAACTTCCTTCTGCTCTTTTCTATGCATTTAAAAAATGTTTCACTGCAGAACCAGAACTCAAGCCATACTACAAAGTAGTAATCATCAGAACAAGTTGGTCCTAAGTAAGAAATGTAGAAGATTAAGTATATGATAGCACAGCAGTCTAATGTTTGATAAACTTAAAACACAGAGTTATTATTCTATGAAAAATGATGAGGAATGGGAAAATGTTTGGTAGAAACTAGTTATATAATGGCAATTCCCACCATATAGCAAGATACACTCCAAATGGATACATGGCTTAGATACAAAGATACCATTAACAAATTAGAGGAACAAGGAAGAAATGACCTTTCAGATCTATGGATAGAGGAAGTGTTCATGACCAAAGAAGGGATAGGGAGGATTGTAGAAAATTAAATGGATAATTTTGATTACATAATTTGGTAGGAGCACAATCAAAACAGCTAAAAATCAGAAGGGAAAAATTGCTAATGGGGGGGGGGATCTTTACATTAAGTTTCTCTGAAAACATATTCCAAGATCTATAAGGAACCGAATCAAATCTATACAAATAAGAGTTTTCCCCAAATTGACAAGAATCAAAGAACATAAACAGATAGTTTTCTGAGGAAAAAAAAATCCAAGCTATCAATATCCTTATGAAAAATGCTTCAAACCAGTAATAATTAGAGGAATTCAGATTAAAGTAACTCTGAGGTGCTACTTCACATCCATTGGATTGACAAAGATGACTAAAAAGGAAAATGGCAAATGTTGGAGAAATTTCGGGAAAATATGCATTGTTGATAGAATTGTGAAATAGTCCAATCATTCTGGACAACAGGTAGAAACTATGCCTCAGAAGTTACTAAACTGTGCATACTCTTTGGCTTAGCTATGTCGTTATTAGACAATACCCCCCAAAAGATAAAAAAAATACCCAATAAAATGACCCGTATGTGCTAAAAGATTTATAGCAGGTCTTAATTTATTTTGGGGTTTTTTGGTAGCAAAAAACTGAAAACTAAGGTGTGCCCATCAACTGAAGACTGGATGAACAAATTACGGTATAGGTATGTAATGGAATACATTATATTAAAGTGAGGGGAATACCCGCCAACTTTTGTGGGGGATAGTATTCCTAGAAAATAATATGAAAGTCAAAAACACAGATGTTGATACATTTAACCTATGGGAAGTAAGGTTTTAGATTCCTGTGACCACAAAAACAATTATCTTTTGCTAGACATTGCTGAATATATACCTTTCTATATACAATTCTTTATAACAAAACATTGATTCTTATAACGTACACTTTTCCTAACATAGTAACAATGAAATAACCCGTAAAAGCAGTACACAAAATAAAATTGGTAGTAATCAAAACACTTTTTCTTGCTAGTATTTCCTTAGAATTCTTTGTACTAACATCTCAATTTAAAAACCATTGATTTCAGACAAGATTCACTTTTTATAGCACATGAAATCCATGGTACCACAAATACTGTACAGCAAATAAAATTCCTTTTTTTTTTTTTAGACAGGGCAATTAAGTGACTTGCCCAAGGTCACATGGCGAGTAAGTGTTAAGCGTCTGAGATCACATTTGAACTCAGGTCCTTCTGACTTCAGGGACAGTGCTCTATTAACTGCACCACCTAGCCACCCCAATGTGACCCTTCTTTTTTTATGTAAATAGCATTTAATTTTTTTCCAATTGCAGGGAAGTTAGCTTTCAACATTCATTTTTATAAGATTTTGAGTTCTAAATTTCTCTCCCTCCACTCCCCCTACCCCACTCCAAGAGGACAAGCAATCTGATACAGGTTATATGTATGCAATCATGTTAAACATATTAAGTAATAATTTCTTTTTTTCTCCCCATCTTTCCCCTACCCCCACCCCAAAATAGTGAACCTACTGAATACCCCTTCCCCCAATCTGTTCTCTTATATTCTCCCTCATCCCCCCCTCTAACTTTCTAGGAGGGAAAGATGGATTTCTATCCCCCAGTGTCTGTATATCTTATTTCCCAGTTGCATGTAAAAAACAATTTTTTTTAACATTTATTTTTAAAACTTTGATCTCCAAATTCTTTCCCTTCTTCCCTCCTCACCCACCCCCACTGGGAAGACAAGCAATTCAATATAGGTTGTACATGTGTAGTTACACAAAATGTTTCCATAGTAGATATATTGTGAAAGACTATATTTCCCTCCATCCCATCCCATCCGACAAATAAAATTCTTTAAATGGAAACTTAAAAAAAAAACAACCTGAATCTTGCCTTTCTGTGCATCAGATGGCAGTGTGAAAGTGTCGTACTCTCTTTTGTACATCTACAAACCTCTCTACCTTGTCTACTCTCTGCAAACCAAGGAAGAGGTGGCAAAGACTTTGGTCACTGCTATTAGAAGGTACAGAGACTGGGGAGGTCTTGACATCACCTCCAACACTGTCTTTCACAGATGGTGGATAGTGTTGGATATTGTGAAGGATGCATCAGATTGAAACATTTTTCTCCTTTTTTGCAGATATGATGAATTGGTGATTCGTTGACAACAAACTCAAAGCCGAAGCAGTGGCTACAGAGTTTTTAGCATGTGGTTTCTCTAGCACTTTTATTTCCTCAATAAGCCATACATATCAACTTTAAGGCCAAAGGACTTGCACTATGCTTTGGGGGTCATAATTGCAACACAGAACTTGAGTTTTAAAGGCAAACAACGAAAATATACAATGAACATGTGAGGAGTCTTTATAATGGTAGGTTGAACAAGACCAAGTAGGAAACCAGCTGCTCCACAAACTTGCCCACAGCAAGTCTCTCATTTTTTTCTACTGCACATAGCCATGAATGGACTGCCAATGCAAAAGGGAAAATGAGTTTACTGATGAAATAATGCAAATGCTTGAAGTTGCAAAAATTAAATGCAGGAATGTTGAGAGCTGACTGTACTGTTTTGCAGTGAGAAATGATGGAAAGAATGAATGGTTTCAGTGAAACCTGGGAAGTCTTGAATGAACTGATACAGAGTGAAATGAGTAGAATAAGGAGAAAATTATATTCAAGAACAATAATAATATTGTAAAAACAAAAACAGCTTTAAAAGATTTAATAAGTTATCAATACAATGACTAACCATGATTGGTGACCAAAGATGAAACATGTTACATATCTCCTGACAGAGATATGATGGACTCAGAGTTTCAGAGCACGTGTGTGTGTGTGCGTGTATGTGTGTGTGTGTGTGTGTGTGTGTGTGCGTGCACATGTGTGTGTGTGTAGCCAATGTGGCGATTTATTTTTGCTTATTACACGTATTTGTTATGAGGGTTTTAGTGAGAGAAAGTGAGAGAAGGAAGAGGAGCTTGGATTTTATTAATTGAAAAAAATGAAAATTAATTGAAAATATTTCAGTGATTCTCTTTTGCTTATTTTCTCTTTCTTCCTTCCTTTCTTCCTCCTCCTCCTTCTCCTCCTCCTCCTCTTCTTCCTCCTCCTCCTCCTCCTCCCCCTCTTCCTCCTTTTCTTCCTCCTCCTTCTTGTCTTCCTTCTTCTCTCTCTCTCTCATTCCCTTTTCCCCTCACCCTCTCCTTAAAAAATAGAGATAATCCTGGTAATTTGGGACTTTCCTTATTAGATGTTCTAGATCTCCTAAGGAAAAAAAAGGTAAATGGTCTGTCTCTGTCTCTCACACTAGGTCTCCCTATTTTACTTAGTCTGCAAATTCAGTGGCCACACAGGAGCCTGATGCCAATAATGATTAGCATGGAAGCCTTATTCGTGTTCTGTTTTTCTGATCTGAGTTGGTTCATACCTCCTTACACAATCTGGTGGTCCTCTGCTCCCAGGGACTCACTGTGTTTGTGCCAGATTTAGCCCTTCTGTGGCTCCAAACTCCTGAGCTCAAATGATTCAGCTTTAGCCTCCCCAGAGCCAGCAGGAGAGACCACAACACACACACACACACACACACACACACACACACACACACACACACACACACACACACACACACACACACACACACACACACACACACACACACACACACACACCTCTCTCTCTCTCTCTCTCTGTCGTCCTTTCTCTCTCTTTCTCTCTCTCTCTCTCCTTTTCTTTCTCTCTCTGTCCCTTTGTCTCTCTGTCTCTCTCTGTCTCTCTCTTTGTCTCTCTGTCTCTTTGTCTCTCTCTGTCTCTGTCTCTGTCTCTGTCTCTCTCTCTGTCTCTCTCTCTCTCTGCAATTGCACAATAGTCAGATTTTTAAAAATTCACTTTCTTTAAAATCACACCAGTTCTTTTAAGACAATCTTTGCTTGTCTGAATGCTTTTGTACTGATGAATGTTGTATCCCTGAAATTCACTATGAGTACGGCAGCTAATATAAGAAGCATGGATTTTGCAATCCTAAGTGCAAGTGCCAAGCAAATTAATAGGATTTGTTCGATGAAACTTAGATTCAGTTGAAGGTCTGCACTTGAAGACCTAGAGTGCTGCATGTGACCTTGAGGCTGCAGGTTCCCCATCCCTGGCCAAGAGAATTCGATAATGGCTTAGTGTTGTTCATATACTTTCCTTTTTCATTTGGAAGAATCCCTAGAAGGCTCGGTCTATTTGTGACACAAGCCTAGACAGCCTGTCACAGATCCTTTTGGACCTTAAGTCCATTGGATAAAGTTTTTCTGCTGGCCTAGAAACCCTGAGTAATCCACCCCAAGTATTTAATCCCTTTTCCTGGAAGCCTTGTCCTTATTTGGGGCTTACTTGCTCTTGTTTTCTCCAGTCTCTAATTGAACTTACTTCTCCTGTTGTTGGGGGAGTTTCAATTTCTGGTTAAGAGAATTTTGCTTTTGACCAGGATCCATTGGGGAAATTTCAGCTGCCTCTTGGAATAAGGAACTGGAAGAAATTTGTTGACTTCAAAGGGGATTGCTAATGGTAACGGACCCCAAAGAAAGCTTGGTATGATTGTGTAGAAGGGGGCCCTTGGAAAATGTCCTCCAGGCCCTAGTTAGATGGACTTTATATTCTGAGACATTCCCAGAAGAGTTTTCAGCCAGGACATTTTGGTTTCTCACCACAAAGTAAGGAATGACTTCAAATATCCCTGGTGTAGCGATTACACCTTCCTTCTTAGATGGGAAGCTTGATTGTTTTTTCCTTTTTTAAGTCAGTCAGTGATTAAACCTTGTGTGATAGGTGGGCTCAATGTGGCCTGGCACCCTTTGGCTCTAATTTAAAGGCACTCATAGATCATTGAACATCTAAGAAAAGGAGATTTACTTAGTCTTTATCTTAGAAAGGACATCCAACAAAGACACTACCGCAATTACCTTAAGTAGATAAGCTCCATGTGTGAACACAAGTCTATGTGGAAGCATGTCTTATCAGCAGGTGGGGCTGTGGTGACTAGTGTAACGCTGGGTTATCTGCCCAGTCTAAAGGATCCTAACTCAATGTGGTTGGGTCATTTAATGCCATTAGGTGTCAGAAAACCTCAGCAATATAACTGGAGGCTGCCAGGAAAGTACATCAAAGAAGACCCATCATGAACCTTGGTTCTATGAACCATTCAAGCCCAGGGAGAGTTTTGTCACCTAACCTGTCTAGGGGTAGGGGTTGGGATATTTCTGTCACCACATCTGAACTGTGTATGAGGGTTCAGAGTCAAGGGGTCTCTTCAGTGGGTCCCCCTATAGCCAGTGCCAATGTTGTTGTGGTACTTGATACCCAATGGAGACCAGTGTAGATAAGGTACCTGCATGGGTAAAGGGGAGGGCAAGGACCCCGGGTCCCTTGGAACCAATGGACTGTTGTTGCTACACCAAAGGCTTTGTTTCTCACCCAAAGGAGGAGACTAACTTTCAGTCAACGAAAGGTCCCTAATCCTTGAGAGGGGAAGCTCAAATACTCAGACAATCTTCTAAAGAAACAGGCTTTTTTCCTGAGTTTGAGAGCTTGATTTTCTTTTTTCTTTTTCTTTTCTTATTATTTTCAGCTTGGTGAAGGACCTTTTTAGCAAGTAATAAGACAGGTGGCAACCTATTATTTTTAGACTAGACTTTGTATAACAGTTTTATTTTGTAAAATTTTATCACCATATTTTTGGAATTGCAGAGGAATGTGAATGGCCATATTTGATTATGAATTATACCACCCAAGACTCTAGTGCAAGGCACTGGAGAAGAGATTAAAATAAAATAATATAGACCCTCTCCAAGTGACTAAAGCATTAGCTGGGGCTTGGAACTTTGCCAAACACCCTCCAATACATTTTTTGGGACAGCAAATATCAAAACTGGGCAGAGAATATAAAGATGAGGTTGACTGATTTACTCAGTCAATTCACCTCACCTTACTTAAAAGTGACCAAGTTCTCCCTGGGTCCAGGTAGAGGCAGCATGTCTTCCTCCAAGCATCTCCTTCTTTCCCTCCAAAGTGGTGTCTTGACAAATCAAGTTTCCATCAGTTAATCAGAAGTGCCTTCAAGTGAATGCAGCATGGCTTGAACCACAAATGCAGGGAACACAGGAACTATCACATAGGTGAAGCTTAAAGACTGGGGGACAGGGGTGTTTTGTGAATTTCTTCTAATTAAACTATAAATAGGGGCTGTTTTCACTCAAGTTCTGATTGGTGTCTAGTGACTTAAATAAGCTAGTGACAGATTTGCTTGCCAAATTTTAGCATTGGCGGTCTGTCCTATGTAGGAGTTCCAGACTTGTTTATAAATACACAATTTTTTAAACCAACCTATACCACATATATGCTTAGCTTAATATTGAAAAGCAAGTTATGAAAATAAACATCACAATGTTTTATCACAAGATGATGGCCTAATACAAAATTAGAAGCAATTATGTCAGGGCAACAAACATTCTTACTATAGTCCCAGCTACTTCCCCCTCCCCATCCCAGAATGATACCAGCAGGAACACAGAGACAGTAGAGAAGACAAGACTAAACAAAGGCCTGTCCATCCCATCCAGGGGTTCAAGAGACAAGCAGATCCTGGCCCTAGTAAAAAACCCAAATCCATAAATGAGGTTGGAGATGTGAGCAAATGAAAGAAAACAATTCAAACAATGAAGAAATATCCATAGGTTAAGAGAAGCCCAAGAGATGCTGCCAAGAAGGAACTCAACAAGTATAAATGGGGCCTCAGAGAAAAGAATGGCACAGGCATGAGTTGTCTCATAGTAACCAAAAATGAAATGCGATTTAAAAAAAATGCTATTAGAGCTGTGGAGCAAAAAACCAGGAGATTAAACAGCTTAGAAATGGAGATTGTTACCCAAGTGATAGGTCTCCTAGAAAATTAGATAGAACTTAGATTCCACGCGACAACCATGAATATTAGAACAAGGTAAAAAGACTGAAAAATTAGAAGAGCCTGTAAAGTATCTGCTATGAAAAACCAACTGCCTTGCAGAACAAGTACAGGAGAGACAATTCAAGAATGACTGGACTCCCTGAATGCCATGACCAAACCCCAAACCTGGGTAATATATTTCAAGAAACACTTTTTTTAAATGCCATGCTTTCTTTGACTCTTTAAATGGCATCATTTGAAGCTGCAATCTTCCAGTGAAAGGTGAGGGAGAGATTGCCTTTCTCGGCCTGAGCATCTACACTGTGCTACCTCAGTTCTCTCACTCTTCCCAAACTGAGACAGAGGGACTAAACTAGGCAAACATTTGTGCCTCAGGCTGCTTTTTTACAAAAACGCTTTTTTATGATCTCAAGAGAATGAGTAACTGGAGACAAACATAACTGGGCTTGGAACATGAGATTATGAGTATGAGAGATCTGGAAGTCCCATCAATCTGAGCTAAATGGCATAGAATTCAGGTAACTACTCTAGTGCTCTTGGAGAGAGGATAGGCTCCAGACCATACATTTTACCAGTGGATGTTCTGGGATTTGTTTGAACTGTGCAGAGCTGAGTTGAAATGCAAAATGCCTTATCAGTAATCCTGCAAATTGCTTTATGTTCTGATGAGGTTTAAGTTTCAGTCTCTAGGAATTTGTAAAAGTAGTAATAACTAAAGTTACTGAGACATGGTATATGTGTGTATGTATGTGTGTGAAGTACTTGCTTGTGAATATGACTATCTTTGACTATGTTTGGGATGAAAAACACCCTTCATCCTTAATTTAGTGGAAAAAAAAATAAACACAGAGATCTCTTAGGATAAGAATAGGAGTTTATGCTCTTCCCCATGACTCATCATTGTAACTCAAGTTACAAAAGATAGTGCCGGAATTTATAACTTAACTTATTCAAGACCCCTCCCTGACTGTTTCCTCTCTCATTGGTGGAGAGGCATACTTCACTAAATTCTTCCCCAACTGGGACAGCAAGAAAAGAGGGGGGGATGGTCCCACCAAGGTGGGAAAACAGACAAAGAAAGATAAAAGTGATTGGCAGAAGCAATGGAGAAGGAGGAAGGGAAAGTTAACAACTCCAAATTGAGAAGTTTTCACTTATCCCATACAACTATGTCTGGAAAAAAAAAAAGAGAAAACATCACAGATCTTCTAAAAACTAGAGGGTAAGGTAAAAATAGAATCTATTGGTGACCCCTCTGAAAAAAAATTCCCCATTGAAAACATCCAGAAAAGTCAAAGCCAAAATCCAAAGCTTCTAAGTAAAAGAAAAAATTCTGCAAGTAGCCAGAAGGAAAGAGCCCAAGGAGCAAGAAACCACAGTCATGATCATACAAGACAATGTTGCTCTACTTCTCAAAGGGAGAAAATTTTGGAATATGAGCTTTCAAAAGACAAAATATGAAGGCAAGAGTAACAACCTATTAAAGTATAAATCTCTTGGCGGGGGTACTTTTAGGGAACTCTCCATAAAACAACGAATGAATGAACAAATATTTAAAAATTTACCATATGCCAAACATTGTGCTAAGCATTGAGAATACACAATACAGAAGCAAAGAAAGCTCTTTCCCTTAAGGTGTTTACATTCTAACGGGGAGAACAGTACCCAGAGAAGAGTGGTGGGGGGGAGGGACATTTTGGGAAAGAAGGTTATGGGATGATGAATGAGGCTTTGGATGACTACCCGGTTCCATCCAAGAACAATGTTAGAACTGAAGGGTGAGAAGAAAAGTTTTGGCACACTGTGTGTATGTTAGAAAAGGTTTAGAGGTGACTGGAGAAGAGAGAGAGAAGTGAATGATGGGATTTTCCCTGAGATTATATTCCCAGAGAGGGAATCAATAGTCAGGAGAACGAGTCCCCAAATTACAAATTCCTCAAAGGCATCGTCTCTAGTGTAGGCAGCAAGGGAGATGTTGAGGAGACTGAGGAGGTAGCCAGAGAGGAGAGAAAAGGGTGGAGCAGAACCCACTTCTCATTACAATTCCAGAAAATACTTTTTTTTGAATACTGGAGAGAAAAATGATCCAGAAAGCAAAGAAGAATTTATGGTAAATACATTTTGTCAGTTTAAGTCAACCCAGAGACTCCCAGAAGCCTGAGGCGGTAGGCCAGGGGTTCAACCAGAGAGGTCTAAGGCTAGGAGCACATCTCTCTGAAGCAAGCTAGGGAGCTAGCACACCCCAGCAGCAAGCAAGATTAAAACAAACAAACAAGCAAAAATTTGTCATTCTCTCTCTTTTTCCTGTTTCACTGGAAGTAGTTAGAAAATAGGAAGTTATGACCAAGTCATTTGTCATGATTATTGATCATAACAAAGGAAAAAGAACAAACCAGGAGGGTACCTGATGTCTCCTTTGACCTGTGAACTTTGTGACATTCATACAACCAAAAGGAAAAGATCTGAACAAGTTCTGCACACACAAAAGTCGAGTTTGGACACTTGGAGAATCAAGCCACAGTGCACAGATTCCCTAGCCTGGTACTAAAACATTTGTTCACTTCTTTTGATTTTGAAAGTTCCATTGTGAAGATTGAACCAGAGATTGAGTGAAAACAACAAAAAAAAGAAAACACAGTTTAATCGGGTTCATCTGTGTGAATAGTGAATGAGTTTTATTTTAAGGAAATAAATCAAATGTCTATTTAAAAATACTGATTGACTCTACCTCAGCTTATAAATGGATGTCATATTGGCAATATGTTCACGCTTGGAGAGGGCACGCCTGCCTGATCCTGCTGCTTTATCAGGTATAGCTTTGAGGTGCTCTAGCTGTGAGGTCTGTGGGAGGGGATTTTTTTTTTTTACTAGAAAAGCAGAGACCCTGAATACTGAAGGAAAAAAAAAAGAGTCTGCATTGTTAGTGGAGAGTTCTCTTTTCTCGTGGTAACCTAGCAACCAAACTACATCCCTTTGATGGAAGGTGTTCCTACTAGAAAATAGCTTTATGAATGGTGTCAGGGTCATCTTTAGAAAACAAAATTAAACCTCTGCAAAAAAAAAAAAGCCTACCACCCAGAAGATGGGGGGTGGGAGAAATCTCACAACTCAATTATTCAGCAGCACACAAATGTGCCTGTCAGGTCTTCCTAACAACATTCACCCCAAATTTAATTATGTGAGCCTGGACAGCATGTGAATGGCTTTGGTGGAATTGGGATAAAAAGCCTGAAGTCACGCAGCTTAAGGGCATTGGAGAGAAGGGCACAACATTTGGAAGGGAGGTAGTTTCTCATCCATCAGTACGCAGAAAATCTTCCTAGAAGGTGTTTTCTTTGGTTGGATGTCTTAAGAATGAGGATACAAATGAATAAGCATTCCTTGGGAAACTAAGAATTTAAATGGCCCTCTCTTCAAAAAATAACTTAGGGCAGACTGAAGGCCAGAAGGAACTCAGGAAGCACTAAGGCCCTCTGGATGGGTCCATTTGTCCTATGAGTTTGTGTCTCCTCCTTACTATGTGACTGATATGTTTGGCAAAGATTCTACAAAATAGCCCTTGTCATGTGACAGCTTCCCATAGTCAATCTAGAACTTTCTTCAGTGTTTCTTTGTGTTCTTCCAATGTCTTTCCAAAGTTGGTGAAGTCATCCAGGTCCATGACTCATTCCATGAGATTTTTATATCCAACTAATGCCTATACACTTGAGTGTGTGATCCAAGCCACCTTGAGGGCTCCTGGTGCTTTTCAATAGTCAGAGACATGAGTTACATGGAAGGGGCTGGGTACCCAAAAGGCCTCACCATCTTTGGAAAGGCAATCAGTCAGCTAATAAACATTTATTACATACCTACAATGTGCTAAGCACTGACTAAGGATACAAAGAAAGGCAAAAACAGTCCTTCCTTTCAAGTAGCTCACAAAGTAATGAGGGAGACAAACAATGATGTAGAAACGCACTATATGCAGGATAAATAGAAAATAATCAATGGAGGGAGGGAAGCACTAACAGTAAGGGGGATAGACAAAACCTTCCTATAGTAAGTTAGAATTTAGCAGGAATTTGAAGGAAGCCAGAGAAGCCAGGAGGCAGAAATGAGGAGGGAGAGAATTTAGGGAATGAGGGACAGCTAGTGAAAACACCTGGAGTTTGGAAATGAACTATCTTGTTCAAGGAACAATGGACAGACATCAGAAGGACTGGTCAAATCTATCTCTGCAAATGAAAATTGTCTTTTCCTTGTCCTTCCCTGACATAGGAATCTAATTGTGTAGTTCTATTACTGAAAACCACCAGTGTCTTGTCAGTCAATACATTTTATGTGCCAATTTCTTCATTTGTCAAATGGGGATAATAATAGAATCTATTTTACAGGATTGTGGGAATCAGATGAGATTGACCCATCAGTCAACTAGCAGTTACTGAGGGCTTATTATGTGCTAGGCACTGTGCTAAGCACCAGGGATAAAGAGAAAGGCAAAAGAGTCCCTGTTCTCAAGGACCCCATGGTATATTGGGGGGACAACATGTAAAGTGCTATGGCAAACAAGACACTCATTGGATAAATTAAAGATAATCAACAGGGATGACACTACAAATGGGGGATTGGGAATACCTGGAGTATTCTTTGGAGTTGGGTTTCTGCAGCATTCAGATCTTCCAAATCATCTTCCATACCACTACTATAGGTGAATCATAGGGACTGCTGGACTCCATGATGATGCTGTTGACCAGTTATTTCTTTCAGATGGTTCCTGACATCTCCTTTCTCAGGCAGAAAAGTCCACCATGACATTTTTCTAGGAGTTTACAAGTAATTGAACTAAGGATTCTGTGGATGGACCCTCAGACACAACCCATTTCCCATTCTTTCAAGAACATGTCTCTCATTCTAATGAGCCAGTCAGTCCTCCCATTCTCCAGGCTGTGAAGTCACCAAAGTCAGGTTTTTCTGACTTTACTCCTGAGTTGGGGGAATCAGTGCTCTTGGGATGTTCTATGCTGTCTCTGGTTTCTCTTTTCCTGGAAGTTCTTCACAGGCTGCATGAGTGATAAAGGTGTTCAAATACTAAACCACAGCTTGGAACTTGCAGTAAACTGCTATAATTTTGATTAAGCTGGAGTTCATTTCAATTCTCATGGAAAGTTCAGGCCTACATGAAATAAGAGCAGTGTGTCTGAGGCTTACTCTGATATAGCCCCAGTGGGAAAAGTCCTTGTCACTCAGTGCAGAATGTATTGAACACAATGGTTACTTGGGATTAACTGTTCTATGTAGGTGGACACTCTATATTCTCCATCTTTATGGTGACTTCTGCACAAGTTTGTGAGTCCAATTAGAAGGGATTCAAAACCAATTTTAGATGAGGACAGGTCAGCATCTTCATAGTCAAGAGTGATCTTTTTGCTAGATCCCATATTTGTTTCTTCAAAGAACATACCTGTAGAGAACAATGGTCAGATTGGACAGTCAACTCATGCTTCTGATATTGCATGGCCAATGATACCTTCTGGTGATAGCTTGTTGTTTCTCCTAGTTTCTGCTTTACATGTAGTCTCAGTCAGATAATAAACCTCTAAACATTTCTCAGTTGGTCTCTCACACATATAGTTTTTGCTGTATGCTGCTCTGATGGACACTGGACATCACCTAGACACATATTTCTCTGCTGTTTTGTTGGATTGGATACTATTCTACTAGATACAACTCTTCAGTTGAAGTCTTTACCTTTGACTATCTACCTTATGCTCTTTATCCCACTTTTTATTCATACATTTAATTTTTGACATGATCAGAATTTTTTTTCTAGCATTCTTCTTTCTCCCCCTCCCAGAAAGTCATACCTTATAACAAAAGATATTTTAAAGAGAAAAGGAGGAAAAAGAGAAAAAAGTCAGCAAACCCCATTAATACATTGGAAAAGTCTGAAAATATATGAAACATGCCACATCTGTGGATCTCCCACCTTTGCAAAGAAATGAGGTGGAGGCCTCTGTTTAGTTTCTAATTCCTTCCACACAAAAAAATGCTACTATAAGCATTTTGGTATATATGCAAACTTTCTTCTTATCATTTGCCTTGTTGGAGTATAATCCTAATAGTGGAATATCAAGGTTGGAGGGTATAGGCATTTTAGTCACTTTATTTGCATAATTCCAAATAGCTTTGCAAAATTGTTATACCAATTGACAGCTCTACCAACAATGTATGTGTGCTTATCTTTTTACAATCCCTCCAACACTGACTTTTCCTACCTTTTGTCATCTTTGCCAATTTTCAGGGTGTGAGATAAAATCTTAGGAATTTTTTATTTGTCTTTTTCTTTTTATTACTAATTTGTAGCATTCTTTCATGTTAGTTAATAGTTTAAAAGTCTTTTCAGAATTATTTGTACATATCCATTGATTGCTTACCTGTTGGACAGTATCTTTTTGTCTGATATATATATGATGGTTGTTTCTATATCTAGGATGCCAAGCCCTTGTCTGAGAAATTTAATAAGGAGATTTTTTTCCCATTCCACCACTTCCTTTCTTATCACAGATGTATTTATTTTATTTGTGCAGAAGCTTTTCACTTATACATAATCAGTCACCAAGTTTATCTTTATAATTGTTCCTATACCCTGTTTGACTATGAATAAATCTCCTAACCATAGCTGTGACAGTTACATGATCTGCTTCTCTTTTCATTTCTTATGTATGATTTTTAATATTAAGGTCAACCATTCATTTTGGATTTATTATAGAATATGATGTAAGATTTGGAAAGGCATAATTTCTGACAGATTGCTTTCCAACTTTCCCAGTGAATTTAAAAAAATCAAATAGGGAGTTCTTTTTAAAGTAATAAATGTTATCTGGTTTAATCAACACTAAATTATTGAACTCCATTGTTTCTGGTTTCCTTTGTCTAGTCTGTTCCACTGACCTACTTCTTCATCTGTAAATCAGTACCAAGTGGTTTTGATGACTGCTGCTTTAAAACATAGTTCGAGTCTAGAAGTACCATTCTCCTTTACTCTCTACTTTTTTTTGTTTAATTTTCCTTGTTTTTCTAGACCTTTTATTTCTCCAAATGAATTTTATTTTTTTTTATCAAGTTCTGAAAACTTGATAGTTGGATTAGTATAGCAATCTAAATGTAAATCAACTTTGGCAGTGCCTTTTTTTTTTTTATTACATTGGCATGCCCAGTCATGAGTCCTCTGTAATTGAATCTATGTAAGTATTTTGTGTGTTTTGATAGCTTGATTCCCAATTATTTTAAACATTTAGTAATTGCTTTGACTTGAATTTCCATTTCTATTATTGTTTTATGGATTTGATTATTTTAATATAAAATGCCCTTAATTTGGGGGTGTTTGTTCTATGGTCTGCAACTTTGCTGAAGCTGCTGCTTCACATAGTGTCTGCTGGTTCTTTATTATTTCTAAGTAAACTGTAATGTCATCAGCAAACAGAGAGTCTTATCTCCTTTTTGCCTGTCTTTATACTTTCGGTTTCTTTGTTTTGTCTTACTACTATTGATAGTATTTCTAAAACTATGTCAAATAATAGTGGGGAAATTAGACCTCCTTGCTTTATTCCTGTATATATTTGGAAAGTTTTTAGTGTATTCCCATTACAGATTATGTTTGCTTTTGGTTTTAGATAATACTTTTAATGACATTTAAAAGAAAAAGCTCTTTATGATAGTTTATAGAGTTTTAGCACAAATTATTGCATTTTGTTGAAGGCTTTTTCTGCTTGTATTGAGATGATGATGCATTTTTTAAAAATATGGTTTTATTTTTCCTAATGTTTCCCAAGTTACTTCCTTGCATAATCCAACATTGTCATGATTGATTTCTTTGATGAATTGTTATAGTTTGATTGACAGTATTCTATTTAAAAATTTTGAACCAATACTTACCAATTATATTTGGCTATATTATGTTCATTTTGGTCTTTTTTGCATCCTCAGCACTTAGCATAGTGCCTGGCACATAAAAAGGCATTGAATAAATGCTGGTTTACTAACTGAGGTCAAGGGAAAGGGTAGATGTCAAGGTCAGACCTCTTTTTAGGAAGATCCATTTGGCAGCTCAATGGAGGGTGGACTGGAGTGGGAAGAGATTTGAGGTGGGTAATCTAACCAGTAGATTATGTGATAGAGGTTACAAAGGTAGGAAAGACAGGACTTAAAAACTGATTGGATGTAGGGCCTTTGATTCTATACAGAACTGAAGTCTCTACAGTATCTATTTTAAGTTTCCTCCTCCAAAAAATTTCAGTATTATTGTCCCCTACCCCCTTTTTCTGTTGGGTCTCAGAAGTATCAATTCCTGCACAATATAGAGAAGATAGAAGTATTGCCCTTGGTAGAAATTTTCCTGTATCTCCAATCCTGAGGTCTATTACTACCTGGATGATTTTTTTCCCACTTAGATAAAATTATTATTACCTCAAGTTTCTATTGTATTAATTTCTCCTATATTGATTCTACTGTAATTGATTTTATGCTGTATTGATTTTTATAAGTAAGTCTGCACCGGTCTAAAGCCACTTTTCTATATCCTTGAGTTGAACTCAGGAATTTAGCTTTTGCTATGAGTTAGATTAAAAGAGAAGTTATCTGTTACATTAGCAGCCCATGGGATACTTCTTGGACATCTGTTTTTTATCTCTAAGCCCCACAAGTTAACTTGTTATCATCCTCAAAGGATATATTGTCTATTCTTTCATGTCCTTGTGCATTTAGGGGAGTTTTAAAAATCTCTTCCAGGGAGACAGCAAGTCTGGTAGTTTTAATCCCCTAGCAAAGATTACAAAATGTTGATGGGTCCCATAAAACAACAAACGTTCCTTAATTGTTACAGAAGAACATGATTAGCCTTACCAAGGCCCCTTCTTTGTTGTGAGTTAATAAAGAGGGTCCTCTTTTCATTGAGGTTGCTGGCTTTATTGAGGTGGCCAGTCTGACCCACTTTGCTAAAAGTTATATGCATCATTGTTAATAAACTGATCTTGCTTAGAGTCTGTACTTGGTCTACCTTTACTAAATTTACTTGGGACATGACCATTAGAGAATATCTCTCTTCCCCTCATGGCAGTGCTCTTCATTGGGATTCCTTTCTACTACTGAATCAATCTTTTTTTTTTTGCCATCTCATCCTGTACACTCCCCTGAGACACTACAAGTGTTTGTTTCCCTTTTATTGTTTACCATTGACTAGATTGGTATACATCACATATCCCTCTGAATCTTCTGTATTCTCTGTCTATGTGCCTACCCATTCTGCAGTTTAGTTTCCTCCCAAAACAAAAAAAAATGTTGATTCATTGATAGGCAGAATGTTATGAGGTTCAGTCCATGTTGTTTCAGGTTTATTCTTTCTCTATCACTTCTATTTCAGTTCACCTCCCCTCTTATCTTCTATACTTCTTAAAAGAGACACCTTAGTCATATTTTATTGTTGTTGTTTTTAATTTAGATTAAAAACTCTCTTTCCTTGAACAATTTATTGTGGCTTCCTTAGTTGTTAGATTTATTTGCCTTTTATGTATTTCTGTTATCTGAGTGGTTTGTAAAGCAAATAATTTGTTCAAATACATATTTTTTGTAAAAATACTTCAAATGCCTCTCTTTAATAAATCCCCATTTTAAAAAAATTGATGATTACACTCAAATTTTGAGTATGTCAACTTAGTTTGCATCTTGAACTCTTTTGCAGCTTAATTTGCATCTTGAACTCTTTTGCTCTTTGGAACACATTCCATTCCTTTTTGTGGTTTCTTGTGTGTGCAGGATAGTCTTGTGTAAGTTGAATTTCCTTTCCTTTGTATTTTAAGGTCTTTCTCCTGGTAACTTGCTGAATTTTTTACTTGTCATTAGAAAATTGTTAAATTTAACACCTGTTTTCTTGGAATTGCAGCATGAAGTTTTAGAGGCAGTCTATAGATTCTTTTGCTTGGCACTTTGTTTCCTATATTCAGAAGTTCTAGATAGTGTTTATGTGTGTATGCATGTATGTTATTCTTCACATTACAGTGTTCATATTTTTTGTCTTGTTATATTTTTCTGGAAGACCTATAGCCCTTACATTGCATCCCTGCATCATTTCTTCTAGAATCTAGAGCAATAAATTTTACTTACATAGAAACTATGTCTTCTTTTAATATTATTGGGTTTTTTTTGCTTTTCTTCTTCCATTCACCTCTGTGTATCTGGATCCCCAATCACTTTATTTCAATCCCAATAACTCTTTCTTTTCTTTGATGAGACTTGCCACTGTGGATTCAAGCTTTAATGTATAAATTATAAGACATTTTATTTCATTTATTTTTATATCACATATAAATAACTGATAAATTAAAAATATAGAATATAAATAAAAATACATAAACAAAGAAATAATTACTTTTGTTGTACTAGCCCATAAATTCTACTTTCTGGATTCCTTTTTCTCTCTTGACCCATTAGGGAACACCCTGTTATGGTTTCATGTTTAACATGCCTCATCATGTCTTAATCAATTTTCTCTTCTCTTACAATATTTATTCAGAAATACTAGAACATTTAAATGCCCTGGAAGTTGTCTTCTCTTCTGTTATTAATATCTTTCCTCTTTGTTCCTCTGCTTGTGCTCCAGGTTTTTAACCAATTTTTTTCCTCCTGAGATCTTTAGAAATTTAAGTATTTTTTTTCCCTTTATATTTCCCCATCTTTGACTATCCAACTCTTTCCTTTTTGATGGTGCCTCCCTTGATGACTAAAGTTCAAAACTGTTTCACTCTCCTCCCACACCAGAAAATCCACTTTTTAGCAGCCTCAGTCTCTGCCCCAAGTGGCTTCTGGTTGGGGGGATGGCGGTGAGTATAGAACTTGCCTCAGCTAAATGCTAGTTTCTTTTCATTAAGACTGATAGAGCCCTACACATATACTAGAGCCCTGTCCCAGTTCCCTCTGTTCCCTAGTTTTCTGACTGTGTACTTTTATTTAGGTCACTTATTCTCTCTGGGGTCTTTTACTTCATCTATAAAATTCGAGAGCGACCTCTAAGATACCATCCACTTCTAAATCTATCTTACTATGACCTAATCATAAATCATGAAAAAAAAAGTAACCCCTATCCCAATAGGACATTCCCAGTCTTTGACATGAATTCTTTATAATAAAGAACAGAGATGCTCCTAGCTAAATAGCCACTATCCTTAGGCTCCTATCTGTCTTTCTTCCTTAAACTCAACTTCCTGGTACAAGGACTTGGGTGTCTTGGCAGAGATCTCACCTTACTTTATGGTGAGTATTCCCTGTGCCACCTGATGTTATCCTCTGAAGTCTAGACTACCCGTATTTACTTTCCTTGTAATGTCTGTTTCTCCACTAATTAGCCCAAAACTGGAGTTCCAAGTTCACCAGTGTTCTATCTCCAAACCTTTCCCATTCAGACGTGGAGATAAGTAGGCAGAAAGAGAGAATAGGTACAAAAAAGGCTAAGCTCATAGCCAAGGCAACTGTCTCTTCTACCACCTGCCTCGCCTTGCTGGTGTAGATAGTGCCAGCTGAATCCTGAACAGGATTTAAACTCATCCCTACAGATTGTTGGAATAAAAACAGAAAAAAAGTATCTTTCTGATAATAGTGTTTGTAAATGTTAAATGGAATTGCTAAGGGAGGGCATGGATCCTCCTTATTCAACAGACTTTAAAGCTATTAAGAATTCTTATCTGCCTGGTTTTCATTAAATGTAGACCTGGCCAAAAGCAGAAGGACTGACTAGATAACTCTTTGAAGTCCCTTCTAGTTCTAGGAGTCTACAGAACACAGTCTAAATGTTTTCAGATGGCAGGGGGCGGAGGGGGATGGGAGAGAAGTTTGTACAATTGGGACAAACTCACAGAAAATGTTTGCTTTCAGAAAAAATTCCCTTATTTGGTAATTGCTAATTGCCAGAGCAGCTTCAGTTCCATTGCCATGGATACAAGTACAGTGATAGTCAAACTTGGTTGTTTTTTTTTTTTTTGACACCATAAGGTGTTTCAAAGATGTTCGTGAAATTCTCAAAATTTTTCAGAAAAAGTATGGTTTTGTGCCAGTTTTAAGTTACTCTAAAATTATTATTTTATTCATTCAAAAAAGCCCAAACTAAACATATTTATTGTCTTTTATAATAATTATTACATAAGGTATTTAACTTAGTCTTCCCCTTTTAAAAGATAGAAGCTTTGTTTTCACATTACCCACTCTTAGTCTAAGGTCTTTTCAGTTTCCTTCCCCTCTTTTCTCTGAAACACTCTTCTAAAACTTTCAGTGATTTGGTCCATGCAGTGACCTAAGGGTTCTCACATTTCATTAACACCTAGTCTTCATTCCCAAATGTATTTAGTTTTAACACAGTTTACATAGTTTTACATAGTATGCACTTCTCAATGTCCCTATGTCCTTTTCCTCTCCCCTCCTCAATAAGCCATCCCTCGAATCAGTAATTTTAAAAGAAAGGGGAAAAAAAGCCAATTTAGCAAAATCAAACAAAATATCAAAAGAGTCTGAAGGTACATGCAATACTCTATACTAGGGCTGGGGAACCTGTGGCCTTGAGGCCACACGGGACTCCCTAGGTCCTCAAGTGTGGTCGTTTCAGTGTTCTGTGAAGTTCAGATTCAGTCAAAGGGCCACACTTGAGGACATAGAGGGCCACATGTGGCCTTGAGGCCACAGGTTCCCCACCCTTGCTCTATGCCCATAGTCCCCTACCTCTTCATTGAAGAGAAGTTACATTTTAATCAACCTTCTTCCAGGTCCGAGGATGGTCATTACAGTGGCCCAGCATAAAACTTCATGCTATTGCATTTTACATTTTTCATATTTTGCATTATCATTATTGTGCTTCTGCATTTGTTAGTCACTGCATATGGTTTTTCCTGGATGTGTTTATTTTATGCCATATCAATTCATCTCCCCATGAGTCTCAGAATTCGCCACATTCATTGTCTCTTACGGTGAAGCAATGTCCAATTACGTCCATATACCACAGTTTGTTCAGCCATTCCCCATTCCAGTAGTCCCTACTTTGTTCCCAGATTTTTGCAAACCACAAAAAATGCTGTGATGAAGATTTTAGTGTATATAGAACCTATCTGTCTTTGATCTCTTTGAGGTAAACACGCAGTAGTGGGGAACTCTGCATTGGATCATCAAAGGGTATGAACATTTTGGTTGGCTTTTTAACCTAAATATAGATTGTCTTCCAGAATGGTGGGGCTCTTTTACAGATCTATAAACAGAATATTAGTGTGTTCTTCTTTCTGAAGACCTGCCAACATTGACTATTTCCATCTTTTGTCATCTTTTCCAGTGTCCTGGAGATGAAACCTCAGAGTTGTTTTGATTTTCATTACTCTTAATATTAGTCATTTGGAACACTGTCTTATGGTGGGGGCAATATTTTACCATAGTATGAGTCCTGTCATTGCACTGACAATTCCTGTACAGCAGAACCTAACAGTACTTGTGTCCTTGGCATATTTTTGGCATGACCATCACAATACCTTCTAATTTTCTCTGCTTGTCCATTTGAATTTTGAATGCTTTATTCTTGGCTGCAAATTTTCTACATCCAAATTGCCTTTTACTTTTGTTGGCCCACAATCGGCAGAGAGGGTGTTTGCTGATTACTGATAGAACATGTCTTTTTTTCCATGTGTAAAATCGCCAATGGAAACTCCTTTTTTCAGACTGGCTTGATTGCCTTAGCATTATTGTATTCATTGGGATGATTCTTTTAGAGAGTGGGGAAAGGGGAATGTTTGAGTTGAAAAATCCAAGTCATCCATTTCCCCTCTTTTCTCCTGTCCATGCAGGAAATTCCCAAAATTAATGTTTCAATATCTAGCACACTGGTTAGTACATGCTGAAAATCCTTTTTTGGGGGGAGAAGGGAGAAGGTTCAAACCTTTGATTTTTATCAGTTAGAGAACTCCTGGTATGAAAACTCCCTTTCCAATGTAAAAGGTCATCTTTCCCTCAGTGTCTTTCGACAACTTAATGACTTGCCTGCAGTGTTTTGGCTTAGAAAGTTGCCTGGGACATTGAGAGGTAACATGAGATTCATTAATAGTCACATAGTTAGTATATTCAAAGGCAGGACTAGAATCCATGTCTTTCTGGTTCCAAGACTGATCCTTAATCTGCTAAGCTTTGTCACCTTAAATATGCCATAGAGTGATATAATCTTAGGGGTAGAAGGTATTTTAGGGTTAATTGTTTAAACCAATAATTTGACAAATGAGAAGTGTTTGTGATTTGACCAGAATAGCAAATGGACACATCTAAAAACATCAAATTCTGCAGTTTACTCCGTAGTGAATCAGTGAATTGTACAAGGCTCCCCCAGCTGATAATAATATTCAGTTAGGGATAACAGGGCCCTTGCCAACAGCTCCATGCCTTTATCCACCTACCCTTAGTCCCTCTTCTCTCTTCAGACAGCAAAGGTTTCCATTGCTTCTCCTGGCCTTCTGGCTTCTGCCTCCCATGATCCTTCAGTCCTTGCACCTAGGAAAATGATACTTATCACCTAGGAGGCACAGTGCATTTGAGCCCTGGACCTGGAGTAAGGAAGACCTGAGTTAAATCTGGCCTCAGTCACTTACTAGCTATGTGACCCTGAGTAAGTCACTTAACCTTTTTTGCCTCAGTTTCCTCATCTATAAAATGAACTGGAGAAGGACATGGCAAAGTACTCCAGTATCTTTGCCAAGAAAACCCCAGATGGGGTCATGAAGAGTTGGACATGACTGGAATGACTGAACAACTGGTACATAGTACTTAATAAAGTGTTATTTCTTTCTTTCTTTCTATCCCTCCCTCCCTCCTTCCTTCCTTCCTTCCTTCCTTCCTTCCTTCCTTCCTTCCTTCCTTCCTTCCTTTCTTCTTCCCTCCCTCCCTCTATCCCTCTCTCTCTCCATCCTCCCTCCCTCCCCCCTCTATCCCTTCCTTCTATCCCTCCTTCCCTCCATCCTCCCTCCCTCCCTCCCTCCCTTCCTTCCTTCCTTTTATCCTCCTGTTCCTATCAGCCTTTTTGAAGATAAGGGGTGACATTCCTCCCCAGAATCTGGAATTTTGCCGCCTCTTGAAAAATCCACTGGGGCACACCTGATACTTGAAATTACACAGCATAGCATCCAATTAAGTGTCAGTACCTACTGGAATGAAAATGAATAAACCAGCCTCCCAGGTAATAGGCTCAGGACCCCATGTACATCCAATATCCCACAAATACATGCAACAGACGTAGCCCCAAACGAAAGTGTCACTTGGCAGGCAGCTCCAATGATTACAGTCTGCATTTCATCCTAGTTGGAATATATTTCTGTGTCATGGCAGTACATGTATATCCACATGGCATAAACATGTGCACAATGGCAGAACTACCTAGCTAATGGGTTAATGCCCCTATTATATAGGCATAGTACCAATACAAGGGAGATGGGCAGAATGAGGAAGAAGAATCCGAAGTGCCCCTAAACTTGAAACAATTAACACAGACAACAATGAATACATGTGACGATGGGGGATATGGGATATGAATTAACATTGGCATTATCTTCTGAACGTGTACACACCTCCATTCCTCAGGTTTAATCAGGAATCTTGTAAACTAATTTGGTCACAGCTCAGACATTCCTAACCCTCTTGTGACCAGCCATCTTTTCTGCCCCTCCACCTGTGCCCAGGTTGGCCAGCCCCATTACTGACCTTTAAAGGGTGCGTCTGTACCCTAGGAGTCTCTGTGGCTGAAGCAGCAAGCAGACAAGGCATTTTCCATTATTTAAATTTGTTGTTGGAGTAAGGGGCATAGTGCCTAGGGATTTTGCAGCTTCAAATGCTTGTTCCTATCTCACTGGCTGCAGCAGACAGTCTTTGCATGACTGGCAGGCACTCTGTCTTGCTTAGAGGCTACTGAGGTGAGATGAACCCCTAGTCTCTGGTAGTATTTTGAAAATAGACAAGTTGATCATTCGCTCCACAGTTAGGTTTGGAGCAGCTTTCCATCAATCTGCCAACTTCAGAACAATCTCACCTCGTTGAAGGTTTCGACAAGAAACATGGGAGTCATTTCATCGTTGTTGCTTTCAGTGTTCGTCTGAGCAGAATTACTCATGACTGTGTCCAGTCCTTCTTTTCTTGCAACTGACTCACTGTTGACATAACACCCCCTAATTCCTCATTGCCCCTAACCTTCCCAATCTCTAGGACAAAAGTTCTTAGGTTTTTTCTGTGACCCTCCAGTCCCTTCTTCTAGCTGGGAAAATTAAACTTTCCCCAGACCAGAGGCTACACACTTCCCCTAAGTTAGTCATTCTCCTCCCATTGTTTTCCTTCAGAGCTTTAATTTTAGATCAAGATTTAGCCATTTTTATGGTCATTGTGACCATGTCAATCTTTTCTCTGAGGATGAATTTGAACTTAAGAGTTACCTCCTAGATTTTTCTCAACATATCTTTTTCTATTGTTAGTCAGAATTTTTATTTGTTTATTCCTCTTTCCATCCCAGTTTTTATATTGGGACTTCATGTCAGATTCTGCCCCTGCCTGCACTCTTGGTGGTCAGGCCTTGCTTGGTTCTGTCATTGCTATAGTCTCAATCCTGCTGCTTGGGCTATTCTGGATATGGCAGGTAGGTCTACA
Organism: Pseudochirops cupreus; assembly: GCA_028627135.1. Lineage (NCBI taxonomy): Eukaryota > Metazoa > Chordata > Mammalia > Diprotodontia > Pseudocheiridae > Pseudochirops > Pseudochirops cupreus. The sequence continues at coordinate 193,394,293 of CM053583.1, forward strand.
CCCTGATCTCTGCAGGAATCCCTGGCTTCTGGCTCAGTCTTTTGGTGGATAGATGTCTTTTTGGCCTTGGCCCAGCTCTGTCTCCTTCTCCTTGTACTATACTCTACCAAGGATTGTCTTCATCCCTCACGGTGGCCCCAATAGGCCACAGGCTTTTAAAAAGGAAAATCAAAAGGGAAATAAAAAAAAAATTAAGGCATGATTCTGTCGATCTTTGCTGTGACATTGATTAGAAAAGAAAGAAGGGTTCCATGGAATCCATTGAATTCAGAAAGTAGGGGAAAAATATCTCAAGATTATGAAGAAAAAAAATGTTACCAAGAGATATAGGCCACTGATCATAATGTTAACAATCACTCTGGAAGACCTGGGGTGCTTTTTCTGCAAAGGTGCTGGCCCTGTGTCTTCCTAGGACCCTGGCACCGAATGCCTGGGTGCCATCCTGGGTTATCTGGGTGCTCTACTTATACTGTTTTGTGCTGTGGTTCTGTTGTGGGCTGCTTGAGTGCTGTGCCTTCCTCCACCCTTGGCTTGTCAACAGTCAGAGCATTTTCAGGGCTCCCTCACTCTTCTTGTCCAATCTAGTTAAAAGTATTTCATCTTGGTTTTCTTTATCGTTATTCTTTTAGATGAATTTTAAAAAGTCCTGAAGCATCTTTGGGAGAACTGGGATCCTCTGGGAGCTCTTGGGTCATTATCTTAAGAGAAAATCTCCAGTTTCATTAAATGTTGTTGGGATGACTTGGCTTAATTGGGTCTCTTGTTAGTCTTTTTCTAAGCTATTTTTTTCCTTCCATTGCTTCTCATAATTTTATGAAACACCAATGTTCATAATCTTCAATTATACTTGTCTATATAAGTTTGCAAAGTAATCCATATGCTAAGTTGGTGCGGTTCATGGCTGCCATATTGTGTCACCTGGTAAATAATTATTGTGTTGATTATATTATGCATGAAAAAACGTGGCAAATGAGATCCATAATCATTCCAAAGAGTTTGGCCCTTATTTCCATAGAGGAAAACACAAGTGGATGAAGGATGCCTATTGTCCAGACCATCCAGTCTGTCTTCCACTAGTATTCTCTTGTTCTGTCATCTTTAGTTGTGTCTGACTTTTGTGACCTCATTTGAGGTTTTCTTGGAAAAGGTAATATTTCCACCCCTAGCTCATTTTACAGATGAGGAAACTGAAGCAAACAGGGCCAGATAGCTATCAAGTGTCTGAGGTCAGATTTGAACTCAAGAAGATGGGTCTTCCTGATGGGGGACTGGTACTCTGTGCACTATGGAGCCACCTAGCTGCCCAGACTATTCTCGTTAAACTAAGAAAAAGTAAGGAAGAGTAGCAGGTTAGGTGACTGGGACCTTTGTGGCAAAATTATGAAACAAGCATTGAGTAGGATGAAGAAACACGGATAGGTTGCAATCCCTACAGTGCTGAGATCATGAATCCATTTGAGGTTCTGAGGGTGAATATACAGTTTCCTTAAATAAAACACAGAATGCTGTGTTCCTCATTCCTGATGTCCAACATGCTAAGAGATGCTGACAAACAAAAATTGTGCGTCTTGAAGTAATAGATTGTAAAAACACAATCCTTGAGAGTAGGAATTCTGTTTTTCCTTTTCTTGGAACTCCCAGCACTTATCACAGGGTCTGGTAAATAATAGGTGCTTAATAAATGCTTTCAACCCGTTGGTGATAATAGGCCTTAATGTCATACTGTAGGAGGTCTCATAGTCTAGTATTCTCTAACTCTGATGTTCTCTCTTAATAGAGAATCGCCGGGATTACAAAGTTAGTTTATTCCTTTAAATGACTTGCATACTACAGAGACTATTGGGTAAAGAGGAATGTGAACAGAATGATCTTCATCAAGTTAGTCTGAATAGGGGAGTATGCAGTAAAAATATTGGAAAAGATGGCATTTTATGTTATTTAGAATGATCAAAATAGAGAGCTGGATAACCTTAGCATCCAATTAAAACCCCTCATTCTGTAAGGTGGGCATGTAGATATGTAAAGATTGAGCAATGTATTCAGTGTCACAGAGCTAGTCAGTGGCAGAGCCGGCACTGGGGGCTGCAGAGACCAAAACAATAGTAGCTAACATTTTCACACGTCTGTGTTTGACTTTCAAAGCTTTCCATAACCTGCCTCCTTTTACCTTTCCTGTATTCTTACACCTTCCTCCCCAATGTGTGCCCTTCACTCCAGTGACCCTGTTCTCTTGGCTGTTCCACAAACAAGACCCTCCATGTCTAGGGTCTTTTTTCTGACCATCTCCCATTCCCACAAGGCTCTCCTTCCTCATCTCTGCCTCCTGGACTTCCCTGGCTTCCTTGAAATTCCAGCTAAAGTCCACTTTCTACCTTTTCTAGTCCTCCTCTATCTTAAAACCCTCCCTCTGAGACCACCCATAATTTATCCTCTATAGATCTTGCTTGATCGTAGTTTGCTTGTTGTGTCTCCCACTAGACTTCAAGTATTTTGAAGTCAGGGACTATTTTTTGCCTTTCTTTGTATCCGCAGTACTTAGTACACAGTAGGCACTTAATAAGTGCTATTTGACTGATCCATCAATCTCATTTGATCCCCATCAACCCATAAGGTAAATGATATCTCCATTTTACAGATGAGGAATAGCTAGTAAGCATCTGAGGATGGATTTGAACTAAGGTCTTTCTGACTCTAGCTCTGACATGCTATCCACTATACCACTTGGTTATCTCTAGATTCTGTTCTGCTAACTACCTAAGCCACTCCCAGGCTGAGATGGCATCCAGCTTTTGGGGAAAATGTAATGGTAGGGAGTTGTTCCTTTGGCGTGGCAGAACTTCTCATTCAAGTGGACAGCTGCCATCAGGACCCAAAATGAATCTCTGTCTGGGACAGAGACAGGTAAGGAAATATTGTCCAACTGAAAGTGCCATTGGGTTTGATTTTTCATCTAGAACCTTGACTCCTGTATCCTCTGACGATTCTCAGTAAAAGTGTAACTAGCACATCTAAATTCTGAATGTATTAATTTCTTAATAGATCTGAGACTTGAAGTTCCTTGGGGATAATTCAACAGAGTCTTGATTCAATGTAGATCTCCTGAGTCCCAAACCAAAGCTATTCTACTAGCTAGGATTTTTTTTTCCTTTTTTTAAAAAAATTATGAAATAGAACAAACATTTCCATAACATAGTATAATAAAAAAAGATAATCTCACAGAAAACTGTGAATCTATTATGTGCAACTTGCCATTTCTTTTATATATATAATAAATTTATCATGTATGTTTCTTTTTTTCTTTTTCATTAATTTTCTTCCCTTCCCCTCCCACCCTAACCTAGAGATATTTTCTTTTGTTACTTATAAAACCCTAGGGAATAGTCCCTTTTAAATGGAAAATAAATTAGGACCCCAAGAAATTCAGCACTGACCAGATTATTAATTAGTTCAGTTTATTAATCAGTGGCAGAGGTTAGAAAGCAGAATTCTTGACTGACTGTGATTGACCTGAGAAATCATCTTGGTTTATGCAAACTGGGAGCTCAAGTCAAAAACTTCTAATCTCAACTTCAATTTAAATCTCCTGTGGTGGGGAGACCCCTTAGAGCTCCCACATTTAATTTCTTGGCTTCTATTTTTCCCATTCATTGAAGCTTCCCATTTGTAACCTACATATGTGTATGAGATGCAAAATGCTGAGCAGTGGGACTTAGTTATCTGTTTCTGTGCAGAGCATCTTGAGGTATCCTGAGATGAATATACAGCCTTAATATACCTCTATAAAGAGCAAAATAGAACATAAAACCAAGCTAAAAAAAATTCCCCAAACATCTCTTTTTAATCAAGGAAAAGTATCAGGGTTTTCTAAGAAAGCATGTCTTATGAAGTCAATAAGCATTTATTAAGTGTTTATTATTTGCCAGGCACAATGCTAAGTACTGGGAGTACAATTATAATCACAGATAGAGATGAGTTCTTGCCCTCATGGAATTTACATTCCAATGGTGAAGACAACACACAAAAGTGAGATGAAAAACTAGGAGGGAGGGAGCTAAGCGATAACAGCATAATAATAATGGAGGATTGTTGTTGGTGCTTCTTCTTTGTTCTCAAAGAGGACCATGACATCAAGAAGATGATGCCATGACTTGCAAGTAAATAGGATTTAAGTGAGGGAGGGCTGTGCAAGGTCACCAGCCTCACTTTCTCCTCTGGAACCATCTGGGTCTGGTGGCAAGATGTAGATCAGGATGACTGGAGATGGTCCCCAGAGAGGATTGTAAGATGCTGTTAAGTCACATAGTGTAGGGTATTAAATGTTACCCGTGAATTTAAAAAAGACCAGAATTAAATCCTGTTATGGCAAGAATTTATCTATGTGACCTTGGGAAATCAGTAAATCTATGTTTATATTTCTCATATATAAAATGAAGGGTTTTGACCAGGAATGGGAAACCTGTAGCCTCAAGGTCACATGTGGCCCCCTAGGTCCTCAAGTGTGGCCCTTTGACTGAGTCCAAACTTCACATAATAAATCCCTACAGATAAAAGGATTTGTTCTGTAAAACTCAGACTCAGTCAAAGGGATGCGCTTGAGGACCTAGAGGGCCACATGTGACCGTGAGGCCACAGGTTCCCTACCCTTGGTTTGGACTCTATGGTCTGTAACGTCTCTTTTACTTCTGAGTCCATATTTTAGTCTGAAGCAGTTATTAGAAAATAAATATAATCTGAAATCTCATGTAACTGGGGCTGATGGGTGAGTCCTTTATAAATTTGAGTTCTTTGATAAATTTGATGAGTTGATAGGCTCTCTGACCAGGATGGAGAAAGACCCTCTACATGGGGGGTATAGAGAAGGGCGCTAGTACCATGTTTACAAAACTCTGATAACAGTCCAGTTAGTTCTAGGTAATAGCCGGAGGTACATTCAAGATGACGGGGTTTTTTGGTTTTTTTTTTTGTTTTTTTGTTCAGATGACAGATTAGGCTGCCTCAGAGCACCTGGACCCTAGAGGACAAGGAAGGCTAGGTTGCAAAGCCTCTCTCCTCCAGAACTGAAAATAGCTGCATTAGGGTAGGACAAGGACTTTGTGCTTAATTCCATGGGCTCACTCAAAGTTCTCTAAGGTAGGTCAGAACCTAGACTGAACTGTGTGGGCCAGAGAATTTTCTCAGCTGCAGAGATGGAAGCAGTCAGGGCAATGTTAGTGCTCTTGCAGAAATACAAGGCAGAAACATACATGTGATTGTTCTTATGTATTGGGAGGGTCTCTCATGAATGGTATAAACCCCAATCTTCTGTATAGAAGGGGAGAAGGGGAGATTCCAGTGCTATAGGCAGCATGATCCCAGAGTCTATCCTTCTAGGCATAAAAGGGAGACTTCCTAGGCATGGGCAGCCATGGGAATTACCTCTTGGGTTAGTCTAAGTTCAAAATTTTCCAAGGGAGGGGGGGAGAGAAGGAGGGAGGAAAGGAGAGAGAGAGAGAGAGAGAGAGAGAGGGAGAGAATATGATGAATTTCTTGGGGAAAAGAAGAGAATTGTTCACATAGTTCTGGAACAGCATCCTTTCTGGAAAGCCAAGTCATAACAATGGAGGGCAAGGTACATCTGGATCTCGCCAGGTTTCACAATTACAGTGACTGGTTTAGACAGTGTATTACTGATAGGAAGCTCTCAAAGTATTTTCACTTTCTGTGGGAAGTTTAAACCATAGGGTGGCACAATGTATGATTCTTGCTTTGTAAGGGGAGGCTGGGTAAGACTGTGAGAAAGAAGGACCTACTGGTTTCTCAAAGTATTACCCCGATGGCAGCCCAACATTCCTTTCCCTTCTGAGAGGAGCTTATGAAATATTTGAATGCATTGTATAATTTCATATCTGTTAACTACTGGGCTGTTAATTACTTGGGGAGAGCTTATGGGATATTTGAATTTTTAAATACTTCCATGTCAGTTTATGAGATTTTGGCAGTCTTTTGCATCATCTATGTTTTCTGTTGGTTGGAATAGACTGTCCTACCTATCTGTGTTGCTACTTTGAATGCTTCCATGTGAACTGGAGACCTCTTTTGCCCACACCTGTGTAAATCAAGATACAAGTTACATGTACTTTTATTTAGACATTTCTCAGAGTACATTATGAGATGAGGGGCATAAATTAAGCAGAGCGAAAAATTGTTGTTCTGTGGTTAGTCTTTAGACTTGCTTCATGTGAGGACATAATCATGGCTGTGCCACAGGTTACACTGTTATTCCCAATTAGTCCTCCCTGCAACAGAGAAGTATAAGATCAGGTCTTCATTACCACCAGGCTTAGTGGTGACATCTCTTAAATGGGTATTTCCAATGAAATAGGACTGTGGTTGGAGATCCCAATTTATTATAAATCAACAGGCTTGTATCTTTTCTCAGGAAAACATTGGCCAGTGTCTATTGAAGAGAGCAAACAAGCATGTATAGTTGTTCAGTCATTTTGGTCATGTTGGACTCTTTGTGACCCCATGTGGGCTTTTCTTGGCAAAGATATTGGAGTGGCTTGCCATTTCCTTCTCCAGCTCATTTTACAGATGAGAAAACTGAGGCAAACAAGGTTAAGTCTCTTGCCCAGGCCCACACAACTAGGAAGTGTCTGGGGGCAGGATTTGAACTCAAGAAGATGAGTTTTCCAACTCCAGGTCAGTGCTCTGTCCACTATTATCTAGTTGCCCCAAGCATATATTAAGCCCCTATTATATGAAACTCCTGAGAGACATTATGTTAAGCACTTTACACACATTCTCATAATTTTAAAAAAATTTGCTTTCTGGAGGGGGGAAAGCAGGGCAATTGGGGTTAAGTGACTTGCCCAAGGTCACACAGCTACTAAGTGTGTCAAGTGCCTGAGGCTGGATTTGAACTCAGGTCCTCCTGATTCCAGGGCTGGTGCTCTACTCACTGCACCACCTAGCTGCCCCACTTTACACATATTCTATTATTTTATCCTGACAACAATCCTGGGGGTGGAGCTATTATAATTCCCATTTAATGGTTGAGGAAACTGAGGCAGAGTGGTTGAGTGACTTTTCCAGGGTCGCACAGCTAGCAAAAGTGTCTGAGTTTAGATTTGAACTCAGGTCTTTCTGACTCTAAGCCCAGCTATCCACTCATCTCCTAGCTACAGGGTGTTCTTGTGTTTGACACATTGAGTAAAGGGAGCTGTGCCCTGGTGGAATGCCTATTCTTGGTGACAGAAGGAACATGGGTGAGAGGAAGGGGGGAGGATAGTTAAAATCCCATCAAAGAAACCCTCAATCAGTGCTTCTCAGGCTATGTTCAGGAACCCTCCCTGAAGAAAAAAAGGCTCTCATGGCCAACTAGCACATGTGTCTTCTGTTGTCTTTGTGGGCAATGGCAGCTGAACAGCTGATGTGAGGACCCGCCAACAATTAGTCTCTAAACTAATGAAGTGACTGAAAAGCTGGCTTCTTACTGGCCTATTATCCATCACTGAAACACTTTCTAGATTATTACGGTTTCCACCTTGGCTGAACAGGCATACACACAAATCAATGTCAATCTACCACTTAGAGATTTTTTTTTTCCCAGTAGAGGCTGATCTATTTATTAATTTGAAAAGACAAGAAAGCAAAAGGTATATGATTGAACAAAATGGAATAATAATTAATTCCTATAGATTGAATTGAAAGGAAATAAATTCAAATATCAAATTCTAAGTTCTGCCAAAATGTAAACATGATGATCACTAGCTTTGGCTGATTAGTCGAACGGAGATCAGGAGTTTGGATTTGAGTCCCATTCTGCTTTGGCATTCACCGACTGAGTTACCCTGAGCTAGTCACTTGCTATAGACCTTAATTCCTTTATCTGTAAAATAACCCGCCATTGCTAGTTGTCTTGACTTTCTTTTGCTGCTGTTCTTGAACACCAGGAGAGAGTGAGGCTGAGGACTTTGCACAGCTCTGCCTCACTTAACTCCAGTTCACATGTGAGTGGAGACACTCCCATAGGCATTGTGAATACTGCATTGCTGATACAGTCCTCTTTGAGAATGAAGCATAAACAATGACAAAATACTTAATGTATGCACCTCATAGGGTTGTTATAAGGATAAATGAAATAATATAGGAAAAGTACTCTGAAAACTCTAAAGGACCTTTCAAATATCAGTCGATTATTCAATAAGGTTTTCTTAAGTATTTATGATGTGCCAGGTACTGGGGATACAAGGGGAAAATGCACCAGTACCTTCCCTTAAGGAGTTTACTCTTTTCCACATATGTAAGTATGCACAAAGTAAATATGAGGTCATTTTTAGAGGGGAGAAATCAGAAAAAGTTTCATTTCAGTGAATGTAGCTGTTATGTTATCAAATTTAAAACAATTCAGTAGTTCTGAAAAATTTGCAAAAAACGTTTCAAAAGAAAACGTCACGTTAAAATCTCAAATTTTAAAGTTAAAAAAAATGCCACAAATTTGTACAATTCCACGAAACACTAGTTTGTAAAGGGAAGATGATTGTTTATGAGGTAAACTTGCAACATTGATGTGCTTCCTAATTTTGAAATACTTTTTGATGACAAATAATTACATCCTTCTCACTAAGCAAATTGATGGTAATATTGTTAGATTAAGAATAAATTAATCCTAGGGAATTTCCAGAAATCATAGAACCATGCTGTTCTCCCAAAAGGAAAAAAAAATCATCTGCAAATTTAGCATTTATATATATCTATATATAAATGTATCTACATGTACATATACTAAAGGTATATGCTTGAGGGAATCTAGGGAGTACAACGGATAGAGCATTGAGCCTGGAGTTAGGAAGACCTGAGTTCAAATGCAGCCTCAGATAGAAGCTTGTGACCTTGGGCAAGTCATTCAACCTTTGTTGCTTCAGTTTATTTGTAAAATACCTTTCAAGGTTGTGAGGCTCACATGTGGGGCGTGGTGCCTGTTCTATCATGAGCACTATGTAAATGTTAACTATAATAATTGTTGTGGCCATACCTTTAGCTGTACTACCCACATTGGCAGAACAAGTTCTTTACCTTGGGTGTCCTACAAAAATTAAATCACAGGCTGAGTCTTTCTATATATTTTAAATCAGCCTTACTATATTTGTACTACTAAAAGTGAATGGGAATTGCTACCATTCAATTCAGTTCAACAAATGAGCTTACCGAATACCTTCTACATCTAATTTCTGGGGGTACAAAGGTTTTTATTTTTTTAAATGCAGTCTCTGCCCTCACGGAGCTTCCAATCTCTCTTGAATGGCTTAAGGCATGCACAGATAACTGTGATGAAGCTAAAACTCCTGTATCTTCAACTGTAGCCCATGGGCTGTGAAAACCCCTATGTATTTTATTTTATGCATTTAAAAACATTCCTCTGAAAAGGGGGCCATAGACTTGGCCAGCATGCCAAAGAGATCCAGGACACAGAAAAAGATGAAGGTCCTCTGCTTAAGAACCAAGGCAAAATCCTGAAATATGAGGATAGACTAATGCAACATTGAGTGCAGTGCCCTGCACACACAGTAGGAGCTTAATAAAAGCCAGTTGATTGACTGAAGGAGAAATTATTTTCTGCCATTAGTAAAATATTAATATCTTTTTAAAGTGTTGCTGCAAAATTTGACTGAGGTTTGTTTAAAGAGAAGGTGACCAAGCTCATCCTCAAACAAATAATAGTAAGATCAAGAAAGCATTTATTTAGGGTCTGATAAAGCCAAGGCAGGGCAGGCAGGTGTCAAAGCAGATGGAGCGCCAGGTCTGGAGTCAGGAAGACTCCCTTAGACACTTCCTACCGGGGTGACTCTGGGCAAATCACTTAACCCTGTTGGCCTCAGTTTCCTCATCTGTAAAATGAACTGGAGAAGGAAATGGTAAAGCACTCCAGTATCTTTTCCAAGAAAACCTCAGATGGGGTTATAAATAGTTGGAGACGACTGAAACAACAACAAAGGATCCAAGGCACTAGGCAAGACCTTAAGCAGACTAAGACTTCAATTTTGTCTTCCAGGTGAGGCAAGTCCATGCTTTGCAAGCCTTAGCGGGGTCTGGCTTGTTTTCCCCTGACAGGGTCAAGCTCGGGACCCCACAGCAGAAGGAATCCTGTGGCAGCGAGCACCCCCGGGATGCTTTGGCTTCCGCAGTCGCGCGCCTGCCTCTGGGGTCCTCTCTGGGAGCAGGACTTCTCCAGGCGGTCCAGTCCATGGAGGTGCGAAACTTTCTCCATCCTCCGCTTCCTGGATCTCCTCCATGCTTTCCCTGGGTTTGCACTGGTCATCTCCAACCCAAGGCAAGCAGCTCCAGCCCTTCGGCCCGCCTCCTAAACAAGCAGTGGAGCGCTGCTGGAGATCTGAGCGATCTTGCAGCAGACATGCATGCATGCACACGCAGGATCACGCATGCATGCATCCTTCCTTCCACTCTGCCCCGTCTGTGCCTGCTCGCTGTGGAACCGGCTCCGGGGTCCTACAGCCGCGAGTGTGTGTGTGTGTGTGTGTGTGTGTGGTGTGTGTGTGTGGTGTGTGTGTGTGTGTGTGTGTGTGTGTGTGTGTGTGTGTGTGTGTGACGTGGGCAGGGGCAGCTCCCACCGCCGTTCTGCAGGGAGGAGCTCGTGATGCTTTATTAGCGCCCCGCAGGTTGCAATGAGGGAGCAGATTGCAGCTAGGAGAGCCACGGGAGTCAGCGAGGGGCGCTCTCCTTCCTCCGCCCCCCCCAACCCCCACCCCGCGCCTCCCGCCCCCGCCCCCGGGGCTGGCTGCCTCCCTCCCTCTGCCTCCTTCTCTCCCTCTTTTCTCCTCTTTCCCTCTTGCTAACGCCGGACCCAGGCGTCCTCGGCTCTGCCCGGAGGGACCAGGACTATTGCAAAGCCCAGGGCAAAAGCCACCTAAGCCCACTGCTTAGGGATCGCGCGGAAAGCCGCCCTCAGCCCTCGCCTCCTCTTCCCTGGCCGGCCTCTCTTCTGTCTTTCGCACTCACTCACTCCTTTTTTCTCCTTCTCGCACACTGGGTTTAAGAGCAAAGGGGGGAGAGAAGCTGCAGAGGAGGAGGAGGGGTGGGGGTGGGGAAGGAGGCTGGGATAAAAGCTCAAATTTCATTTTCGGTGAAGGAAAGCGCAGAAGAGCAAGGCTTTTTTATTTTTTCCCTTTTTTTAAAAAAAGAAACTTTTTTTCGGGTTGTTGTTGTTGCTCCCCTCCCCCCGCCCCCTTTTGGGGAGTTTTGCTTTGCCCAAGTAGTTGAAAAGTGAAATCGACTCGTGATGGTCCTCCTGTCCCTTTGGTTGGTAGCAGCTGCTCTGATAGAGGTTAGGACTTCAGCTGATGGACAAGTAAGTGCAACAAACAAACGGACAAACTCCACTCTTCCTCCCCCTTCCCCCCTCAAAGAGCTGATTTCTCCTCCCACTCTCAGCTCTCTTTTGCAGAAGCCAAAAGTGAAGACTGGATCAGGATGGCTGTGTGTGTGAGTGTGTATGTGGGCTGTGTGTGTGAGTGTGTATGTGAGTGTGAGTGTGTCTGTGTGTGTGTATGAGTGTGTGTGAGTGTGTCTGTGTGTGAATGTGTGTGTAAGTGTATGTGTGTGTGATTTCTTTTAAAAACAATTAACTGCATGGAGCCCAGGGCTTGTCATAGCTATGACTTGCCCCACTGTGCGGCGATCAGAAGAATTATTGGGGGGCAAATTTCTATCCACCTTTTGGCAAACCGGGATCCACCTCCCCCTAAGTGTCAGCTCATGAATGAGATTCTGGAGCAGAGTTTCCTTAAACTCTTTCTTTTGCCTCCTTCCGTTCTCTCCTGTTTTCCCTGGATTTTCTCTTTCTCCCGCGGTTGGAATCGACGAGGATAGACCCAGCAGCCAGTTATACACGTGTCCACAGAGAATCGCTGCCCAGTTTCGGGCTTGACAGATGGGGAGGGGGCCTGGAAACGTTTCCTGACTTTTGCATTTTCTTGCCCCACCACCCCTACCCCTGTTCCCTGTTCCCTCTTCTCCCCTCCCTCCTCCACAGCCCCTTCCACTACAGCTCCTCCTCCTCCTCCTCCCCCCTTTCTAAAAAAGCTAAGTTCTGTTTTCTTTTCCCCTTTCCCCTCCCCCCACTCTTTGGAGACTCAAGGTGAACGTTGTAAACTTAGTGGAGTCCTTGAGAACTCTAAATCGAAGGAAGTGGCTGCGTTTTGTAAATTAAATATGGACAGGAAGGCTGTGGTATGCACGCACGCAGACTTTCTTTGCTTGCTGAGTGTGCTGAGTCTTCCAGTCCGCCTGCTCTGAGCCAAAGCTATAAGCTGGAGAAACTGATTTGTTGTGATTCTTTTCTGAGCTCAGATCCCTGGAGTTCTGTCTTTTTCATGACAGATCTCATCCCCAGGGGCCTCCAGCAACCCTATGCCCTCCATCATCTCGTCTTTGGAATTGAAGCGCCTCCCTTGCTGACCAAAATCAGCTTCATTTAATCCTTTCAACCTGGCCCAGCTTCAGTGATTTTCAAAATAGGACATTCAGTATGAAGATGACTTAGTTGTGTCCCAGAGTAAGTGTTGGGGTGTGTGTACAAACATACAAAAACATGGACATACGTTTATAGACAATATCACTGATGAATAAAGGCAGAAAAAAACTGGCAAGGTTGCTTCACCCAGCACACTGATTTAGTGCCTAGCTACTTTCTAAAAATCATTTACTTGAAGGTAGAAAACTTTCAGGAGAAAATGCTCATTTGACAGGACAGGACCTCAAGTAACTTTTTTTTCTTTCTCTTTTTTCTCTTTCCCTTTTCAGGCGGGTAATGAAGGAGTGGTGCACATAGGTAAGCCTCATTAATTATTTTCACACAGTAAGATTTCAACTGATTTGGAAAGTTAGCTTAGAATTGTTTCTGATGGGTATCCCGGTGTGTGGTTGGAAGTGTTTGCTCCCATTCATTAGCTGCCTGATCTCAAGTGAAGCTTTCTCCGAATAGTTAGGGTGACAGCTTCATTCTATTTATTCCACACATTTTCCCTCTTCTTTTCTGATTAACAGGACCTTCTTAAATTCTTAATTTTTTCTCAAAATTTTTATTCTTTTGATTATTTCGTACGCATTATATATACATATATATGTGTATATGTATATATATATATATTTATATATGATCTTCTTTGTATATATGTTTCCTTGTTGTTTTCCATGTTAGATTGTGAGCTCCTTGAGGGCAGGGACTGTCTTTTGCCTTTTTTTTGTATCCCCAGCTTTTACATAGTATGGCACATAGTAGGTGCTTAATAAATACTTATTGATGGACAGACTAATTGTAGGATTCCAGAAACCTTACATTTATCATAAAAGTTTAATTCATTATTGTAATATACTTATATAGTAAATATTATAATACCCTTATATGTAACATTATACTTATAATAACTTATTGTTGACATTCTTCTAAACAGAAGAAAATACTTTCTAGGCAACAAGCTACATTCTTGTTCATTGCCTTTCTGTAAACAAGTCCTTAGTTACTTGGAAAAAAATGATCTCTGGGTAAAGAATTTGCTTCAGTGACATAACAAGGAATGTTAATAGTCACCTTTAAAGGAAGTTGTATTGTATGCCATACACACACACACACACACACATACATACATACATACACACATACACACACACGTATATGTATAATCCCTGATGGGGAAAACATAAATTCTAGCAGTTTGTTACTATTAGAAGATAAGGGAGAAGTCTACTCCCAATGTCCCCCAAAGAAGTTGTGTTTCAGACTAGTACAGCTGATGGAGAGAAGAGAAATTCTAGCAATTTGTTGCTATTAAGAGCTAAGCAGGAATTCTTCTCCCAAACTTGCCTTTTACCTACTTCTTACGTAAGTGTGTGGGTACCATAGGTTTTTTGTCTTAGATGATTAGAATAGGTCATAGATATTGTGGGGTGAGAAGGAAAGAACATTTTTTTGTTTTTATTTTGGGAATGTGGCCTTTACAGACAGTCATTTGTAACTTCTTTTTATTAGTAGCCCATATTATTCAGAGATCACACAGCTCAGATCTCTTATGCTTTTTGTTCTATTTATCATACAAACCATTTTAAAAGGAACTTTAAAAACAACCTATAAAATCTGTAATTGTATTGGCAGGTAATTCCTGGTGTGGGAATTCCCTTCTACCAACTCAGTGTCTGACTTGGTAGATAGGTCTTACAGAGCTGCCTGAGGGAGAACAGGGTTCAAGTCTTGCTTCTAACACATATTAGCTGTGTGGCATTGAGTAAGAGCTGCATGTTCTCAAGGCAGCTCCTAACATGTCACTATACCTATGGAGGAAGTTCTTACAAGGCTGACATCGCAACTCTGTAATTCAAATTACAAAGTGCTTACCTCAAAGACCCCCAGTCACAATGGCAGTACAAAGATCTATCACCCCCATTTTGCATGAGGAACCTGAGGTTCATAGTCTTAACCCCAAATCCAACATACTTTCTATTACTGCGTCATGCTGCTTCTGAATCAACTTGGGGACTAAGAAAGAAGTTTTCTTCGATAACTATTAATTGCTTTAAAATATCTTGCATACCTTGACTTTAAGAATGTGATAGTTACCTATTCCTCAAGGAACACTTTCAGTTCGCAGTGATTCTCAACCTTCCTAATGCCGCCACCCCTTAAAACTCATATGTGGGTGCATCTGGAGATGGATAGAGGAGCGGTGTCTTAGTTCCTAAGATCATCAAAAATGTGTTTTCCGATGCTTTTAGGCGACTCCTGTGAAAGGGTCGTTCAACCCACAAAGGGGTTATGACCCATAGATTGAGAACCGCTGGATTAGAGTTAACTTGTTTGAGGTAGGATCAGTACCTCTTCCAACAAAGTGCCCCCAGCTCAGGCATGAGGCCTTGTTTTTTTACTATTATTATTGACAATGGATAGAGATGGCCTAGGAAAATAGGAAGAAAGGTTCACCCCTGAACTAGACTGATCAAGTGACCAAGGACAAGATTTTAACCTTTTAGTGATTGAGGCAACTTTTTAACATGACGATTATACAAAAACCGCCCACTTGCACTGTAACCACAGGACCAGAACTTCTGTCTAATATGAGTAATAATTATAGAAATTATTATCCAAAGACTCAGCTGACTCTAAGGAAAGGGCGGGGTGGTGGAAAGAGACAAACAGAAACAGAGATGAAGGAAAAAAAGTGCATGTGTGTGCTAACGACTTTCTTAGAACTACATCCCGTGTTCTCACATAATAATTGAAGGGGAACCCACCCCCACCCTGTCAGGTTTTGAATAGATGGAAGTGATGTTCCATTTTTGCGTGTGCTCACGCATGGGCATGTGTGTGGTTTGAGGATATTGTTTGAGATTTGTGATTCACTCATTTTTCTAGCTATTGTGGCAAACACTAGTTTACAAATAATGTACTTTAAACAATTTCGTGTAGATCTTTTTTGAATGTGGGAATGGGATTAAGTCTTATAAAATAGATTTAGATTTTCTTGTCTAAAAAGGGTATATATCTTGTTTTTACCTAGTTGTTTGAATGTGACACAGTAAATAGAGCATTGAGCCTGGAGTCAGGAAGACCTGAGTTCAAATCCTGCCTCAGACACTTCTTAATTCTGTGACTCTTGGCAAGTCACTTAACTTCTATTTGATTCAGTTTCCTCAACCATAAAATCATAATAGCACTACCTTGTAATCCAATTCCCTGTCCCTTTTCCATTCTCCATCCCCTTCCCCTTCTCTGTCCCCTTTCCCTTCCTCTTCTCTTTCCCCTTCCCTTCCAGCAGTGGCGATCTGTTGGCTTCACAGAGAGGCCATTGACAAGGGACCTTATATTAGTCTTATGTGTATACTCTTCTAACATATGAACTGGATCAGATTGCACAGTACTGATTAATTTCTACATAATTGCATGTTAAAGGCACAGTGAAAATTTTCCATGAATGATAACCATGGAGAAACTGAATTTTCATTATCATCCATTCGATATTTTCAAGTATCTACAGTAGAAGTAGGCACTTGATAAATGTTTATTATCGACTGATGTAAACAGATAGATGATCTATGATGGTGGGGAAAGGGAGCAGTGTTTCTACCCTTCTTCCCACACTATCCATTGGAAAGATGGTTTCTTGTCTTGTGGTTTGGTCTGACCCTGTTAGAAACTGAGCTTGGTCAGATGACTCAGATTTCCAGTCTTGACCCATTTCTCTGTCCCCATCTCTATCAGAGACAGCATGCTTGTCTGTGTGCTATGATGTGACTAACCTAATCCCCCCTTCTTCCAAAAGTCCTTTCATTTCTGACTCATGAAATGGAATTGTAGGCTTCTGGGGGGGGTAATTATGGGTACTCTTGCTGACTCTCCTTGTTGGGTAATGAAGATAAATTTTGGTGACACACCAAGTTTGGGACATCTGAGCATGCTATAAAAACTGGAGAATCTGCCAAAGAATCTTTCTGATTATGACCTTTTCTTCTTCAGGCACCACACTGGGGCTGCTGTAAATTATTTGGGGGAAAACATGGCCAAGCTTTCTTGTAGTGGTGGCCATTCCTTTCCCTCGCTTCCCTGCCCCCACTCCTTTCCCCCAGGAAAGGAATACATTGATCTTTCTCTGGCTGGTTTTAGTTCTGCATTTTCCTACATTTTCTTACCACCTCCCCCCCGCCCCCAACATCGTGGTGCCAATGATACCACCATTTCTGACTACCCATTTGCCCTGAACTTCTTTTGATAATTTTCAAACTTGCTTGATCAGGCAGCAAACATGATATAACGATTCTACTGCTGCTGCTGCTAATTAGCTGAGATAACTAAGTGGTACAGTGGATAGAGTGCTGGACCTGGAATTGGAAGACTTGAGTTCAAATCTAGTCTCAGACATTTATTAGCTGCATGACTCCAAGTAAGTCACTTAACCTTGTCTGCCTCTTTTCCCTCCATTGTAAAGTAGATGTAATAATAGCACCTACCTCCTATTGTTGTGGTAAGAATCAAATAAGATCACTTACTAGCTGTGTGACCTTGGGCAAGTCACTTAACCCCAATTGCCTTTCCAAAAAGCAAAAAGAAAAAATTTAAAAAAAGAATCAAATAAGCATTTGTAAAATGATTATTCCTTTCCTCCCCCTTAGGCTTTAAGGTTTATGAAGCACTTCTCGTATGTTATCTCATTTGATCGTCACAACAACCCTAAGAGGTAGATGCTTTTTATCATTCTCAATAGGAAGAGGAAACAACCTGAGAGACTTGCCTTGGGGCCACAAAATGAGTGACAGTCTAAGGTAGCATTCAGACTTAATTCTTTCTGATTTCAGTGATATGTGGTTAGGTGAATGTTCTCTAAAGCCTTCTGTCTTTCTCTATTCACCTCAATTTTTTTCCCTCTAAAATGGGATAGTGGCACATTTCACAGATGGTTGTCCAGAGATGGGTTCATTTTGAGGGGCATCTAAGTCCTCTTATTTTTAGTTCCTTTGACTGTTCATCTTCGATCATTCAACAAACCATTTTTAAGTGCCTATTACTTACTGACCTTTGGATCATTTTCTCAGGCATGGGAAATAAAATGGTTGGATAGTCATATGAACCAGTTCCATTTGCTAGCAATTAGTGTTGAAATGTTTGATGGATGGTGAAGCTGAATTTGTTGACTAAAAGATGGCTTAAAAAATTATCTGTGGATTTCAATCATTTATGGTGTTGCATTCCCCACAGTCAAAGAGAACCAAGCAAATATTTGCCAGGCTCATTTATTACATGCTGTTACTGCATGCTTTAAGTTTCAGCCAAAATATGCCATATTTGTATAGCATATTATCAGCATGAATGTTCTTTTGCCTTTATCATTGAAGTAGTCTGCCCTTATGCTCTTGATGTACCCCAGCTTCTCTCTCTTCTGAGTCTCAAGTAACTATGGTAACCTAATCCTGGATTCCTAAGGTTGGAACAAACCCCAAGGTCACTTCAAGCCTTTCCCTGTTTTCAACAGGGCTAATCATCCTCTTGACTAAGGGTAGCCAGCCCATATTATCTTGAAAATCCATTAGGGGCAATTCTAGGTTGCCTGGTAAAATCATCAATGGTTCAGATAGGAAGAACTTGGCTATACTCCTAGGAATGCATGTGTTGCCAATGATGACCTGAATTTGGGACCCTAGCTTCATTTCTCAAAGTAGAATGCTATCACCACCGCTCCTGGATAGCCACCCTATCGCTTTCTTTTATTAGCTAACCAGGTCATCTTTTCTCCTTTGGTGATACACTGCCTGCTGCATTATTATGGTAGCATAAAAGCTTTTGGAATTAATTTTTCAAAAACTTTTTTTTGGCCTTGGCATACCAAGGCTGATAATTGGAGGCTATCACAGAGTCTGCAAATTTTCATTTTGTTTTTGTTCCCCCTTCCCCCAAAGATGAGATCTATTAACCATTTAGACATTTCTATTTTCTGTCTACCCATTAAACAAATATATGGAATTTTATTGCTACTAGAAGGTTCAACTCCCCCTTAAAATAGAACCTGTAGATTTATGTTCTTCAGAATGTGGATAATGAATCTCTTGACTTAGTAACCTCAGTTGACAGATGTAATTAATTCAGTTTCATTTCCCAAATGCTTTCAGAGTACTTTGCTGACTTGCTGTAAATTCTTGGGAAAGACAGTCTAATGTTTTGTGGTAAAATTGCAGTCTATTGTTCATAAACATGATTATTGTGGGTTCAGGATGATGAGTATTTATAGAATTTGGCTCCATTTGCATTGCAGGCCTCACTTAAAGGCTTTCTCTGATGGTTAAAAAGACTGTTGTGAAAAAAAACACATAGAGGTTAAAATGACTTTTTGTGTGCTGCAATGTCATCAAAGAAAAGACTGTAGACCAGTAGGAAACCAGCTCTTTGACAGTCAGTTTCCAGTGGTAGGTTGGCATACATGGCCATGTCCTGCATATTTGAATATAGTATAGTAAAAGCAACTTCTTTGACTCGGTTTCTATGTTTTGAAGATTTTTGATTCCATATAGCTTGGAGATTAGAACTCCTATGACAACGTCCATTGAAAGCATTGTTTTTAAAATGATTTTTTTGTTCTCATCATTTTCAAGAGACTTCGGATAGAAACAGCCCTAGAATAAATCAATGTCCTGATAGCAGTGTTTGGCGAACCCTTGCTGAGGTAGATGGTGCAAACTCATCCTGGGTGCAACTCCATAATAGATTGGATGACAGGAATCTCTTCCTGTTCCCGTATGGTACCTACAAGTTCTTCTTAGTCAAGTGTCTATGCTTCAAAAGCTTTTCTTTCCATGTAGCTTGGAAATTGAGGGTTTGGGGCAGTGACATCTGTTCAACCTTCTGAAGTTTTTCTGATTCAGCATTGTGTCTAGGAGATTGATGGATCCAACTTGTATAGACTTCTTACAGTGAAACAGACCACACATTTTCTCAGTTCTCTTATTAATTTGCTCTCTTTCCTTTTCAAGCTTCCACTGGGAAAGTTTCTGATTGATTTCAAATTTTTTGTTTTGGTCATTGTGCTATGTTAAGTCTTTGGCTTGACTTAACCCTCTGACTTTGATTTTCAGTTGCTGATTTTTATATAGCACCTATGATGTGTCATTCTAATGGGGGAGATAAGTTCACACACACATATCCTATAAATATTAAATCAATCTCTGCCAATATATACAAGATAGTTTGGGGAGGGAGGACACAGGTAGCTAGGGGGAATCAGAAAAGTCTTCATGCAGAAGATCATGTTTGAGCTGCATTTTAAAGGAAGTCAGAGGAATTCTTTGAGGCAAAATTGAGAAGACACACATGCTTCCTGTGGAAAGACACAGAAGTGGAAGATGGGATGTTGTGAGGAAGGATTCCGTGATGTCACCAGAGCTCAATTTGCCCCTGTTTGAAGCATGCCTTGACATCTACCTTAATGGTTTCAGGGAACACGAAATCCCCCTCTGTACATCATCCTGACTGGAATTCCCCTATTTTGAAGTTGCTGCCCCAAGCATGAATCATAGCTGGCCTTTGAGGAGGAGGAGGACAAGGAGGAGGATGAGAAGGGTTAGCATCATCATCATTGAGGAAGGAGAGGAACATTTATTAAATACCTACTATGTGCCGGGCAGCATGCTAAGTGAGTCACATATATTATCTCATTTGGTCCTCACAACAATCCTAGAGAGTAGGTGCTATTACTTATCTCCATTTTACAGTTGAGGAAACTGAGGCAAACCATGGTGAAGTAACTTGCCCAGGATCACCTAGCTAGCAAGTATTTAAGGCAGGATTTGAACTCAGACTTTCCTGATTCCAGACCCGGGTTATATCCACTCCCAAGTCATTTTTTATTTGGATACCTTTTAAAATTTTATTTGGAATGCTTTTGAATCAAATCTTTTCTACTCATATTTGTGGAATCTTGAAGAAACACCAGTTTCTTCATCTACAAGTCTTGGAGTCATAAATCTCTAAAGAGTTCTAATTTTTTTTGATAGACCTTTTCTCTCCTTAGGATAATCTTATTGATATCTTTTTTCTTTTTTACAAGGTCTGTATTTCCCAATATATCCATCCTGGCAAGCCATTCCTTATAACAAAGTCTAAAAAAAGAATTGGAAAAAAGCCTTCGCAAAAACTAACCGACACATTAAATAGTCTGACATTATCTACAGGTTTCCACTCCCACAGTTATCCACCATTGCAAAGAAAGTGTGTGTGTGTGTGTGTGTGTGTGTGTGTGTGTGTGTGTGTGTGCGCGTGTGTGTATAAGGTGCCTTCTCATAGTTCTTCCTTGGAATCACACTTGGCTATTGTAATTTCGCAGCAATCGGTTTCCATTGTTTTGCTGTTGGTCTTTCTATTTCTTTTGTTGTAATCATTATGTGTATAGTTTCCATGTTGACCTTTATCTCCCTTTGCATCAGTTCATGTAAGTGTTTTCATGTTTCTCTGTATTCATCGTATCTGCAATATCTTATAGCACAATCACATTTTGTTACATTCATGCACCACAACTTTGATTAAACATTCTGTAATCCATGGGTATCTACTGTGTTTCCAGTTCTTTGCTTTATAAGAAATGTGGCTATAACATGTATATGCCTATGTATGTATGTATGTATACGTATGTACGTATTCTTTTTGTCTGATTTTCTTGGGGACTATGCCTCCAGTGAAATCTGAGTCAGTGGCTGTGGACTGTTTAGTCATTTTCTTTAAATAATTCCCAATTGTTTTCTAACATGGTTGAAAAAATCCTAGCTCTGCCAATAAATAATGTATTCTCATGTCTCTCTTTCTACAACCTTGTCATTTGTCATCTTCTCTAATTTGCGGGTGAATCCTTAGAGTTGACTTGATTTGGAACATTCTTTCATATGCTTACTAATTTAGAATTTTTATTTTGAGAACTTTTTATACAAAGTTCAACGTTTTGATCAAAAACTTTGATGCAAAATTTTTTCCCTCTCTTTGTTTCACTTTTTTATCCTGGTTGTGTTGCCTTTGTTGGTAAAAAGATTTTTGATTCCATGGAAACAAAAATGATCTATTTGTAGCCCATGGTTTCGAGCTACTTTCTCAGAGTAATACTTGAAGAATTGGGAGACTGATTTTTTTAAATGCTACATAGTTCACAAGCCCCCACTGGTGTGTTCCCTACCATGTTTAGTAGTTTATTTCATTTGATAAACCAGATTCAATTATCATTTGGAAACGGACATTTTCTAAGTTGGTATAGTGAGGTGGCACCAACATTGCTACTCCAAAGTCTGTATCACAATCTCCTACAAGTATGTGCAGCATACAAAGAAACATGGGCTCAGGCTTAGAGATCACATGTGATAAAGGGGGTAACTCATCTCCTGGAGGTCCTTTTGTTAACATCTTCAAAATGTTCTCCTTAGGCTCTAGCTTTTTCTGTGAGCTCTTTGGAGAACCTTGAATCCTTACCCACTCTGTCCTTGGCTTTTAATACATATGCTGCCTTCAACTGATTTGGAGAATGTATAAGACAAGTGATAGAAAGTTCTCCAGGGCAGCTAGGTGGTATAGGCAGTGGAATCATGGACTTGGAATCAGTAAGATTTGAGTTCAAAACTGGCCTCAGACAGTTATTCGTCATAAACCCTGGGCAACTCATAGACTGTTTGTCTGCTTCATCAGCCTTATCTGTAAAATAGGGTTAATAAAAGCACCTACCTCCCAGGTTGTTGTGAGGATCAGAGATAATCAATGGAAAGCACTAAGGCGTAGTGCCTGGCACATAGTAGGTGCTCAGTAAATGTGCGTTTTCTCTCTCTTTGTGTCTTCACCCTCCTTCCATCTTCCCCTTTCTCTCCCCTCCTTCCCTCCCCCTTCTCTCTTTCCTGTGAAATTCAGTCTTTCCCCATTCAAGATAAGGAAAAAACTCAGATTAAGGTCCAAGCCTCTTCTCTATGTCCACCACCCGGGCCATTCCAGGGACTTAGCTAGAATGTTCTCTCCTCTGCATTTGCTAAAGTGTCCCAGGTTCTGAACTATCTCCCTCCTGTTTCTATGAGCCTCACAGGGTAGGAGACCCTCTCTCAATCTGGATAGACTCCTGTAATATCTCATTGAAATGTCTTTGTTTTAAGGAGTTATTCACATATGATATACATTTATCAATTCAGTCAACAAATGTTTTTGCTCAGTTAATGTACTAGAGTTTTGGATCATGACACTTTAAAGGAGGTAGGATGATTTAGTTGATGCACTGAGCCCTGCCCTTACTGATTTTGTCTTTTATAATTACCTCAATCTCTCTACCCCCTAGACATAGGAGTGACAGATACCTGATGTGGATGTCTTCTATTTTTTTAAATCATGTAATCTTTAATATTCTGGTCATATTCATTTTTAGTTTATTGTTGTACCTAGTGTAAGTGAGGGCAGCTTGCTGGTGCAATGGATAGAGCACTGTCAGAAAGACTCATCTTCCTGAGTTCAAATTTGACCTCAGATACTTACTAGTTATGTGACCATGGGCAAATCACTTAAAACCATTTACCTTAGTTTCCTCATCTGTAAAATTGAGTTGGAGAAGGAAATAGCAAACCACTCAGTATCTTTGCAAAGAAAACCTCAAATCAGGTCATGAAGAGTTGTTCAACTGGACTGAACAACAACATTTAAGCATCCCCTTCCCTGTGGGGTGAGATCCTCCCCCCATTCAGTAACCTGGATGCAATCCTCCCTTTTGCTGTCTCTCTAATTTTCCTGCAGCCCATAGGTGGGGTCAGGAGTTTGGTCTAAGTAGCTTTTCTTTTCCACATTTATTTTTCTTGTTTCTTTAAGTTCTTGCATCATTATTCCATTTTTTCCTTTGTTATTTTATAATGATTCACTTTTTCTACTGTAATTCAGTATTCAGTCTCTGTTTTATCATTAAACCACCTCTTCATCATGAAACAACCAACAGGTTATCTATATTTCCTGGGTGCCAAATCCTTATCAGGAAGTTTGACAAGGTTTTTTCCCCCATTTGATTGGTTCCCTTTTCCTTTCAGCATCCTTAGTTTTGTTTGTTCAAAAGCATTTCCTTTTCTTGTAATCGAAGTTATCAATTTTATCTTCAGTAATTGCCTCCATCCCTTGTTTGGTTAAGGATATATCTCCTACCTGTTGCTGTGAAATGTATATGATCTGCTTCTCTTCTTAGTATAATCTTTTATAATAAGGTCATATATCCATTTAGAATGTGCTGTGGAATGTGGTGTAAGGTGTTAGGTCTAAGTCTAATTTCTGCCATACTGTTTTCCAGTTTTCCTCCAATAGGGAGTTCTTCCCTAAGTACCACCACTGTTCCTTAACAATATACCCTTCTTATTCGTCATTTACATTCTGTTACCCCATTTCATGGGCTTTATCAGGAGAACTCATCAACATAATGTTGTCCAACTCTTTCATTTTACAGGAAAAGATGCTAAGGTCCAGCTAAGATCCTCGTTCAAGGTTACCCAGGTACTAACACAGTTGGAATTGAAACCTAGGTCTTCTGATCCCCCAACCTGTGATCTCCTTTTATTTGAAGTTGTTTCATTCAGTTTATCTTAATAATCTTCTTTGGGTACCTATTTTTTTCTCTCCATGCTCAACACATTTCCTGTCAAATTCAGTGTTATTGGACTTCTTGGGGAATAGAGTATATATAGGGAGACAGATGAAAAGGAGAATGTGGGTGATATATCCTGTCATCTGCTCTTCCATGATACTCAACACACACAAGTGCAAACAAACACAAAGCACACAATTGTTCCATCTCATTATATCCAATTTACAACCCTAGGTCTTTCTACCCAACATTACCCAGATGTTGGTGCTTCTCTTTCTGGTAACTACATATGTCTTGCCTTGGTCAGACAGTTGGATCTGTCTGTTCATCTGTGCTAATTTCTGAGACAGTTAGAAGCCCTGTCTGTTGATCTTTATTTCCCTGCTTGGATTTTCTCTCTTTTCTTTGTTTGGGTTTTCTCTGAAGTTCAGGGCGCTGACTTTTCCCCTGAACTAATGAATGTAATTAAAAAGATTGTTGACCCCTTGAACAACTATCTTTCTTAGTAAAGCAGATCTAAGAACCTGTGCTAGCAGCTGTCCTGGCTATGCCAGAGTGGTGCCCCAACATGACCCTAAGTGCTTTTACCTTTCAGAGTGGTGGTAGAGGGAGTTTCCTTATCTGGGAGTCCTTTATATCATTTAAATCCCAGGATTCATCCTGTTCCTATTCTTGCTATAGCCAAATTTACTTATTTCCGGTCTTGGCTATGAGGCTTCTTCTAATTTATTTGTGAACCTTCTCATTCCTGAGTGTCTGGGGAAGTATTGTGTGGTAGGAATTATCTCTCACTAACTTATTTTGTATAGGGCCCAAGACAGGTTATGGACCAATAAATATTTCTGATGGTCCTGAACAGTATTGATTCCAAATGCTTTTAAAAAGAATGTGCCCCTGGAGCTAAGATTAGCACATTAACATTCTTCCCTTCTGGTATGATTTTTTTAAAGCCCTGTTCTACATTTATCAGCTAACCATATTAAAACAAATTGAACAAAGTTAAAACCACCCCTTTAAAACTCTCCCCTTACCTGATTTTATGCACTGAAAGAATGTGCTGTTCTTTCCTAAATGGCTTTCTTGAACACAAACATTGAGTAACTGGGGTTTATTTTCAAAGCCAGATGAAAAACATGAGAAGAATTTTAAGATCACAACTATTTGTTTCCTCTTTCCTAATAATGAGCAAAAAATTAATGTGTGCCTTCAAATAGCTAAACAAAGATTCTTTGGAAGTAAAACAAAGATTTGCAGCTGGGATAGAAAGCTCATGAACATATTTCTTGGGACTGAAGTGATAAGGTTCTAGAGCTGTAATGGGCCAAAGAGTTTGGCTGGATTCAAAATTTCTGCACATGTCACAATTAATTTTACTTGCTTTTGAGAGAACATGCTTCCTCTTTCATCTCTATGTCTATAGACCATGGAAAGCCTTTCTAGTTGGCCAATTCCTTTATAAAACTCTTTAAGACCATCCTTCCAAATCATTTTTTTTCCTTCAGGCTCTTATCCTTGCTGATGATAATGGCATCTTTACAAGACAACTCAAAAACATTTTTAGAGTCATTTCTTTAGCTACTGAAAAACACTCAAAATTGGTTTTGAAGTCAAATTGTTGCATGTTTTGAGTACATGCCTTTGTAAAGAAAATGCCTTTATAGACAGCCTTTGATACATCCCCATCACTAATCTGTCCTAGAGTGGCATAAGGGCTAAAGAATCAGACTAGAGAAGACAAAGACGTAAGTTCAAGTGTCACTTCTGACACATATAGGCTCTGTGACTCTGAGCAAGTCACTTACACTTTCCAGTCTTCTTCCATGGACTCCGTAATCCAGTGACGCTGTGTAGGAGACACTTTAATTCTGTAGGTTCCTTGACTGTCTGTTTACTCTTGTCTAGAATTTGCTTCCTTCTCATCTTCCTTCAAGTACCAGGTAAAACCTAAAATCTTCTACAGGAAGTCTTTCCAGAGCTTCCTTCATATTACTATCTTCCCTCTGTTAATTCTCTCCAGTTGGTCTTGTACGTAGCTTGTTTGTACCTAGTTGTTAGCATGTTGTTCTCCCATTAGACTGTATAAATTCCTCGAGGGCAGGGACTGTCTTTTGCCATTTTTTTTTTTTTTTTGGTATCCCTAGCACTTAGTACGTTGCCTAACACAGAGTAGGCACGTATTAAATGCTTGTTGACTGACTAACTGTTGACTTAACCTCTCAGTGCTACAGGGAATTTTCTAACATCATAAATTTCAGAGAAAGTGCCAAACTTCATTAATAGCAGGATTTCCTAGTCTAGGCCTTTCCTATGATTAATGAAATCATAATTTAATGTTCTCTCCATGTCCCTTTGTAAAGTGATAAAGATATATAATGAGAGTGTTTTGTTAAATTTTCAGTTTGATCATTTATATCTCAGAAATCATCAAATGCTACAAATCAGGGCTTGTTTAGACTCAAGAAAATCTAAATAAATAAACGTAACATTTATTAATAATAAATATTGATAAATATAAAATTTGTTAATATATAAAATGTGAGCATACAGGTTCAAATTAAAAATGTTTTGTGTATACTTTTTTAAAGGGTTGGTTGTTAAACATTTATTGGCATTCCTCTGTGTATATATGTGTGCATTCATCTATCTATAGCTCACATTTGTATAATAATATAAGATTTACCAAGTACTGTCCTTATAATAGGCCTATGAGATCAGTTCTTATTGCGCAGTGTTTCGCAGCTTTTGAGGGGAAGGATATTGGAAAAGTTTGTGTTATAGCCAGTTTAGTCTGACACCTGGATCAGTTTCTGCCTGTAGCTACCAAAGTTGATGGTGGTGGGGGCAGCCCCAGCAATGATCTCATGTCCTTTATTTCTAGGGAGCCAGTAAACCATTGGCAACGTTGGTTTAGAAAGGATCTTCTGGAATGGAATGGAGGAAGAGCGTGGTAGTTGCTATAGAGAGGGTCGTATCACTATTTTCCAACCCACTTTCTGTGTTGAGCATAGTGTGATGAAAGAACCATATGGGCTTATCCTTCCAGGTGCAGGTGGGGATGTTCCTAGTGGATCACCCCATGGCAATAGGTTCATCCAAAACCCCTTCAGATATGGTAGACCCTTATTCTGCTCAGTATGGGATGGAAAAGGAGATGATTTTGGAGAGGGGCAGAAAATGGGGGTCAGTGGAACTATGGGAGAGGGGCCTAGAGGGAAAAGAAGCTTGCTTTTAAGGGAAGCGATATTAGAAATCCTCTTGGGACCAGTTCTTATCCTTTCTCCCTGTTCCTTCCCACTTTCCTCAGTTTACCCTGGGCAAGAACTTGAACTGAGCCTTCCCCTCTTCCTCCCTACCATGAATAGTCTGAGGATGTTCAACCTCAGGGATCTGTCTACCAGTTTTAATGGGGAAGATCCAAAGAATTGGGAGAAAAACTAGGGACAATTGCCTGGGAATACAAAACAATATTAAAAGGTTTAATTCCCCAAAGACCAAGGGTTGGAGTAAAAATTTGCTGCACAAATAAATAAACTAACTAAAGAAAAGCTCATAGAGACTATAGGAAATATTCATCAAAATGCTAGGGGAGGATAGAATAATGACCAAATATTAGTTGAGGAAGGAAAATAAACTACAATTCCCTATCAAGGAAGAGAATCCTACATATTCCCTAGAGACCATGAAACAACAGCAAGAAAACCTAGAAGGGCTCAAAAGATAAATGCAACTTTCGAGAGAAGATATTAGGAATGAAATGAGTTAGCTAGGTTAAAGATCAGAGTTTTCAAAACACAAATAGTGGGGTAGAAAAGAGTTGAATACAATAAATTGGGCCAAAAATGTACAAAAGGCATTGTTAAAAAGAAAACATGGATTGTGTCCTCATCGAAGTGATTGTCTTTGACAGTAGGATGCACAGAGAGAATTTTAAGGTCCTATGTCTTGGAGAAGCAAATGACGAATCAAAAAACTTGAATGACAAGTTGCATTCAAGGAAAAAATACAAGAAAACTTTCTGACACAGACAAAGTACTTACCAGTCAAATCCACATCAGTGTCAAAACAAATGCAAAATTCATGTATCAACTCCAAATCATGTCATGGTTAAATTTTACAGCTACAGTAGCAAACATCACATTTTGCAAGAACCAGAACAAAGACCTTGAAGCATAGAGCACCAAGGAATTGTTAAAAACCCAGCATTATTCTGGAGTCCCAGGAAAATCGGAGTAAGAACTAGAATAGGATAGTCTAAAAATTAAAAGGCTTAACTTGCAACTCAAAATAATATGCTACAAAGCTGAGCATAATCATCTGCAAAAAGAGATGGACCTTTGATCAAAGAGAGGCATTCTGGGGTAAGGGTGGGACAGAGAGATATAGACAAAGACAGAGAGGAGAAGGGAGAGGGATGAGATAGGTAGACTTGACTTGCAAGCAGCATAGGTAATGAAATACAGGAAAGCTAAATGCCAACAATTATTTTTCAAAAAACCCTAGTATAAACAATGGCCTCATGTTTATAGCCTAATTTTTTTTGAAGGGAAATGTTGAATTGAGGGACAAGTAGGTTGCCCAGTAGATAGCATGGAGGTCAGGAAGTCTCATTTTCCTGAGTTCAAATCCAGCTTCAGACACCAGCTGTGTGACCCTGGGCAAGTCACTTAACTCAGTTTGCCTCAGTTTCTTCATCTGTAAAATGAGTTGGAGAAGAAATGGCAAACCACTCCAGTATCTTTGCCAGGAAAGCTCAAACTGTGTAATGGAAGGGTCAGATATGATTGAAAAAACTGAAGAAGAAGAACAACAACAACACTAAATTGAGGGGTAAAAGAAAACATCCCAAAGGGATGATCATAGACAAAAAAGACCTAGGAGGCTGAAGATAAAAGGAAATGTAAAGAATAATGGGGATCTGATGAGTGAATCAGTGTCTGTTGTGGGAGAGATAGCACAGTGGGACATTATATGAACGGGGGAGAAGAGGTAATAAGAGGTAGGGGGCACTAGAGATGCATCCCCATCAAATATAGAGGTGTGGATATCTGGGGCTGCTAATCATTTCATAGAGAGTGGTCACGATTAGGGCACCTCTGGACATCATGACTGGAGATGGAATGACTCATGCCATGGGATAATTATTTCCAGTTGGCATTGCTTCCTTTACCAATTGCTATTTCCAAGAATTAAGGTACAGTAAGTGAGGAGGATGTGGTAAGGTTGACAAGGGCAATAATTGTAAGAATGAGAGTTCTAACTGAGTACTTCAAAAGCTCTATCCTTGGGAAGAGAAACAATGAGCACAAAGCAAAGGAATACACCACAAAAGAATATTACTTAATATTGGAGTGGAGGGAAGAATTTGGACCATAGGCTTAACTGGGTGAGAAAAGAGAAAGGACAAAGGAGAAGTAGGGGGAAAGATTTAAAAAAAAAAAAAAAGAACAACAGTCTAAGGAAATCCAGATTCCTTTTTTAGGGCAGGTAGATAGGAGCAGAGCAAAAATCTGTGTGTGGGAAATTAGCATCAAAATGGGTTTTAAAAAAACACACAACTTATTCCTGATACAAATTGCTTACTTTAAAGAGGAGGGGATGAAACTGTAACCAGTTCTGGGCTCCTGGTTTAAGAAGGACGTTCATAAGCGGGAGATCGTCTAGATCTAGAAGGATGGGAAGGAGCCCTGAGTTCATGACATATAAGCGCCAGTTGAAAGAAGTAGGCATGTTTAGCTTAGAGAAGACTCAGGGGATGCACAATAGCTGCCTTCAAATATTTTTCAAGGTCTGTCATATGAAGGACAGATCAGACTCGTTTTGTTTGGTCCCAGAGGGCCAGACTAGGAGCAATAAGTAGGAATTGCTAAGGGGCAAATTTTGATGTTGGGGAAAACTTCCTAAGAAAACTGCCCAAAATAAATGGAAGGGCTTGCCTTCAAAGGTCATGGATGTCATCTCATTTAAAGCTTTCAAGGAGAGGAAGAGTGATAGATTGTTTTGGAAGTGTGCCTCACTAGACCCTTCAAAATGTCTGCTCCAGCCTCTCATCTTGCTGTGGGGGTGACATTGGGTTTCAAAGACTTTCCTTGGGGATTTAAGAATGCTTCTAAGGACTAAGCTGTCTTGGCACATTTAAAAAAAAATTCTGTAAGGAAGAGAAATAAGGGATGATCTTGGCAATGTTCTTTCTACTTTCTTTTTTCTTGTAAAAAAATTTTGATTTTTTTCTCCAATTACATGTAAAAACAATGTTTCAATTTTTTTTTTAAGTTTTGAGTTCCAAATTCTTTTTCTGCTTCCCTTCTCCCATCTCTGAGTAAGAAATCTGATACAGGTAATACATATGCAGTCATGCAAAACATTTCCATATTAGTTATTTTGTGCAAGAAAACTGAAAGAAAGAAAAGGAAAGGAAGGAAGGAAGGAAGAAGGAAAGAAAGAACGAAAAATAGTATGCTTCACTCTATTCAGGTAGCAACAGTTCTTTCTCTGGAGGTAGATTACATTTCTCATCATGATTCCTTTGAGATTCTCTTGTATCATTGTATTGTTGAGAAAGACTAAGTCATTCACAATTCTTCATCATACAATATTGCTGTTATGTGTACGACATTCTCTTGGTTCTGCTAATTTCATTTTGTATCAGTCCATGTTACTGTTTCCAAGTTTTTCTGAAATCATTCTACTTCTCATTTCTTATAGCACAATAATATTCCATTACAATCATGTACTACAATTGATAGTCATCCCATTAATTTCCAACTCTTAGCCATCACAAAAAGGGTTAATATATAAATATATATGTATGTATATATGCATAAATAAGTTCTTGTTGGATCAAAGGGTATGTACAGTTTGGTTGCCCTTTGGGCAACTTCCAAATTGTTTTCCAGAATGGTTGGATCAGTTCACAACTCCACCAACAGTCCACTAGCCTTTGAAACTCAGTGTCACCCCCACAGCAAGATGAGACGTTGGAGCAGACATTGTGAAGGGTCTAGTGGGGCATACTTCCAAAAGAATCCATCACTCTTCCTCTCTTTGCAGGCTTTCAATGAAAGGACATTCATGACCTTTGAAGGCAAGCATTTCCATTTATTTTGGGCAGTTTTGTTAGGAAATTTTCCCCAACATCAACATTTATTATTTTTCCTTTTTTTTTTGTCATATTAGCTAATCTGATAGGTGTGAGTTAGTACCTTAGAGTTGTTTTAATTTTCATTTCTTTAATCACTAGCAATTGATATTATTTTTTCATATGAGTATATATAATTTAAATTTATTTTTTGAAAAAACATTTTTAATAAAAAATTTGAGTTCCAAATTCTATCCTTCTTTTCCCCCCTTTCCTTCCTGAGGGGATAAACAGTCACATATAGGTTATACATGTGGGATTATGTAACACATTTTCACACTAGTCATTTTGTATAAGAAGACTCAAATTTAAAAAAATGAAATAAAGTGAAAAAAATAACATGCTTCAGTCTGTATTCAAACAATATCAGTTCTTTCTCTGGAGGTAGAGAGTATGCTTCATCATTGGTCCCTTGAGATTGTCTTGGACCATTGAAGTGCCGAGAATAACCAAGTCATTCCCAGTTCTTCATCAAACAATATTGCTGTTACTGTGTATGACATTCTCCTGGTTCTATTGACTTCACTATAAATCAGTCATGCAAGTCTTTCCAGATTTTTCTGAAATCATCCTGCTTATCATTTCTTATAGCACAACAATATTCCATTACAATCATATACCACAGCTATTTAGTCATTCCTCAATTAATAGGCATCCCTTCAATTTCCAATTCTTAACCACCATTAAAAGAGCTGCTATAAATACTTTTGCACAAATAGGTCATTTTCCCTTTTTTGGATGTCTTTGGTATATAGACCTAATAGTGGTATGGCTGTATCAAAGGGCTATATATATATATATATATCCCTTTGGGCATAGTTCCAAATTGTTCTCCAAAATGGTTGGGTCAGTTCACAACACCAATACTGCAGTAGTGTCCCAGTTTTTCCACATCCCCTCCAACATTCTACATTTTCCTTTTTTTTTGTCATAAGTGTGAGGTGGTACCACAGAGCTGTTTAATATTCATTGCTCTAATAAATAGTGATTTAGAGCATTTTTTCATATGACTATAGATAACTTTGATTTCTGTGTCTGAAAACTACCTGTTCATATCCTTTGACCATTTATCAATTGGGGAATGATTTGTATTTTTATAAATTTGGGAAATGAGGTCTTTACTTGTTGTAAGTTTCACACCTTCCCAATTTTCTGCTTTCCTTATAATTTTGGTTGCGTTGGTTTTGTTTGTATAAAAACTTTTAAATTTTATATAATCAAAATGATCTATTTTACATTTTGTAATGTTATCTATATCTTCTTGGATCTTAAATTCTTCCCTTATCCACAAATCTGACAGATAAACCATTCCATGTTCTGTTCTTATGGTATTATCATTTCTGTGTAAACCACGTACCCATTTTGATTAGCTTGGTATATAGTGTGAGATGTTGGCCTATACCTAGTTTCTGCCATGCTATTTTCCAGTTTGCCCCACAGTTTTTGTCAAATAATGAGTTTTTGTTCCAAAAGCTTGGATCTTTGGGTTTATCATATACTAGATTACTATGGTCATTTACTATAATTTAATTTGTTGTCTAATCTATTTTCTCTGATCCAGCTCTCTTATTTCTTAGCCAGTACCAGATTGTTTCAATAATCACTGCTTTATAATGTTTCAGACCTAGTACAGCCAGACCACTTTCTTTCATTAAAAAAAGTTCGGTTTTTTTTTTGTTGATTCCCTTGCCATCCTTCAGCTGTCATTCTTCCAAATGAATTTATTGCTATTTTTTCTAGCTCTATAAAATAATCTTTTGATAGTTTGATTGGTATGGCACTGAAGAAATAGATTAATTTAGGTATAATTGTCATTTTTTTTTATCATATTGGCTTGGCCTACCCATGAGCAATTAATATTTTTCCATATGTTCAGGTCTGACTTTATTTGTGTAGAGTGTTTTATAGTTGTGTTCATATAGTTCCTGGGTTTATCTTGTCAGGTAGATTTCCAAGTATTTTATATTATCTGTAGTTATTTTAAAAGGATTTTCTTTTTCCATCTCCTGCTACTTGATTTTGTTGGTAACATATAGAAATGCTGGTGATTTATGTGGGTTTATTTTGTGTCTTGCAACTTTGCTAAAGTTATTAATAATTTAAAGTAGTTTTTTAGTGATTCTTTAGGATTTTTTAAGTATAACATCATATCATTTGCAGAGTGATAGTTTTGTTTCTTCATTGCTCATTCTAATCCTTTAATTTCTTTTTCTTCTCCTACTGCTATAGCAAACATTTCTAGTACAATATTAAATAATAAAGGTGATAATGGGAATACTTGCTTCACCCCTGATTGCATTTGGGCATACTTGCTTCACCCAGTTATGGATAATGCTTGCTGATGGTTTTAGATAAATATTACTTAACATTTTAAGGTAAGCTCCATTTATTCCTATGCTTTCTAGTGTTATTTTTTTTAAACGGGAATGGATACTGTGTTTTGTTGAAGGTTTTTTTCTATATCTATTGACATAATCATATGATTTCTGTTGTTTTTCTAATTGATATGGTCAATTATGCTTGATAGTTTTCCTACTATTGAACCAGGCCTGCATTCCTGGTATAAATTCCACCTGGTCATAGTATACGATCCTTGTGTAATTGCTATAATCTCTTTGCCTAGTACCTAAATTAAAATTTTTGCATCGATATTCATTAGGGAAATTGGTCTATAATTTTCTT
The DNA here is from genome assembly GCA_028627135.1 of Pseudochirops cupreus. Taxonomy (NCBI): domain Eukaryota; kingdom Metazoa; phylum Chordata; class Mammalia; order Diprotodontia; family Pseudocheiridae; genus Pseudochirops; species Pseudochirops cupreus. The sequence goes on from CM053583.1 coordinate 193,428,214, forward strand.
TCTCTGTTTTGACTCTTCTTAAGTATCATCGCCATATTTGTGTTGTAAAAGAAATTTGGTAGGACTCTTACTTTGCCTTTAAAAAATAGTTTAATATAGTATTTTGAGATTAATTGTTCTTTAAGTGTTAGGTAGAATTTACTTGTGAATCCATGTGGTCTTGGAGATTTTCTCTTAGGAACTTCTCTTAGAAAGTTTATTGATGGCTTGTTCAATTTCTTTTCTTAAGATTGGTTTATTTAAGCATTTTATTTCTTCTTCTGTTAATCTGGGTTATATATACATTTACATATATACATATATACATATATACATATATACATATATACATATATGCGTTTTGGAGGGCACTTGAGGTTAAGTGACTTGCCCAAAGTCACACAGCTAGTAAGTGTCAAGCGTCTGAGGTCAGATTTGAACTCAGGTCTTCCTGACTCCAGGGCCAGTGCTCTATTCACTGCACCACCTAGCTGCCCCACTTACTTTTGTTTTTATTAATCTCTCCTTTGATTTTTCAGGATTTGCAATTTGGTGTTTAATTGGGGATTTTAAATTTGTTCTCTTTCTATTTTTCTAGTTGCATGCCCATTTTATTGATCTGCCTTTTGTCTGCTTTATTGATATAAGTGATAAGAGATGCAGATTTTCCCCAAGTACCACTTTTACTGTATCCCATAAATTTTTATATAGTGTCTCGTTGTTGTAATTTTTAAAAATGAAATCATCTATTGTTTCTATGATTTATTCTTTGATCCATTTATTTTTAGGATTACACTATTCAATTTCTAATTAACTTTGATTTCTATTTCCAGTGTCTATTACTGAATGTAATTTTTATTGCATTATGATCTGAGAAGTATGCATTTGTTATTTCTGTTTTTCTGCATTTGGTTGTGAGGTTTTTATGTCCCAATACGTGGTCAATTTTTATGTAGCTTTCATGTGGTACTGAGAAAAAGGTATATTCTTTTCTTTTCCTATTCAGTTTTCTCCAGAGATCTATCATATCAACTTTTCCAGAATTTTATTCACCTACTTAACTTCTTTCTTGTTTATTTTTTGGTTAGATTTATCTAAGTCTGAGAAGGAAAAGTTGAGGCCCCCCACTAGTACAGTTTTACTATCTATTTCCTTCTGTAACTCATTTAACTTCTTCAGAAATTTAGATGCTGTACCATTTGGCACATATATGTTCAGTATTGATATGGCTTCATTGTCTATGGTACCTTTTGACAAGATATAGTTTCCTTCCTAATCTTTTAAAATTAGATTTGCTTTTGCTTTTGATTTGTCTGAGATCATGATTGTTACCTGCTTTCTTGCTTCAACTGAAGCATCATATATTCTGCTCTAGTACCTTAACTGTGTATCTCTCTGTTTCAAATTTGTTTCTTATTAACAACTTATTTAGGATTCTGGTTTTTTGATCCATTCTGCTGTCCACTTTCATTTCATGGATGAGTTCATCCCATTCACATTTATAGTTATGATACTTAACTGTGCATTTCCTTCCATGCTAATTTTCTCTTGTTTATCTCTCCTCTCTCTTATTCCCAACCCTTTACCTCCTCACAAGTGTTTTACTTCTGATCACCACCTTTCCCCAATCTACCTTCCCTTATATTGGTCCCCGGTCCCTTTCTATTATCCCTGTCCATTTTTACTTCCTTACGGAGTAAGATAGATTTATGTATCAAATGGAGCAAAGTAAAGTTTAAGCTTTGCCTGCTGCCCACCCATCTTCCCCTACATTATAATAGTGCTTTTATGCCTCTTTTAAGTGGGATAATTTACCCCATTCAATCTTCTCCCCCCTTCTTCAACTGCAATTTTCTTTCTCATTCCTTTATTTGTATATTTTTGGGAGGTATCATCCCATCAAAGTCACCTTATTTCCACAATCTCTGTCTACATATAGTTCCTGTAATTGCTCTTATAGTAATAACATTCTTAAGAGTTACAAATGTTATCTTGCCATATAGAAATATAAACAGTTTAACATTATTGAATTTCTTATGTTTTCTCTTTCTGGCTTCTTATTTCTTTTTTACCTTTTTATGTTTCTTGTATTTGGAGATCAAAGGTTAGCTGCTTCCCTGCTCTTTACGTCAATTTTGAGATGCTTTTCTAGTTGTTTGGAGGGAAATTTGGAAGGGTTTCAGAGAGTTCCTTCCTCACTCTGCCATCTTGGCACTGGAAGTTTTTCCCCCTCTAATTCTTTGTCTGAAAATTGCCTATTCATGTCCTTTGACTGTTTATTAATTGGGAAATGAGTTGTATTTTTATACATTTGATTCATTTCTCTCTATATTTGAGAAGTGAGGCCTTTATCAGACATACTTGTGATAAATTCCACCCCCCAGTTTTTTTTTGCTTTTTTCTTCTAATTTTGGTTGCATTGATTTTGTTTGTGCAAAAACTGTTAAACTTTATATAAACAAAATATCCATTTTACACTTCGTAATGCTGTCTCTATCTTGTTTGGTCCTAAATTCTTCCCTTATCCTTAGATCTGACAAACAAGCTATTCCATACTCTCCTAATTTGCTTATGGTGTCACCCTTTCTTTGTAAATCATCTATCTATGTTGATCTTATCTTGGTATATGGTATAAAATGTTAGTCTACACCTAGCTTCTGCCATACTGTTTTCCAGTTTCCCCAGTAGTTTTTGTCAAATAATGAATTTTTATCCCAAAAGTTGGAGTCTTTAGGTTTATCAAACACTAGATTCCTATGGTCATTTACTACAATATATTGTGTACCCAATGTATTTCACTGATCCACCATTCTATTTATTATCCAGTACCAGACTGTTTGATAATATAGCTAAATCACCTTGCTCTTTCTGTTTTCTAACCAGCCCACTTAAATGAGGAGGGCTTGTTGCTATTGGGGTGGTCACTCAGTGATGTTTTATTTGGCCATGGCAACCAATAAAGCAAAGGAAAATAGAGGAGGGCCCTCAGTACTTTGCAGCCCCTTTTCCTACCTGAGGGGACAAGGTCCAAGTGGTAAAAAAGGGAAAAGACGGAGTTAAGGATCACTTAATTTTTATACTGTCTATAATCAGTATGGAAACTATAAAGTCATTTGACTCTTAGTTTTCCCTAGGTGAGTCCCTTATCCAGAAACGGAATGGACTACTATGAGTTAAATGAGAGCATGTGTACTTTGATGTTCTTCCTCTTAAAGGGAACCAATCAATCAGCCAATATTCAAGGAAGTTAGCTCTGATTTGGAAGAGTTGGTTTTGTCATTCATCAAAAGGCCATACCTAACAAGTAACTTTTCATAGAATACTTGGTCATCTTGTGTTCAGTCAATAAGTTTTCATTTAAACAATAGTCTACAAGTCACCATTTGTTACAGAGTATAAGAAGGTAGCTAGCTGGTACAGTAGATAGAGTGCCAGGCCTAGAGATAGGAAGACTCATCTTTATGAGTTCAAATCTGACATTTGCTAGCTGTGTGACCCTGGGCAAGTCACTTGGCCCTGTCTGCCTCAGTTGCTCATCTGTAAAATGAGCTGGGGAAGGAAATGGCCAACCGCTCCAGTATCTTTGCCAAGAAAACCTCAACTAGGTCACAAAGAGTCAGATATGACTGGACATCAAAAGGTAGAGAAATTCTACAAAAAACTTGACAAAACTCTCCAAATCCAGTCAACATATGCTTAAATAAAGATATTAGCACAAAGGATGAAGAGTGCAGAGAAAGCTGTGTTTGAAAATGTGGTCCTAGTGCAGGAAATGAGAGAGATCAAAGGCTATTCCTCATGGACAGAGAGTCTGTTGGTGCCAGACATGGTGAGCACCAAATAGTATCACAAAACATTAGATTAATTAGCATTTTTTAACAAGTTGTGATAATGAGATAATGTTTTTGAAGGAACAAAGTGGCCAACTTCCCTAAGGGCAAAGGAGAGATTCATGGTGGGTATGAACATTTGGCAGCACATTACTAATTAGGGATATGCAGGAGAAGTCAAGTGAGGGTTGTCATCAGAGAGGCATTTGTCCAGACTGAGCTTCATTCTCCATTTATACATGTGTAAAACACCCAGAATTGTAGAGCAAGTGCCCCAGCATTTTTGGTTGGCTCCCTCATTGTGAATTTATGAGAGGACGTGCTTGTATTTGTATAGAAGGAGAAGGTGTGGATGGGTTGCAATCTGTGCAGTGGGAGGGAGTTATTAAGAGAGTGAAGATCACAGATCCATTTAAATTTTGAAATACAGCTGGGGAATTTGCCCTTCCAGATCCAAATAGCCCTGATCTTTTTGCAACATAGTCTGGTTCACTAGGAAGAGAAGTGAACTTGGAATTAAGAGATCTGAGTTTCAATATTGACTCTGTTACTTTATGACTGTTTTAAAAATTAATTTGACCACTTTGGGACTAACTCACAGGGTGGTCATGAGAAAAGCATTTTATCCACTGTAGTAAATTATTAAAATGTGAATTATTATGTACTATGAAGCTATTTCTAGTATAAAATAATAATTGAGTTCAGTTTTAGACGTGCGGAGTCATAGATGTCTTCAGGATATCCAATGTGAAATGTCTAATAGGGGATTAGTTATCTGGGATTGGAGCTTCAAGGAGATGTGTGTATGTGTGTATGTATACATACACACACACACATGCACACATGGGAAGGGTAGAAGGGAATAAACTTTTGAATAGTGCCTGCTATGTGTGTTGGCTACTGATGAGTTCTTTACAAATACTAGCTACTTTGTGTAATATATGTGTGTGTGTGTGTATCTGTTTATCTGATCTGTGTCTATCATCTATCTGTCTGTCCATCTATCATCTAGTCTGTCTATCTATCTATCCATCTAACTATCTGTCTATCTGTCTCAAATACCTGCGTCAGGATGATAGTGAAACCTGTGGGAGCTGATGACATTACCAGGGAACCAAGGAAACTCATTCACACTGAGACTGACAAGGTTGAATTTGCTCTTCTAGGGCATTTATATTTTAATAGGAGGTACAGACTTTCTTTGGCTTAAGCTAAAGGAATTAATTTTGAATTGTGGAATTTAGGTCATCAACAGGAAGGTTGGGGCATTTGTCTTTTTGATGTCCCTGAATTCGTGCAATAGAGATAACTGTTCAGATACAAAATCCCATATAATTAATTGGGTTCATGTTTCTTGGGAGAATCTGTTTGGTGTACAAAATGAAAATGCGGCTAACTCTGAATTAATCAGTCCCTCAATGCTCATCTTGTTGATTGCTTTTTTTCTCCTTCATTTCTTCTGTTCTCATCCGTTCTTTGCTTATTAGCACTCTTGCCAACACTGGGATAACAGTCAAATTAGAAGTGGTTACTTCTATCACAGAAAAATTCTTCTTTTTGTGACTGATTATTCACCTTTTCAGTTTTCAGCAGATATTTATGGCTCCCATCCCTTGTATGTGCAAGACTTTGGGCCCAGGATATGCCCAATAGAAAGCTCCTTCAGTGCAATTATTCCTGAGTTTCATTAATAAAAGTTGGAATATATCTTTTGGCTCAGACTAGGCATGCAATTGCTAGTTGTCATACTTCTTGCCCTACTATGCCCTCTTGTGTGCTTCTGTTATAAGAAAGAATTCTATAGTTGTATTTTTTCTTCCCACAGATTTGCCAAAAAAGCCATCTAGAGAGTACGAGCTGGTCACCCCCATCAGCACCAACCTCCAGGGACACTACCTCTCCCACATTCTTTCTGCAAGTCAAAAAAAGAGAGTCCCAAGGGATGTGTCTTCCAATCCTGAACAATTGTTTTTCAACGTGACAGCTTTTGGAAGGGACTTTCACCTCCGGCTGAAACCAAACACTCACTTGGTAGCACCAGGAGCCATGGTGGAGTGGTATAAACCCTCTGTGGTCACCGAGGATAGACCCAGCCATGTAAATGATAGTCAGCCTGGAAGTGATTCAGAGCGGATTTGGAAAAGAGAACCTTTATGGACCAACTGTGCTTATGTTGGAGACTTAACAGACATCCCAGGAACTTCTGTTGCCATTAGCAACTGTGATGGTCTGGTAAGACTTCTCCCCCATTTTGTCATTTTTGTTATTCACCGTTCTTCCCCCAAACCACGCTCTCACTGAGATCTCTCTTGTCCTCCAGTATGCTTTGGGAGAAAGGTGGGGAGGAGCTCGGATTTCACATGACTAGATACTGAGTACCTCCTTGGCCTGCCATCTTTACAAGGAACAGGAAAGGCACAGTATAATGTTTCTTGGGCACATTATTTATGTCTGGTACATTCAACATAAAGACTTCTAAGGGAAATTGCAGTGTGTGGTGGTTTTGAAGTTGGAAGGCTAATAATTATGTTTTTATTCCATTCTTCTAGTGGTACTTGGTGTGTCTTTGAAATTTTTAGAAATCTCAACATTTTCCAAACCAATATAGATTCTTATCCCTCATTTTAAAAGCATCTTGATACAAAGCAGTTATTATCTTCTCCAGTGAATTCTACAACTTGTGAGCTGAGCTCTGCTTACATTTGACCATTTTAATGTCATGGACCCATTGGAGAGTCTGGTGAAGCCTGTGGATCCTTCTCAGAAAAAAAAATGCCTTCAAATGTATAAAGTTCATAGAAACCTGGTTATATTGAATATAGTTACCCAAGGTCCTGGAGCCCAGATTAAGGACTCCTGCTCTAGGGTCTATTTCCCTAAGTATACTTTTCACCCTTGAGAAGTTCTTTTCTGAGTCTGGGTGGGTAAGTGAGTGGGTGTATGCTCACACACGGGCAATTCATGCCTTCCTTCTTTCTTTTCACTTTTAAATATACTGGTGACAGCGATGACTGTTCTAGTGGGAAAGATCAAAGGACCGTGTACTGTCCTTGTTATGCCTTGATTGTGCTTTGGTTTGGGTCTGTAGATGTTATTTGGAAATATTTACTGCTGGTGACTTTACCTGTTATCTGTCATCAGCTGTTTTCCAAAGTCCTTTGCAGTGACACTTTGTAAGTGTAACTTGGGAGGAAATGGGGTATGTGGGAAAGAGCACTGACCCTGGAGTCAGAGGACCTGAGTTCTAATCCCATCTCAGATTCTTACTATCTGTGTGGCCTTGGCCAGTTCACTTAACCAACTTGGGTTTCAGTTTCTTCATCTGTAAGATGAGGTGGCTGGATCAAAGAATAATTGCAATAACAACACTGACATTTATTGAGCACTTTGAAGTTTCCAAAGCCCTGTGTGTATGTGATCTTTACAACAACCCTGGGAGGCAGGTTCTACTATTGTCCCCATTGTACAGATGAGGACACTGAAGCACAGGTTACGTATCTGCATTAAGTGTCTGAGACAGACAGGATTCAAACTCCGTTCTTCCTGACTTCTCTTCACTGATCTGTGGAACCTGCTGGTGGCTTCTGGAGTCCCTTCCAGGTCTCTATCTGTGATCCCACAATCTCTGGCCAGCATTTAGCTGGCCATGGAACTCAGATTGTCCATTTACCTCACAAGCAACTCAGTGGAATTTTCTTATTATGGACTTCAATGCTGCTAAACTGCTCATTTCTGGGACCTGATTTTTAATGATTTTGTCTTTACAAGGGAGGTTAGTAGGGTTTGTAGCTTGTGCTGAAGGAATTTAAGAAACCAAATATAGCACATGTAACAGGTCCAGGCCACACATTAGCTCAGTGCTTGTACATGTACATGTGTAAGGTTATACAGAGAAGAAACATCAGAGCTAGGATTAGAACCCAGCCTCGAAGAGAAATGTCTTTAGGACTTAACATACAGTTAAAGAGTGGCAGTGTTAGGGATTTTTTTTGGTTGAGAAAACAAACAGACGTATGTAGCCAACATGAGTTCTCTATGTATATGTGTATACATATTCATACATGTATAGATACACAATACAATATGTACATATATGTATGTTATATGCATGTATATATATGATATATCTATGTAAATATAGATATAGATATATCTATTCAGACTTTGGAGGAGCCTGACCTTAAAGAGAGAGGATTAGGTTTTTCTTGTACCATAAATCTTATTATTCCTCAACCCCAGAGTCCTGGGGAAAATTGATTAATTGTCTGGGGCAGGGGGATGGCTCAGTGGATAGAGTTCTGGGCCTAGAGTCAGGAAGACCCGAATTCTGATGTAGCCTCAGATACTGACTAGTTGTGTGACCCTGGGCAAGTCACTTAACTCTAACTTTTTCTACTGGAAGAGGAGATGGTAACTCACTCCCGTATCTTTGCCGAGAAGACACCACAGACAGTATTGGTGTGATGTGGTCCATGAGTTCACAAAGACTTGGATATAACTGAAGAATAGCAACAGCAACAGCTCGTGTCCAGGGTCTCCCCCAAAAGGACGGACAGCATCCCATCTAGAGAAGTTGTTCAGTGTACAAAGTAGTAAATATCAGGAATAGGACACTTTATTATTTCTTCCAATGCGAAATCATGTTTGAAGCACAAAAGACACATAAGCATACATTGACAAATTCTTAAAATGTGAATCATGAATCCAATACTTCTTTCCTAGGAAACAGACTTCATTTTCACCTTAGTCTATTCTGTCTGACACTGTCTCTTTCCCTCTCCTTCCTTTCCTCCTTTCTTCCCTCCCTTCCTCCCTCCTCCCTTCCCCTCTCTCTCTCTATCTCTCTATCTCTCTCTCCCCACCCTTCCCTCTCTCTCTTCTCTCTCTCATCTTTCTCCTCTCATCTCTGTCCCTTTCTCTGTCTCTCTCTCTCTCTGTCTCTGTCTGTCTGTCTCTCCATCTTTCTCTCCTTCCTCTCCTCTCCCTCCTCTCTTTTCTCTCCCTCCTCCTCCTCCCCCCTCTGTCTGTGTCTCACTCTGTCTTTCTGTCTCTGTGTGTGTCTCTGTCTCTTCCCCCCTCTCTGTCTGTTTCTCTCTTCCTCTTCTCTGTCCCCTCTCTCCCTCTCCCCCCTTTCTCTCCTTCTCTCTTTCGTGTCTTCTGACATTTGCTAAAGGCCATGTATGACTAGAGGTTCCTGATCAATTCCTTGATCTGTCATGACGGAGGATTGGCTGTTGATCTGAAAAATAATATCTGCTCAATAGATTTTAAACAGAGAGACCATAGTCGCTGCCTCTCCATTTCTTTCTTCTCTTTAGAGTGTGTCTCTTGGGACTTTGCTAAGTGTCCCCCAAGTTCCTAATGGGATAGCTTCTATGGAGACTGTGAGCACACGGCCTTGAGAACACACACATGCCTGGGACAGGACCTCTGGTCCCTGACTGCCTCTTATGCTTTGTGATTCTCATATCACAGGTGTCTGAAAACCAATACTGAATGAGCGATGTTTCTCTGGTGTCTACCTTTGAGTTCAGGCGGTTCCTAGTTACTAATGGGAAGTAAGAAAGTGCTTCCTGCATTTATACTTCTTAGAGGAGGTGATGTGTAGAGAACCAGCCTTGGAGTTAGAAAGAACTGGGTTCAAGTCCTGCCTATGATAAGGTGTTATCTCTGTGACCCTGGACAACTCACTTGACATTTCATTGCCTTAGACAACTTCCTAAAACTAATATGCTAGGCAATTGGGATTCTTCAGTGATAGAGGGATTTTCCTCACCCCTTATTCCCTATACTAATAAAATCAGATATCTAGACAAAAACCCTAAAAAATTACCATTAATCTCAAAATATTGGGCTTTTGAATGAATGAGAATAACACTATTAATCTCAAAATACCAGGCTTTTGGATTAATGAGAATAATGAGCTTGACTTATTGAGGCCAAAGAAGCTAACATCCTACTGTTTAGAACCATAGTAACAGCTCATAGCTAAGAGCTCCTAAGGCGAATGAAGAATCATACTGTAAGTGGTGTGTGAGTATAGCACAGAATCCCTGAGAAAGAAGGCTTGTGAGAGGCCAGCTAGACCCTGGTATGAGTGGCTCTCCAGGCTCTATTTGCTGACCTTCCGTGGGGAGTAGTCATGCCTTCCATAGGCAGCCCATTTTCTTGTGGGGTAACTTTTTCCTTATGTCAAGATAGTATCTGCATCACTTCCCACCCACTCCTCCTAGCTCTGATCTCTGGGGCTATGCAGACAATTTATTCCTACTCCACATAACTGCGTGTCTCCAACCAACTCCATGCAGAATTGGCCAGTGTTTCTGCAAGTCATGATAATGGGATACTTCATAGCATGATGGAAAATGTTTAACAATAACTTTGCTTATAAATGACAGAACTAGCAAAGGGAGAAGGGGAAAAGTCAACATTTGGTTTTGCTTTGTAAACATCACCCTAATTTCAGTCACTTATGTAAACTGCTGATGCTTTCTGTCTCATTACCATGAAACATGAGGAAAATGATGCAGACCATTAACTGCATCATTAAGCTTTGTTCTAAGTTTTGATTACAAGAAGGAACTTTATAGGTATGCTCAGTCACCAGCAGAACTTGTTGTTTGTAGAGTGTGGTTGCTTATTCACAACTGAAAAAAAAATCAGAAGGGAAGTAGCGACGAGGGAGTACCCCCTGGCACTAGTTTTTAATGATTCTATAAGTGTATAAAAGTGGTGCTTAAAAAAAGCAAGTTTGAAAAAATTTTAATAGGCCAGATGCTTACTGAATATGGCTAACTTTATTTGGAAAATGGAGAAATCTCCAAGATTTTATGATGATGAAAGCTGGCGATTGATCAAGTTTTGTACATTCCTTCTCATTCACTTATGGTTTATGCATTATCTATACTACTATTTATTATTAATTATTTACTATTTTTAGTTATCTTATCCATGTAGTAAATTCTTCATTTTTGAAGGGTCATTTTCAAGGTTTGACTCTACATAAAATAATAATGGTGATAGTTAATAGATACAGAGGGCTTTAAGATTTACAAGGCTCTTAATATATGTCTTCTCATTTGATCCTTCCAACAACTCAATGAGGTAGGTACTCTTATCCCCATTTTACGGATGGGGAATCTGAGGCTGAATGATACTAAATGATTTGCCTCGGGTCATACAGCTGATAAGTGTCAAAGATGGCATTTGAACTCAAGACTTGTGACAGGGAAACCCAAGTCTGGAAGGCATGGTGAATACACCAAAGGAAATACTCTAACAGCTCAATTACAGGGACAGGAATTCCAATCGGAGTCAATTTTAAATTCACAAATAATTTTCAAAAGGTTAGTCACATCTCTAAACACTAAATTCTCTTTTAGGAAGGCATTGCAGTAGATACCTTATTTCCATTTGACCTTAGTTCAAGTTCAGCCACAGATGCTTAATACCTATGAGATGCAGACGAGTCACTTGGTTTTGGCCTCAGTTTCTTCATCTGTAAAGTGGGGATAAATAATTCTAATAGCACCTACTTCCCAGGGTTGTTGTGCAAATAAAATGAGATAATAAATATAAAAGATTTTGCAACCTTAAAGTCCATGTAAATGCTATTATTTATTTTCCTACTTGATACTGGTGCCTATTCACTACCATCCTTAGAGAGGGCAGAGGTTTCTTCAGACTGCATATGCTAGAATATTTGACCATATGTGAATCCTGGAGGCATTAGCTGGTCCCTCTGCAGTCAAAATAGCTGTGCTGGGACGGGAGAAACAGAGACTTAAATCACTGGTGGCTGCTGTTAAAATGCCTATGCTTAGCTGTTCCGCCCATGTGAGTTCCCAGCAGACTCATGGCTTTTACCATCCTCCACTTCCAGGGGGGAAAGGAAGAAAGCAGCTGGCAGTAGATATCTGTGAGCATGCCTTTTCAAAGGGAAAGTTTTCTGTGAGTTAATGCCAGTGTTACAGTCTTGGAATACCCAGCTGGATGGCAGCCCTCTCCCACTCGGGTCCTTGTGCCCTGATTGAGAAGTACTCCATTGGGAACTAACAGCGCTTCCTGAACTCTGTGTCCCTGACCATCTCAACTATGTTGTTAGAGGTTGCTCTTTGGAAGCAGGCTACCTTTTTTTTTTCATTGCTTACTGGTGGGAGACAATTTGGAATATTCTTTGTAATTCTAAAGTCCTATATTATTTGCATGTGAAATTAATTTTCCATATGGCTAGTCTTTCCCCAAACACCCCAATCAATTGAGAGTTGGCTGCAATTGTGATTACTGCAGCTTTGTTTGTGTGTGGGATCATCCTTTGGAAAAAGGATCCCAGAGTGCTTTCAAGATATAAACTTGGAAGAAAAGAAAATGATTAGAAACACAGCCACAATCTGTTTCTCTATTCTGTTTTGCAGTTGTAGATCTATTCAGAATTAATTTAGGGAGGCTGATGTAAAATATTATTTGTTCAATCATATTAACAGCTGACATTTTTGTAGTTTTGAAGCAAAAATAACTTCCCTCATAGGAATTAATGTATTTTTATTTATTTCATTAAATATTACTCAATTACATGTAAAATTTTAACATTCATTTAAAAAAATTAAGTTGCAAATTATCTCCCTCCCAGTAACCCCTCTTCTACCCCTGAAGCAAACATATACAGATAAAAAATTGAGGTAGACTAAATTGGGAGACAAACCAGCCCACCTCTAGTGCAGAATAAGGGTGGAACCAGACTAGAGTAGCTTCTGCATTTCTAGCCTGGGTGAGATAGGAAGACCTAGTCTTTAAAAAAGAAGTATATACACACATACATACATACATATACACACACACATACATACACACATACACACAGATACATATATACATACAATGTGTGTGTGTGAGTGTGTGTGTCAAATAATACAGGGTCCAACAGAGATCCCTCTTGTACTCCCCTGGCAAACAATCACATTGACACTGTTCCATTACCAACTAACTACCCTTTCCATCTATTCTTTCAATTGTCTCAGAATCTAATCGTATTATTGTCTAGTCTGGGATTTTTCACTCATGACCCTGCGTTTCAGTGGTGTTGGTTGGCATTATGTGGTGTGAGGGCATGTACAGCACAAGTGTGTATGCTTTGTGTTCAGAACTAAAGCTGGGGTGAGGTTGTTCAATGCAACACAGGCAGGCACTGCCAGAAACACCTCGGATTCATTACATCTGCTTTTTAATAAATTTTTGGTTGTTACACATTGAGAAATCTTTTACTGTTGACCCCACATGTGGCCACAGCCCACATTTTAAGAAGCTTTACTCTAGCCCATATGTATGCGTCTTCTCTTCGGAGTACTTTATCAAGGGCTTTGCTAAAATCTTGGTCAGTGATTTCAGACCATTTCCATAATTTACCAGTTACCCTGTCACCAAAAGGAATGAGAGGAATCTGGCATGACCTATGCTCAATGAAGTCATCTTTAGCTTCCCTTTCTAGATGTTGGCCAACTATCGCCAGTGATCTGTCCCAAGATTTTCCCCAGAATCAAAGCTGGGCTCACTGGCCTATCATTTGTTGACTTTATTTTCTTCCCCTGCATCCCTTTTTAAAAATTGGGGCATTTTCCTTCCTCCAATCTTGTGATATTTTCTCTTTTTCCACAGCCTTTTTGCTATTATTGACAGTGGCCCAGTAATCATGTATCTGTCAGTTCTGGAATAAGTGCTGGAATGAGTAGTCTATCTGGGCTATGCCATTAGCTACTTCTTGACTCTTTCCTTCCGTATGTAATGGGGAGGGACTAGCCGGTGAGGAAAGGAAGGAAGGAAGTGGGCAATAATTCAGTATGTGCCATGTGCCAGGCAATCTCATTTGGTCCTCGTAACAACCCTGCATAGTAGGTACTATTGTTATTTCCCATTTCATAATTGAGGAAATTGAGGCAGACAGATCTCTCTCTGGTTCTTCCCTGACCCTAGAGTGACTCCAGGGAGAACTTCAAAACAAAACTTGGGTTTGGCTCACGTCTAGGTTCTCCCTACCAAGAGTGGTTAACAGGTCCCTTCTAAAAGAAGTAGTCATTGGGCAATATGGTATCAGCTATGAGACAGATTTTTGTTTTCTCCTCCTCTGAAAATGAGTAATTTGCTAAAGACTCAGGCACACATAAACAAACACAGAAAACATAAAACATCTCAAATAACTCATAATACTTTGCTGGAAAGTAAAGGCAATTTTGTGGAAATGTTAATAAGCATGTTTGCCCATCACTTTAGACCTTCACCTTTTAAGTAACTCATAAGATGCAGATCTCCTGGACAGTCAAGGTTTATCAGGCCAGGTCTAACCCAGGTGATCTAAAACCCTAGGGTTGAGATTGTAATGAAATGTGACACTTAGAGAACAGAGGACAGTTGACAAAAGAGGTTCAGTTAGCCATAGCAGGGGAAGGCATTCAGAGCCAGAAAGGATATGCAGCAAGGACATAAAGCCTTGATGAAGTTGAGCATAGTTTTCTGCTACCAATCTTGGTCATGCTGATGGTCTGTAGGTTAAAAACCTGAAGGTAGCTATGGCACTCAGGAAACTATATCAGTGGCCCAAGCCTTTAATCTCCTTATTAAGGTGAAGAAGTAGCATAGCCTACAGGGCAGGGGACTCTGGTAGGTATCGCTTCTAAGTATGGCTTTCTTCAGCTGAAGAAGGGTCTCGTTGCTATCCTTCTCTTCTGAGAAATGTTTTATAGGGAAATATTCCTTCCTTTGCATTGGATCCTCCCTTGGAGGATTTCCATGAGGTTGCCACCAAGGCTGGAAACATCCATTTATTAGGACCATTAACCTTTACTTGACAAAGGAATAAAAAAGGCAGTAGGAGGTAACCAAGGATTCAAGAGACTGCCTACTTAAGCCTCTGCTTCTCTGCAACGTTGTGTTTGTATTGCAAACTATCATTACTGTTGGGGGGGGTGCGGTTGGGAGGCCTCACATGAATCACATTGCTTTAGTCCATGACTACAACCTGGAAAACCAGCTCAAAAGTATGTCAGTAGTGTCTTCTTCCTTTAGAAAGGACAACACATTCCAAAAAGTGTGGATGGTCATTGAAAATCCAACTGGTGTTATGATACGCTTCCAATGTGCTCCTTAGGTGGTATGCATACAACGGGAAAAAAATGAAGCAGTCCCTGTCCTGAAGGAGCTTACATTCTACTAAAGGATATAGAGTGCTCACAAATAAATATCATAGAGAGAACACCAGGGGATGAGGATGGATTATTTGGAATACCAAAAAACATTCAAATTTTCTAATAGACTTTTCCTGACACATGTACACACAAATTAGGATTGCAATATGGTGGATTGTGTTGGGGCATATCACCCCAGGATTCTGATTTTGCGCTAACTACCATCATTCTTCCTTTTCCTCAGGGTTTCCAGACACGGGCTCATTTTCCCTTCCAGATGACTACTTCTACCAGTCACTTTTTCCCAGAGTTCCTCTCCTTTCTAGAGTACTTTGGATGAATAACACCATCTTACAGGCTACTTTTCCCCTTAACTTGCTTCCTCCTTCAGCATGCATCCAGTCCTGTTCTCCCATCCAGGTTTTTTTTTTTTGCCAGTGCAAATTTAAGGACAATTTAAAAAAGGGGGGGGCAGCAAGAGGGGAGAGCTACAAAGCTTCCAACATAAGACCAATGCTGTCCCTGAATCATAGTAGGCTAGAGAGGAAGCTGAGATTAAGTTCAGTTTTTAAAAAATGATTTAGTTGGGCTGTCCTTAAGACTTCCTTGGCACCCAAGATATGTGCTTACTTGGAGAAAAAGTGGAACCAATGTATAGTTGGCAACTGTGGAGTGAAAAGGAATGGGTAGTGTTCAGAGACTTGGTGGCCAACACCACATTTACTAACCTGGGCCAGAACCCTTGCAGATATCAAGACTGATTTGACAAGAATGATGGGCTAACTCCAAAGCTGCTAAATAAAAAAACTGAGCCCTTCATAGGGTTTACCAGCAGGAGCATTTAATTCCATTATTGAAACTTAAGAGAGATGCAGGATTCTTGATTCTGTAAAAAGGCAGATGAAGTTTAGTTTTACACTGATAGTAACAATCCAAAGCACTTTTGTGATTCCTAAAGGCTATTTATGGGCCAAAGATCGATGGTGCATCTCAACTACTCAGTGCTGATGGAGCCACATTGATTAATGATAAGGACATGATCCTGAATACTTCCATAGTGTCCTCAACAAACTATTGCCAATCAGTGCTGAAGCCATTGACAGAATACCTCAGGTTGAAATCAATCCTTCTCTAGCTAAACTTCCAACTGAAGAAGAGGTTTGAATGCTGTTATACTTTTATCATGTAGCAAAATGCCTGGTGCTGATTCTATTCCAGCTGAGATTTACAAGGCAGAAGGTCCACTGCTCCTATAAAAACTGGCAGAAATTTTCTGGGTTATGTGGTAAGAGGAAGTTATCCCCCAGGACTTCAATGATGCCTCCATTGACCATCACTGTAAAGGAAAGGGAAGTAGATTGTCCTGTGAGGACCACAGGGAATCTTCTAAGTCATTGCCAATAAATTTTTTTTGCCAGAGTCCTCCTTAATAGTCTGATCCTTTACCTGGAAGATAGTCATTTACCCAAGAGCCATTGTGGCTTCAGAAAGTGCCAAGGAACGGTCAATATGGTGTTTTCTACCCAACAACTCTAGGGAAAATGCCAGGAGTGGAAAGTTGGTGGAAAATTATGTCAAAATCAGGTTGCCCGGAGAAGCTCATCAGTATTGTATATCCGTTTCATGACAGTATGCTCGCACAGGTTCTGGACAAAGGACAATGTTCTTGAACTTTCCTGTCACCAGCGGAGTGAAGTAAGGCTGTGGACTTGCTCCCATTCTTTTTGGCATGATTTTAGTAATATTGTCAAATGCCTTCAACAGGAATTGAAAGCGGCCTGAAGATTAGCTCTTGCACTGAAAATAAATCACTTAACTTGAAAAGGCCACAAGACAAGACTAAAGTGGAGGGAGAGTTGGTGCTTGACTTTTTGTTCTCAGATGATTGTGTGCTCGATGCAGCCTCTGAGGTGAGAGTCCACAAATTAAAGATCTCTTCTCTGCTTTTTGTGCTAATTTTGGTCTAACACTTACCAACAAGAAGACAGAGGTTCTCCACCAGCCAGCACCACACTATCCATCCATGGAACCATCAGAGCAAATGGAGAAATTTTAAATACTATGGATAAGTTCACTTACCTTGGCAGGGATGTATACATGGAAAATAAGATTGACACACACATTGCCAGAGCTAATTCAGTGTTTGGGAGACTGAAGGAAAGTGTGTGGGAGAAGAGGTATTAGACTGTCTACCAAATCGAAGGTCAACAGAGGCATTGTGTTGACCTCATTGTTGTATGCCTGTGAAACCTGGACAGTCTGCCAGCACCATGCCACAAAATGAAATCACTTCCATTTGAATTGTCTTAGGAAGAGTCTGAAGATCACCTGGAGAGATAAGGTATTGGACACTAAAGTTCATTCTTGAGCTGAACTGCTAGGCATTCAAACTACTGCAGAAAACACAACTCTGCTGGGCTGGCCACATTGTTTGAATGTCAAAAGTACATTTGCCTAAAAGACTATTTTACAGAGAACTCACACAAGGAAAGTGTTCATGTGGAGGTCAGAAGAAGCAATACAAAGACATTCTCAAGGTCTCTCTGACAAACATTGGAATAGATTGTGAGACATGAAAAACACTGGTGTAGGACCACCCAGCGTGCTGTGTCCGCATCAAAAAAGGCACTGTATTCTGTGAGCAAAACAGAATTGTAATCACTCAAAAGAAATGTAAGATGAGCAAATTTAGAAACAACACTCTAAATGTTCATATGGACTATTCGTGCCCAACATGTGATAGTCTTCCAATGTGGTATTAGTCTGATCAGCCACAGCTGGACAGGCTGTACCTTGACCCCAATATAGTGGTGTCATTTTGGTGCTCTTTGAGAATGCAGGACAACAACCAACCAGTGTGTTCACTCTGGATGATTCTAGCATTCCATATACCTTAGGAAATTTATATAATTTTGACAACTTCCATGCTGTGTGGGCAAAGAAAGAATAATTTAATGTAAATGTGAGACTCATGGATAGAAAGTTGAATTTAGGTTTTAGAGTGAAATCACTTTAGATTTCTCTCCAGTGGGGAATAAAAAACAACAACAAAAAACATTGCCACATAGGATGCCTAGCAGACTAGATACTTAGTGATGGCATGTTCAATTGGTCTGCTTCTAGGTAGCTGCTAAAGCATTCCCTTTGATCCATAGTAACTCCTTACATCTTTAAATAGCCTGGCCCTGGCCTCCCTCTGGCAGTGATCCCTCAATCCAACCAGGGTCACAGGGTTGGATTGAAAACCTGTCTGGGAGGCCCACAAAAGGGATTTGTAAGTCTGTCAAGATACTCATGTGGGTAAAAGAGCTGAGCAGCGTTCCATGTCAGTGCTTTGGGGGCAGCTCCTGAAGGAACAGAACAGGTTTTCCCAGTGTTATGTTTCTTTTTTTCTGTCCTCATCTCAGCACTGAAATTACCCTGAGATGGAAAACTTGGTCAGTTCTACCCTCCAGTAAACCTGGCCTTGACTTATAGCTGAAATGGATCACTACCTACCTGGAAAGACCTCCATGCCGCCAAATATCACCCTTATCAGGTTACCTCATTGCCTGAATTTCCCCCAAGTAACTAGTTCTTTAGTGTGAGACTTTGAAGTCATTTAAAATTGTTTGGGACCTATTTGGGCATATTGGTTTCTTGAGTTAACTAGCTGTTTCCTTAACAGGAACTTGAAAGGATGGATACAGACCAAGTTAGAGCTTTAAGGAGTGTTTTGTTGGGAGTTTTGGGGTGAGGATCTGGAAAAGTCAGCATGAAAGCATTTGGGCTTGCATGACAGATGTGATCCAGCTTTGGGGATGGAGATGTGGGAGAAGAGGAGGGGAAGGATGACGAGACTTGATTGTATGCTCTTGGCCTTACCCCTACTATGAACTTCCTTTCCCGCTTTGAAAGGGACACCAGTTTAGTCAGTAAATCAGCATTTCTTAAGCACCTACTATGTGCCAAGAATTGGGCTAGGTGCTGGGGATACAAAGAGAGACAAACAATTACAAAACCAGTTTTTGCCCTCAAGGAATTTAAAGTTTAATGAGGAGGACAGCATGCAAACAACTGGGTATAAACAGGACACATAGAAGATAAAACAGGTAATCTCAGAGAGAAGGCAGCAGGATTGAGGGGGAAGGGTACAAAGGGCTGTCTGGAAAAACTAAGCAGAGAACAGATTTTGTTTCTCATGGTCTGTCACAATTTCTATCATTGCATTCGTTTCCATCATTAGAATGTCATTGTCTGGGGTGGCTAGTTGGTGCAGTGAATAGAGCATCAGCCCTGGAGTCAGGAGGACCTGAGTTCAAATCCGGCCTCAGACACTTAACACTTTTTAGCCATGTGACCTTGGGCAAGTCACTTAACCCCAATTGCCCTGCCCTCCCCTTCCAAAAAGCAAAAAATTAAAAAAAAAATGGATGTCATTGTCTTGGCCTTTCTTTATCTCCCCAGTGCTTAGCACAGTGTCTGATATGTAGTAGACACTTAATAAATGCTTGTTGATGGACTGAACTGTGCTTTTCCCATTCTTTGTATCCTCAGTGCTTAGCATAGTGCCTACTGCATATTAGGCATATAATAAATACATCTTGACTGGACTAGAAGGATCTGTAAATTTGTGTTTTATCCTAATTTCTAGGGATAAGCATGTATGAATTTGTGTAGTGCTGGTTCTTGAAATATATACACACACACACATATATATGTATATGTATATATATATATATTTACATGCAATACGTTCATATACACATACATACTTACATACACATATGCATACAGTCTACGTTGGGTCTGTCCTTAAAGCTCTTCTAGTTTGGAACCTATTAGGATGTGTGTTCTCCTTTAACTTTCTATATCTCCTTTTTGTGCTTATTTTGAGTTTGCTTGTTTGATTTTTAAATTTTTAAATGTGCATTCAGTTCCCTAATTCTCTCATTTTTTGTTTTGTTAATGGATATTTTTAGGGATATAATTTCCCTCCTCAAGACTACTTTAGTTGCAGCTCAGAAATTTAGCTATGTTGTTTTTTTGGGAAAACCTGTTCTGTTCCTTCAGGAGCTGCCCCCAAATCATATAGTGATTATTTCCATGATTTTCTTTGATCTATGTTTTATTCAAGCTTCCATTATTTTATCTGCTTTGGAGTCAGTGTATTTTATCTGTGCTCTCTAAAGTCATTACCATTTTATTGTTCTGCGTTACATGCAGGATATGTTTACTCTTTGTCTTCTTGCCTTTTATGTGCAATATCTCTGCTATAAATCTCTGACAGATTTTTTGGTAAACATTTTATGTGGTGCCATGGAATGCCTATATTCTTTAGTGATCTTATTTAGGTTAAATTTTTGTTGTTGTTTTAATTTCTCTAGCAATTTGTTCAATCTTTTATTTTCCTTTTTGTTTATCTTTCTTTTAGATTTATGCATATCAGAGAGGGGGTCGTTAAAGTCTCCTACTATTGTTATTATGTATGCCCTATAATCCATTTAAATTTCCCAGAATTTTCTCATGTATCTGCTACCAGTCTGCTATGTTACGTGTTAATATAAATTCTTCTTATTTGATGACACTTATATAACTTCATCTTGAAGTTCAGGGTGAAAGACATTGTTGTTACAGTTATTTATTCCCATGTTTGTCTTGCTTTTGATTTACTAATAATTTACATGTTGCAATTTGTTGCTACTGACTTGCATTACTAGCACATGTGGATCATAGATATCCAGATGCATAACATCTGGGTTCCTGTATAGATCACCTAATCTAGAGGGGTCTCAGAACAGTTTTCTCTACTATCCAATTACCTTTTCATTCTTTCCCTTAGGTTCACTACTGACTTGTATGAGGGATATTACACATATGTTGCCAGGTTTTTCTTATAAATAATGCAACTACTGGTTTAATCGCAGCTGTATAAAAAATTACCTGAAAATATATCGATATTTTTTGGGGGCATTTATGTTTTTTTTATGACAACTACATATCATTTTGCACTGACTTTTTTTAGTGACCAATACCAGCCTATGCTAGTTTTTTTTAATCACCATTAGCACAACAAACTATTTATTGTTCCATTTGAAGCTGTTCAGTTTTTTGAACTGGCATTTAGAAAATAAAATGGAATACAGAGGCCATCATCATTTTTCTTGGGAAACAATACCATTTCTGTATTAGTCAAATGACTAGATGATCGTATTTCAATATATGTCCTGTTTTTAAAAATTCTGAACCTAGTAAATAAAGGCATATTTCACTTGAGTTTAGTTGGATTTTTGTGACATGACTCTTCAGTGATCCTGAAATTTTATTTTGTGTTTAAAAATACACAAGATTAAATCCCAGTTGCTGTCAAAGGTGGTGCAGTGGACCTGAGTTCAAATCTTTCCTTAGAAATTTTGTAGCAACCAGACCCTGGGTGGGTCAGTTAATTTCCCTGTAGCTTGGTTTCCTAATCCATAAAATGGGGAACCTGGAGCCCTCTAAATAAAGATGGCACAATGGATAGAGCAGTAGCCCTGGAGTCAGGAAGACTTGACTTCAGATCTGGCCTCAGATACTTATTAGCTGTGTGACCCTGGGCAAGTCACTTAACTCTGTTTCCCTCAGTTTCCTCATCTGTAAAGTGAACTGGGGAAGGAAATGGGCAGCCATTCCAGTAATTTTCCCAACAAAACCCCAAATGAAGTCACAGTCAGATAAGAGTGAAACAACTGAACAACAACAAAAAAACCCCAATCTCTATATGCTATACTATATGACAAATTTTTTGTAAACATTCACTCTAGTTCCAAGCAAAGTAAATGATGGCCTTGAAAGCTCCATATCTATGACCCTATTGCCTTGTGACCTTAAATTTAATATCTTTACATATTTCCCATGATTTGTTAAAGCTCATCAATACTTCCTTTAATGGCACATCTCATAACCCACCCACCTATCTGCCTCTCCAAAAGTTCCCCTTAGGCCCTTAAAGGAAGACAGGCATTCTAAGAGTCCTAGGTTGGGATGAAGAACCCTGCTGGCATGGGGGACCACCAGTGGAAAGATACAGTGATGAGAGATGTAGTATTTTGTGTAAGGAACAGCAAATAGGTCAATGTAGGTGGAGTATGTGGAAGGCAGTGGTATAAGAGAATAGGAAAGGTAGCAAGGGGTCAGGCTATGAAAAATGTTAAATGCCAAAGAGTGCCATATTTGATCCTATTGGCTATAGAGAGTCACTGGAATTTGTTGAGGGGAGGGAGGTGACATTCAAATTAGGAAAATCATTTTGGCAGAGGAGGATGGATTGGAGCGGCCAGAGTTCAGTGGCAGGGATATTAATTAGGAGGTCATTGCAGGAGTCCAGATCTGATGGGATGAGGACTTGAACTAAGGCAGTTGTGTGAGTGCAACAAAGGAAATATGCAAAAGATGTTATAAAGAAAATATTGGACTAGAGTCAGGAAGACCGGAGTTTGAATCCAGCCTCAGACACTTCCTAGCCACACAGCCCTGGATAAGTTACTCAGCCACTTTCTGCCTCAGTTTCATCATCTGTAAAAAAAAAAGAAAGGGGCTGATAATAGAATATACCTCACAGGGCTGTTGTGAGAATCCAGTGAGATAACATGTGGATAAAGTGCTTTTTTAAACCTTAAAGCACCATGTAAGTTTTATTATTATTATTATATTTCCAAACCGATCAAATATATGGAGATACTGAGGTAATGCACCCAAGTGGCTAAGAATTCTGGTGTCTTTGACAATAGAAGAAAAGTGCTGAAGTTTGTGGCTGGGTCAGCTGCTCACAACAAAAACAGAACAGAGAGTCTAGTGCCTACTTTGCTCATTTATTCATGATCAAGTTGGATGACATTTTCTTATGGGTAAAAAGGTGAATCTCCAGAAGTTCGAAGGAATGAATATTGTGTTTCTTTTACTTATTTTTGCTTCCCCTTCCCTTTCAAAAGGACTTGAGACAGTTTCTATATTAAACAGTGTCAGATAAGATGGGGATAAGACTGAAGTCAGGATGTTGGAAGGAAGCAGGGACCCAAGGTAAGTAGATTACAGCATTCGTACGATAAATTTAGCTCTGTTTTCTGGCAGCTAAGACGAAGCCGAGTTACCTCTCTCTAACTTGACCGACAATGCAAAAGCATCCACATTTGTCTGAAGCAGCTCACTTTTTCCTGGAATAAAATTCAAGCTGAGGCCAGTACCAGGAGCTAAAATAACCCTGATAAGCCAGAACCCAGATCATAAATTTTGAAAGGCCTAACTTCACATTAAGGTCTTCTTTTACATAATAATTTAATTAGATCCAGAGTATATGGTAGGAATACAGTCATTTCGGTCCACATGGAAGTAATTAAATGCCATACTGTGAGTCATAACCGAACGGGCTATGTATCTTTGGTTTCATTAATTTTTCAGACTAGAAAAGGCATCAGCGATGGTTAATGAAGTTATTTAAAACTGCTGTAAGCAAAGAGATTTTTGGCCAGGTCAATTGTATTTAATCTGAGAACTACATTTGTACAGAAATTTCAGAGAGTGATTGGCACTTTTCACATCGATGGAAAAAATCCTTCTGTTGGAATCTGCAGCAGGAAGAAAACAGGTTTTTTATGGCTTCACTTTCTAAATCTGAATCTAAGATTTATAAACTGACTCATTTCATCTACATGGACATTGCAGTTCAGAAAAGTTCCTAGAATTCATAGGTGTAGAAGGAAAAGAAAGGACCAAGGCGGCCAGTGTGAAAGGAATATTGGCCTATAATCAAAGAGGTTTTTTTTTTTTAAATGCAAATATAAAAAGTAGAATAAAAATATTCCCTGTGTTATTCAGTTGCTTTTCTGAAATAAAAGTGTCCATTCCATCCTTTCTGATTTTGTGTCGGTCTGGTGAGCGTTAATTTGACCCCATGATTAAATATCAGGGAAGTGTAGGCATCAGGTTATTAGATTGCCAGAGTCAGGCACTTTCAGGCACTATCAACCTCATTCATAACTTTTGTTTTTGTTTTCGGAGCAGAGCCTTCTAGGAAATTGCCACTGAATGCATAGTTTATTATTTGCTTTTTAAAAATAATTTTTAATCTTCAGATAATCTAAAAAACCTCTATAAGTGTCTTGGGGATTGCTGCTAGATCTGGGTTATTACAGTGACTGGGTTTCTGTCTTATTGCTTTTTGCTTATTTTAAGTTGGCAAATACCAGCTCTTCTTTCTTTATTATAGTTATGACTCATCTCTTTATCCCATATTTCCCCAAAGTCTGCTAGATCAAGGTATAGAGATTGCTCCAGTATGGTAGTATCTGTGGGTGGGGGTGGGTGGGTGGTGATGTTTAATAAATTTTATTTGATGGTGGGTGTAGTTAGATTGCATTGGATTCACAATTTTAAATGCCCAGATTTCATAGTACCACTATTTGTGTACTTGCAGTAACCAGGATGAATCACAGAATAACAGAATTTAGAATTGGAAGGAGCCTCAGCAGCCGTCTAGTGTCCAACACATATATGAAAGGAATTTCTACTGTAACATACCAGACGAGTTGTGATCTAGCCTTCCACCACCTCTCCAGGCAGCCCATTTGTGGGCCAAGATACTCGTGGAAAACTGGAGAGGCTTGAGTTACCTGCAAACACCCCAGCTCCCTTCCCCACCCTCCATCAGCCTAGACTGTTGTTGCAAGCACTAAATTTGTGATTCAGGCCTGGGAGATTTATATCCCCTCTCCTCTTTGTAGATTGATCTGGGACCCAGATGTGGGCCCTTTGGTCAAGGAGGACGTAAAAGTCACTTTTTGGACTGTTTTGAGGGGCTCTTGAGACCCTAGAGAATTTCCTTGATGATTGCTTTTCAAAATTTTTATTTTTTTAATCTTTCTGAATTCCTTTTTAAAGTGCCTTTGAGAACTGCTCCTACCTGAGGGTAACTATATTTTGACTAAAAGGAATGTTTGCATCCTGGGGCTCTGAGTGATCTGTTGTTCCAGATGTATAATGGCCACTGGGCCATCATTCCACTTTTGGACCATGATGTTACATTGAGCCTAATTTGGCCTCTGTAGCTTCTACCTGGTTCTGTCTTCTAGGACCCGACTGAACAAGGATAATCTCTCTGCCATGTGACTACCTTTCAGATGCTTTTAGGCACCTCTTACGCCTTCCTTAAGTTTTATCTTCTTCAGGCTACCATTCCCTTCAGTTGCTTGTCATGACATGATCCCTATGGTCCTTCACCATTATGATTGCCTTCTCTGGACACTCTCTAGCTTATCAATCTCCTTAAATTGTGGTGCCTGGAAATGGCCACAGTTCTCAAGATGAGGACTGAAGAGACCACCTGGAAGATCTGACCTTCATCCCACAACCCAATATTACATTAGCTCTATGGGCTGTGGTGACACACTGAGGAATCATGGATTATCTCCCTCCAAACCCAGACTCCTGTTTTCAAGTTTTAACTAATGTTGATTCACATTCTTTGCTCCTGTCCTAATGAGCCTAATATAGGAGAATTCTTCTGTAACTGGATAAGAATGACAACCATGATAAGATAAGCTGCATTTTATAGTCTTATTCAGTAGAAGAAGATGGGCCATGATAATGAATGGAGACAAGGTCTGAATAGAGACTGTTTATCCTAAATGGGGCCCAGGATTTGGAGCCTGGGTTTGATCTTGGCTCTGTTATCTGTGTTATGGTCTTAGGCCAGGGAAGTGACTTCTTTGAATCTCAGCTTCTTCAGTGTGAAAAGTAAAGGAAGCTGGGCCCCAAAACCTCCAAGTCTTGTGGTCTAATCTTAGACAGTGGTTCTCAACTTTGCTAATGCCACGACCCTTTAATACTAGTATGTGGGTGTACCTGCATGTGGGTGGACCCACCTGGAGACTGAAAGAGGAGCGGGTGTCTTAATAATAAAATATGTGTTCTCCGATGGTCTTAGGCGACCCCTGTGAAAGGGTCATTCGACCCCCAAAGGGCTCACAACCCACAGGTTGAAAACTGCTGCCTTAGAAGGAGCAGTTTTCATTTGCTGTAATTTAAATTATTGTCCTGGGAGATCAAGGATTTCAAAGGCCTTTTCAACATCTGGTAGTTGTACCCCCCCCCCCGCAACTTTCAGCCCTCCCCACAGGCAATTATCTGAATAAGTAACCACCTTGGAAAGGGGTATCAGCTAACGTGACATCCACTAACTCAATTAGAACTTGGGGGCAGATTTCTTCTACAAGATTTTAATTATAATTGTTAGTCACCTTGTTCTATGGGAAGGGAATAAACATTTATATATCTCCTACTGTATGCCAGACACTGTAATAAGAGCTTTTTACAAAAAATATCTTATTTGATCTGGGCTTGATAAATTCTAAATTCTTATAGTCACTGGCTGAGTCATTGAAATGGAGGACCACCAGACCTTACCATCTGCCTTGCCACTGTACTTACCATCTGCTTTGGGCTCTACCATCTGCTCTGCCTCTACATCCTCCATGTCTCTAGATCCTGTTATAGGACTTGAGGAAGAACCCTGGGTCTTGCCTTCCTCACCAGAGATTTTCAAGGCATTTCTATTCATCAGTTCTCTTTTATGTGTTGCTCCTTCAATTAGAATGTGAACTCCATGAAAGCATGAACGATTTTTGCCTTTTTGGCATACATTCTAGTGCTAAGTACAGTGCTTTGTGCATAGTTAGAACTTGATAATTATGTTTTCATTCATTCATTCACTTATAGAGGTTGTCTCCCATGCCTGGAGTGCCCTTCTTCATCTGCTGCCTGTTGAAATCTTTCTCTTCCTTCAAGACCCTGCTCAGTGCCACATTTACCATGAAGTCTTCCTTTATTCCCTCTGCTGAATGTGTTTTCCCCATTCTCATATTCTCCTGGAGCGATTTCTCTGCTTTGCTCCCTTGTGATGAGTGTGTTCACCTTTGTATTAAACCTCTTTGTTTATACACCCTCCACTAATATCCTGCCCAGATTCTTATGAGACAGAACTGTCTGTGAAGTCCAAGCTGGGACTGGTCCTGCCAAACTTCAGGTATGTGCTGCGTGATGGGCAGCATACCTACCACTGGAGGAGCAGCTCACCTTAGCTGAGAGATGTTTCTCACCAAGATGACTTTTGGGGAGCATGGTTTTGGTCATAGTCACTCAGAAACCATCAACCAAATGATATGGAGGTTTCTATCTTTTGTT
Organism: Pseudochirops cupreus; assembly: GCA_028627135.1. Classification (NCBI taxonomy): domain Eukaryota; kingdom Metazoa; phylum Chordata; class Mammalia; order Diprotodontia; family Pseudocheiridae; genus Pseudochirops; species Pseudochirops cupreus. Next base: position 193,455,392 of record CM053583.1, read on the forward strand.
GGAGGGACTATTCACATCAATAAATAAGTCTTAAAGTGTCAAGAAATATATGTTGCTTGTTCTCAACTTCTTGAGGGAAGGAATGGGGCTGTTTTTTTTTTAAATCTTGTATTACTGGCAACAGCCACAGGGACTTAGATGACAACCGTTCATCCTTCATTTTTGAAGAGGACCACTGACGTCATGGGGTCTTGACATGCACATGAATTGGATTTAAGTGAGGCAGAGTTGTACAAAATCATCAGCCTTGCTCTCACTTCCTGAGTGATCAAAGTCCAGTGACAGGACAAAAGTGAAGACAATTGGCAATGACCTAGGATGCAGCTTATGAACTTGGTGTCTTTGATGTCTGCCCAAGCTCTAAGCTCTCCACAGTACCTGCTTTCAGCCCCCTTCATGGCCATTGGAACAAATTGTTCTTATCTGCCCTTTCCATTGGGGGAAGTCTTCACATGCTTGGGATAGACACTCCCCTAACTCATCAATGGATTTGAGGTTGGTTTAGCCCATCTCCCAACATGGTTTTAACAGGGTGTGGCCCCTGTGTATACTACAGCTTCTTGGAGGCACAGGTGAGAGTTGGGGGGCAGGTGGACACCAAAGGTGAATGAGCATCCCTGAAAAGGGCTGACAAGCCCTCACACCAGAGGTGCTAGTCTTCCTTGCATGCCCCATTGCACCCCTAGATGATAACTTTAACCACAACAACACAAAACTTTTTAGGACTTGCAGAGGGCTTAACAAATATTGTCTCATCTGATCCTCACAACAACCCTTGGAAATAGGTGCTACTATTCTTTTACAGATGAGGAAATTGAGATTCTGAGAAATTGACCTGCCCAGAGTCACACAGCTCTAAGTGTCTGAATCTGGACTCGGGTCTCTCTGACTCCACATCTCTCTCCCTATTGACCGTGTCCTCTACCTGCTGCCCCTTAGATACTGTAAGTGTTTAATAAACGTTCGTTGAATGAATGATGAAAAAGTAGAATGAGGACAAACAGGATTAGCTCTTCTCTAATGTGGGCTTCTGCAATCTTGGATCATGCTCTTGAACAGGTGTTAGAAAAATCAGAATCTGCTCTGTGGGGCCCTGTTTTTCCTACTGTACCGACTCAGAGGGGCTGTGGTGGGAGGACAAATTTCAGTTCTTCTGTTCAGCTCTGGAATTGTATGTAGGAGAGAGGATATGCAGTTTCCTATCTGATTATGAAAAGTGCATCCCTGGGGGCCACCCTCGGTTCTTAGCAGTTTCCATAGATTACTCAACTTTCTCACTTCATTTCCACAGAGGTCTCCTCTAGCATTATTATATTTTGTCCTTATTGGTGTGTGTTCTTCTCCCAAAGGTCTTGAGATCTCTCTTCCTAGCCCTTCAAGGAAAAGTTTAAACTGGTATGTTTATATAAGAACTGTCAGAAACAGTTGGAAGGGGACTCTGATGCCTTCTAGTTTAACCTGTACAATTCCCTCTTGGTCAGGTCTGCCAAAGGGTCATCCATTCTTTGCTCACACCCAGTCCAATTCAACAGACATTTATTCAATCAATCATTTAGTCAACAAACATTAAGCATCTGTTGTGTGCCAGCAATTGTGTTCGGGACAGAAGTACAAAGAATGAAGTAGATTCTTACTAATAAAGAACTTTAATTATAATGGGGGAGATAATGAGTACAAAAAAGAGCCAAAAAGCAAAAAAAGTTAATATAATTAACATATATATCTATATAATTATGTATGCTGTAACTTTGGAGGGAAGGCACTAGATGTTGGGGGGGTGGTCAGGAAAACCTTCAGGCAGAAGATGGTGCTTGATCTCTGTCTTTGAAGAGAGGAATTTGGTGAGGCGTAGTTAAAGAGCCAGTGCATTCTAGGACATTGCAGAGACAGGAGATGGAGTGTTGGGTGGGAGAACCAAGAGAGAAGGCTAGTTTGGCTCGAGGGCAGGAAGGAGAGTATAATGTTAATGGGATGTAAGATCTTCCCTCCCTATTAATAGGCTTCATGTGGAGCCCCTTAAGGGAAGCTTCCTTAGGGGAGGCTTGCTGGTAGGAACGCTTTCACACCTTTTGCTAATTTCTAATTAGGCACTGAATCAGGAGGGTTGTGATGCCTTCTGGCTCTGAGAAGTGTATAAATACCCTGAGTTGGCATTTGGCTTTGCAGGCTCACTTATGAGAAGGATCTTGTGATACCCTGGTTGAGATTCTGAGTGGTCATATGTTCAGAGCTCTCAGACTGCTCCGAAGTAAAGGCTCTCTCCATCAGGGATGTATGTAAAATGTATAGCAGTACTGCTTTGATTCAGGCAGTCAGAGCCCTGTCTCTTGGTCTTTATTTCTCTGCTTCTATTTTCTCTGTATTTCCTCTTGAAGTTCAGGGTGCTGACTTTTCCTCTGAACTTTAAAAAAGATTGTTGACCCCTTAAACAGCTATCTTTCCTAGTAAAGCAGATCCAAGAATCTGTGCTAGGAACCCTGCTGGGTATGCCAGTGTGGTTGCGCTACAGAGAGTCATGTCTAATGAGGTTGGAAAAGATAGGTTGGGATGAGGTGGTGAAGGAATTTCAAAGATAAGAAGAGATATTTATATTTTGTCCTAGGAGCAATGTTTGCTAGAGTTGGTTGAATTGCTGCGTTACCTACTATCTGTAAAGCATTGGGAATACAGAGACAACTACCTGCCTTCAAGGAGTTTGTATTTTGCTGGGAGATGTAAATGTTAACAGCTAAGTCTTATCTATGGGAATATGAGGAGAGAATGACTAAGAATTTTGGGGGAGCAGAGGTGAGGACAGAGTGCAGCAAGGGAATAAGGGACAGCTTGTATGAGGTCACAAAACAGAGATGAATGTTGTGTGTGAGACCCCTTTGGCTTTTATTTAGAGAATATGTGAAGAGGGATACTATGGATTAAGCCTGCCAGGATGGGCCAGGGCCACCTTTGAAAGCCTTCTAATGTCAGGCTGGGTAATTGGTACCTTAACCTAAAGCCAAATCTGCTGAAATTTCTTGAGCAGGGGAGTGACACGGTCATACTTACACTTTAGGAAAATTATTTTGGTAATTGTTTAGGGAATAGATGGGAGAGGAAAGTCCATTTAGGAGGCTTTGGGCAATAATCTAGTTAAGAGCTGATGAGGGTCCAATTGAGGCTAGAGACTGTGAGGGGAGAAAAGGGGACAGAGGTGACAGATGTAGAAGCTGAGTAGAAAAGATGTGGCAACTGATTTGGATATAGGAGGTAAGGGAATAGTTAAAGGCAACTCTGAGGTTAAAAATCTGGTTGACACAATAGAAATAGAGGATTTTGAAGTTGGAGTGGTTTAATGCAGGAAGATTCTGTTTTGGACACGTTGAACTGGAAATGCCAGTGAGACATCCAGTTGGATGCATCCAGTAGGCAGTTGGTGATACAAGATAAGACATCAAGAGAGGAAAGTAGGTCTGGAAAAGTAAATATGAGTATCATTGTTGTAGAGATGACAACTAAACCTATGTTGATGAGATTACCAAGAAAAAGAGTGAATAGAGAGTGGGTTGGTGGGGGCATGGATGAAGATGTGGCAAAGGAGATGGAGAAGGCATGGTCAAATCGAAGAACTGCCATTGGCTTTCTCAACTTTCTTTTATAAGTTGTCTTCCCTCATTAGAATGTAAGATCCTTGAGGGCATCGACTGAATGTATCTTTTTGCCTATTTGCCTTTCTAGATCTTAGTACAGTAGTAAATACCTAATAAGTAGTTGTTAACTTAACTTTATACCTACTATCCCTCCTGTTTGCCTCCTCCAGTCTTCTTTTTCAAGGTACCAAAGGGAGAAGTCTTGTCTCAGCTCTGTCTGAGACTAGGCTGCTTGGGTATCTCCAGAATATTAGTGGGACCCTTAGAGTAATGGTCTCTAAGAAGGATGTGACAAAAGTCCTATGGCCCTTCTCTCCTCCCTCTTGCCACTTGACTCTTGTCCACTAGTAAGTATAATAGACATATTTGTGTTTTATGTTATGCTCTCTGACCCTGCTTTGTATTGTCAGGGAGAGTCTACAGCCCTCCTAGGCAGTGTGAGTTAATTATTTGAGAGTTTTCAGAGAAGAAAGGAACTCTTAAGCCCAAGGTCATGTAGCTAGTACATATCAGAGCTAAGTCTGGAGCCGATGTCCTTTAACTGCAAATTACGTTGTCCTTCTCATTTAGCTACAGAATTGATTGGAACCAGAAATTAAAATTGTCAAAGAAGGGCTTTGCTCCAGGTAATCCTAGGTAATCTTATTCTGAGGTCACTGGTTAAGTTCAACCTGAGGTTAACCTTTATTGGGAGGAAGAGGGGATGCTGTCTTGTCATATCTGTGTTATTATGAGAGAGAGTGAGGGAGAGAGAGACAGAGACAGAGACAGAGACACAGAGAGAGAGAGAGACAGAGACATGCACAGAGAGACACAACTATGTGTGGAGCTGTAACATAATTCTTTTTTAAATCAGTTTCAAGGCTTTTAAAAGAGTGAGTTACCTTACCTTTCACTATGGGGACTAGATTTTAATTGTAATGGTTCCAAATGCAGATTTTTGCAATATAACATCTCCCACAGGCCCATTTCTGAATCTATTAAGTTCCTCTGTCTCTCAACATGGGAAACTTCACTCAACATGGACAGGGAGAAGATGGATGGGCAGATTGATGGCTCTTCCTAGATTCTGTGGATGATGGTGCATGACTATTTTTAGGTGATAGAGTGATTTATCTGGCTAATTCTGATAATTAATGAAATTCTTGCATGTTAACTAGTTACCCAGTACTCAAATGGTTGGAATCCCAACTTCTTAGAGGGGCAAATGAGATGCATCCATCTGAGCTTGAACAATAAGAGATCTGGGAGGCCCTTATACTTAGCTGTCCAGAGTTCAACCCTATGCTGGAAAGTTCAGGTGACCCATTGAACGACATTTGTGATGGGGATCAGAGATAGCACTTATTCTCCATGAATGGGGAATGTCCAGCAATATTGCTAATATGCTTCTATTGATTGAGTCTCTTACCCTTTGCTATTGATTGAATGGTTTAGCAAGGGCCTTAGATTGGGGTGAATGGGGAGGAAGTTTAGGGTGTAGAACACTGAGAAGACAGTTGAATATAAATATAAAATTCTGAACAGATTTTGTAACATTCACCCATTCTGTCGTAGACTCACTTCATTCCTTCCGCTCTACCATTTTTACTTATTTACCTAGATGTTAGTACTGAAAGGTATTGGCACGAAGTGGGCATTTGGTAACTATATGTTATATTTATGTGTATATGTATATGTATTTATATATGTGTGTGTGTGTATGTGTGTGTGTGTATACGCATACTCATATATGCAGAATCCAGTCTCATATATATGTTCATAGATACATATCTGTAGAGGTATTTAGAACCTGTGATTTCTCTGGTGTGAGGAACATTAGAGGAAGAAATTACTTAAACGATGCAGATTAGTCACTGTTCTGCAATCTGAGTCTTACAGATATCTGAGTGACTGATGCTTGGATCATGATGAAGATGGCCCTTATGAATCTCAGTTGGTTCTCTCTCTGCTATCCCAGGTTTCCTTGTGCATTCAGAAAATTCAAGGAAGAACTGAGAGAACCAGTGTTTTACTGAATTAATGCAACTCTGTCAGCAAAAAAAATAGTCCAAAAACCTCTGGTTAGAAAAATAAGGTGTTGTCCAGGCACCAGGTGGCACATGTCTGCAGTCCCTGCTACTGGGAAAGGTGAAGGGTGGTGGATTGCTGGAGCTCAGGAGTTCTGAGCTGCAGTCCAGATAAAAGCAAGTGGGATCAGTATGAAGTCCAACACTACAATGATGAAACTTTAGTGGCCAATAGTCACTAGGCTACCGAAGAAAGGGCCTAACTAGGTCAGATAGAAAACAGAGCAGGTAGAAGCTTCCATGATGATCAATAGGGGGATTAGACATACAGGTAGGTGCTGCATTTCCAGCCTCTGTGAATTAGGGAAACCTAGTCTCAGAAAGAAAGAGGAAAAGGAAGGAAGGAGGAAAGGAAGGAAGGAAGGAAGGAAGGAGGAAAGGAAGGAAGGAAGGAAGGAAGGAAGGAAGGAAGGAAGGAAGGAAGGAAGGAAGGAAAACTATGCTTTACAGTTATCAAATCACTCATGAGGAGAGAGGGAATGGCTTCATATAATTACTGAATTATATAAATTTTAAAATGTTTTTATAGAAATAATGCAGTTTTATTTCCTTTAGGCAATGTAGTAATACAGGCTAATATAATAATGTTGGCATAGCATTTTAAGATTTACAGATTCTTTGCATACATTATCCTATTTGCTTTTCATGCCTGGTTCTATCAGAACAGGCTGTTTATGACTAAATAGAGAGTCTTAGGTGGTTTGTTTATGTATCTTTATATTATTTATGTATAAACAGTAAGACTCATTTGGAACATACTGGTAACATATAAATTATGTTTAATTATGTTTGAATGTGCTGAATGATGCTTAAAAACAATTTTTAAAAGTGCTTTGGCAAAGAATAAGGAAGACATTCCCAGAGATCAGAGATATTCAGAAGTGGAATAGGATGCCTCTAAAAACAATGAGTTCTAAAATCAGTGAATGTAATGAAGCAGATGTTGGGTAACCACTTGTCAGAGCAAATGAGAGAGGTTATACAAGGTGATGTGAAATGTCTTCCAATAAAACCCAGAAAGAAGTGGTTGGTCACCTAAGCTGTGCAAGGCACTGCTAGACTCTGGAGCTATAAAGAGAAAATGGAAAAGATGTTCCCTGCCCTCAAGGAGCTTACATTCTGGAGGTGGGCTGGGAGATACAGTTTAAACAAATGAACGAATGAATAGTATTTCTTAAGCACTCACTATGTTGAATAGCACCAGAAATACGAATAAAATGGTCCCTGTTCTCAAGGAGCTCATCTTCTAATGGGAGAAACAACGCAAATGGAAGATTGGAGTTGTAATATAGAAACAGATGAAGTGACGCAGGGTTAGTGTGGGAAGAGAGAGAAAAAGTGTCGATAACTAAGGGAATCCATGAAGGACAGCACTTGAAATGAGCCTTTGGGCATCTGCATAAAAGTGTAAAGGGCAGAGCTGGGGTCACATCTGTAATCGCTGGGAGGAACTTCCTTATTCTATGCCAAAATACTTTCTAAAATTGTTTTTAAGCATCGTTCAGCACGTTCAAGCATAATTAAGCATAATTTAGATCTTACTAGTATGTTCTAAATGAGTCTTATTAAATGAGTCTTGTTTTTCATATGGAAATAATGTAAAGATATTCCAGAGGCAGAAGCCTGGGAGTGTGTCTTTATGCTTTAAAATACTCTGAATGTATCCTTAATATTTACCTGGTGTACTTTTCCTGTGAAATTTACTCAGTGGCTTTTATATGAGTATTCTTACTAAAATCGGTTGTGGCTTTTCCTGTCTGAAGGCTTTTATTTCCTGGGAATTTCTTTTTTTAAAGAAAGAGTTCAGTATGTGGTTTGTATTTAAGGTTGCATTCTTCCCAAATGTCATGGAATCCTGGTCTTACTGAAACATAAGAAAAGAACAGAATGGGAAATAGATAATTACGTGAATATTTATCCAAAGTTGACTGTTTCATCTCCTGTCTCCTTACTTACATGGCAGAGCTGATGCCTGAGTTCCTTCAACCAGAACATCCAGATATGAAGCAAAATTGCTTTTGGATTCTACAGTCTCATTTCTAAGTGTATGGTATATCCAGCCCAGGAATTCTAAACATCTGTTTAAATCGCATAGTTTCTGACATTCCAACTGGGAGACTCTGGAAGTTCTGCTAACCTTAATGAGTAGGAAAACTGATTTCTGGAAAGCCTGAAACATGTGTGTGTGTGTGTGTGTGTGTGTGTGTGTGTGTGTGCGTGTGTGTGTGTACATGTGTACGTGAATGCACAACCCAGGGAAAGAATCCTTAATGCTTTAGATAACTCCCTCCTTAAAGATTCAGAGACGCTGCTAAAAATAGCCCTGATAATCTTCTAGGAGATAGGTGAGATTGGATTGTTCTACAGCAGGGAAGAGAGAATCTGAGTGGAGTTAAACCATTTCTATGTGGTATCACTCCCAGTAAAATCCTCTGACTTGAAGCTCTCCCTGGTTCAGCCCTATAATCACTGGAGAACTTATATTAATTGTGACTGATGCTGAGAAGGGTCACAATATTGGGGTTAGAGATCTGACTTGAGAGTTAGGAGGTCCTGGGTTCAGATCCTGTCTCTGATACATCCTAGCCACTCTGTGACCCTAGGAACTCTCAGTGCCCTAGGCATCCCTCAGAGACTATTATATAAATTACAGGGCAGGGACTGATAGGCATTGATAGAGGAAGGAAACAGGCACTCGTATGTCCCAGGAATTATACTAAATGCTTTATAGATATTATCTCATTTGATCCTCACAACAATACTGTGACATAGGGGCTATTATCATGCCCGTTTTATGGTTGAGGAAACTGAGCTACAGAGAAGATCAGTGTTTCACCTTCTCATAAGTGTCTGTGACCAAATCTGAACTCAGGTCTTTCAGCAAAGCATTGAAATATGAGATCTGTAGTGATCTTTCTCTTTCCTCTGTCTCCTTCCTTTTTCCTTTCTCTTTTTTCTCCTCTCCTATTGTCTAGATTTTGGCAACATTGCCACAGCTTCCCAGCTGGGTCTTCCTGTGTCTCCTTTAGTTCAGCGATTCTCAACCTGTGGGTTATGTTCAATTTGTAACAAAGAAAATACATCCTGCATGTCAGATATTTACATTACGATTCATAACAGTAGCAAAATTACAGTTATGAAGTAGCAACAAAAATAATTTTATGGTTGGGGGTCACCACAACATGAGGAACTGTATTAAAGGGTCGTGGCATTAGGAAGGTTGAAAACCACTGCTCTAGTTCTTCCTACAAACTACTGTCAAAGTAATTTCCTTATATGCAAACCTGACCATGGAAAGTCTCTACCTAACCAACTCCACTGGCTTCCTATTGCCTCTTTTGTTGTACAGTCTTTTCACTCATGTCCAACTCTCCATGACGCCATTTGGGGTTTTCTTGGTAAAGATACTGGAGCAGTTTGCCATTTCGTTGTCTGGCTCATTTTACAGATGAGGAAACAGAGGCAGACAGGGTTAAGTGACTTGCCCAGGGTCACACAGCTGTGAAATGGCTGAGGTCAGATTTGAACTCAGGAGGGAGAGTCTTCCTGACTCCAGGTTCTGGTGCTCTATATACTATGTTGCCACCTAGCTGCCTTTCCTATTGCCTCCAGGATACCATGTAAATGCCTCTGTGTAGCTCTGGAAGCCTTTCACCACCTGGCCTCAGCCTGTCTTTCCAGACTCATTTGGATGTTGCTCCCCCCTTCCACACTGTAATCCAGCCAAACTGGCCTTCTCTCTGTTCCTCACACATGACACTCTCATCTCTGCATTCTGAACTGGCCATTCCCCCACATGTGGAAAGCACTCCTTTACTCCCTCTGTACCTAGGTGGTACAATGGCTAGAATTCAGGACTTGAAACCAGGACATTCAAGGAGTTATTTGAACTCCAATGAAGTCAAATCCAGCTTCCAACACTTACTAGCTGTTTGACCCTTAACTATGCTTGCCTCAGTTTCCTGTTCTGTCAAATGAAGATAATAATAATACCTACCCTTCAGGGTTATAATGAGCAAATGAGTTATAGTTACTTTCTTCTCCTATCATCTAAACTTTGCAAATTGCTCCACAAATATTTCATCTTATACTATATGAGCTCCACAACAGTTCTGTGAAAGAGGCACCATCACTGCTGAGGAAAGTATGGTTCAAAAAGTTAAGTGACTTATCCAAGGTCATGTAGGGAGTTAGAGCCAGAATTGGGATCTGAGCCCAGGTCTTTCTGGTCGCAGGTCAAGCACTCTATCCACTAAGAGGATACAGTGCTCCTATAGTGATACTTCACTTATTTAGTGTTGCTGGGAATGAGCTGTTCTACATAAATGAATTTTCTGGATGACTAGATGACATAATTTAGGAAGAGCTAATCATTCATTCATTCATTCATTGAACAAACCTTTATTTCCAGTCCTATAATGTGCAATATACCTGTGTTAAGTATTGGAGGAGATAGGAAACATAGTTCTGGTCCTAAAAGATGTTAAAATTCATGGAAATCTCCATAAAATTCTCTGATTTCTTAAACAGAATATGCTGTATCCACGCATAGATGTATACAGCTGTTTGGAGCAGGAGATAGCATTCTGAACCTAGAGTCAAAAACAGCCAAGTTCAAATTTTGTCTTGGCCACTTGCTAGTTGTTTGGCACTGGCTAAATCACTCAACTTACGTTTGCCTCAATTTCCTCATCTGCAAAATGGGGATGATAGTAGCACCTGTCTGTCAGAGTTGTGAATATGAAATGAAGTGGTATTTGTAAAGTCCTTTTGAACCTTGAAGTGTCATATAAATGCTAATTGTTATTATGTTGTTGTTACTCTTTTCATCATTTTGGCCGTCAGTGGTACTGTTATAATGCAGTGATTTTTCTGTCTCTTTCCCACTTTTCATTTGGTATTATTCCTGTCTACCCATTTCCCTCTGATAAGAACTCTAATAAGTCTATTGGGCAGCTAGGTGGCATGATAGATAGAATGCCAGGCCAGGAGTCTCTAACACCTGATTCTAAATCCAGGCTCAGACACTTCCTAGCTTTGTGACCCTGGGCAAGTGACTTAACCTTGTATGCCTCAGTTTCCTTATCTGTAAAATGAGCTGGAGAAGGAAATGGCAAACCACCACAGTATCTCTGCCAAGAAAACCCCAAAAAGGGTCACAAAGAGTCAGACATGACTGAAACTACTGAACAATAAGCCTATCAAAATTATATGTAAGCTATACTCAATAAGTTCCAAATATTGGCTTTTTGGGCTTCTCCTACAATCTATTCCATCTGCCTAGTACTTTGGTTGTCCCAGAACATCCTTACCCCCCCTCCCCCCATTTTCTGGCTCTTGGTTATGTCTTATGTTGATATGTATTAAACTCTTGATATACATTTCATCTCTTCCATTTATAACTAGAATGGAGCCATGATGGTGACAAGGCCCCCATTCCATTCTTTAAGCCTCTGTCCATTTCTGGTATTCAAGGTTCAAGAGATTTCTATTCCTAGTTCTATGTTGTTTTCACATAGCCATATTCAAGGATTCCACAGTGTAAGAATATAGTCTAGGGATTGAGGGCCCTGTGATAGAGAGGCCAAGATGTAGATCAGTCTGCCAGCTTTGCCCTTGCCTCTCCACAGTACTCTCCTAAACGCATACAATTATAAGGACAGAATGTAGGGAGAATAGAATAAATCTATCAGGACCACTCAAAGCACCATTGCATCATATTTCCCATTTTGGTATCTGTGATAGCAGCAAGACCTCATTTCCTTAATTGGCACAGATGCCTTCTGGAATCTGGCTAGAGATGCTATCCCATGAGTTGAATATCTGCACCATTCATTAGTCATGATGGATTTTTCCAGTAGAGGTGATTGGCATGGAACACCTGGTACATTTAATGAAGACCTATGATATAACTGTTGATGGTTTGTGAGGAACTGGTTTGTAAATGAAAAGGCTACTGGGGCCATTTATGAAGGCATCTGCCACAGAATGGGAATGTGTTGGTTAGCATTGCCTTGAATGAGAAGATTGACAGCATAATAGACTTGGAATTAGAAAGCTGTAAGTTCAAATGTCTCTTCAGACATTTCATGGCTGGGCAAGTCACAACTTCTCTGGGACTCAGTTTCCTTACCTTGAAATCAAGGAATTGACTCGATGGTTTCTGAGGTCCTGTTTAACTCGTGACTGTGTAATCTTATAAAGTCATAACCACAGTGATATTCTCAGGGGTAGGAAATCTGAAGCCTTGAGGCCACCTGTGGCCCTTTGGCTGAATCCAAACTCCACAGATCAAACGAATAAGGAAATTTGTTCTGTTAAGTGTGGATTCAATCAAAGGGACACACTCAAGGACCTAGAGGGCCACATGTGGCCTTGAGGCCACAGGTTCCTCACCCTTGTCATAGAAGGTTAATACTTAAACTGCAGTTAAGTATGAGGCATTTTTGTAGGATTTCTGAGTGGGCTTTTCCCATTTGCCTCATCTCTGTACTGTTCTCCCTCATGACTGATATCTTTTGACAAATGGAGTCAGAACTTGGACTCTTGGTGGTGGTGATCTTCTCTAAGAACACTGGAGTCTTGTCTCCAGTCAGCTTCTACCAAAGGACCTAGTACTAATGAATCTATTGAACTGACAAAATGGCCTTCAAGTCTGGATGTGTCCATTTGGGGTCCATACTTATTCACTTTAATGGAAAAGACCAGCAAGGGGAAGCCCCAGATTCAGGATCAGGCTTTCATTGACTGGCAGGATATGGGCTTTAGCTGCCTGTCCTAGTGAGCAGATGGTGGTCCAGGTGGAAGATGGAATGAACTGCCCTCCCCCTGTCCCTCATAGGAATTTTCAAAGCTTCATGATGCCATCTGGAAGATTGAAAGAATAGAGCTGCTGGGGTGGAGTTGCTACATTTTTAAAGGTCCACTGAGACACCAGTGGCCATTAAGGCCATTTGTCATCATTGCTAAGACACTGGAAGCGGCAAGGAATTTCATCATCTCCAAGGCATGGAAGCAATGACTAGCATCCATGTTCAGCCAGAACCAGGAAGGATTGCTCCATAAATGTTCTGCATCACCCAATGTCGTTGGGACAGGATGAAGGCTATATGGCGTGACTAAAGTGGAATTTCTGAGTGTGGCTTTTGGAGATCCACTTTGGAGCTTTCGAGTCATAAGCTGTACATTCTCTGGGACCTAGACCTCGCTTTTGAAATCATCAGGATATTTGTTCTTGTTGTTTTCCCTCTCTCAAGCATTATCTCCCTGAATTAATCTAATATTGAATCCTCATGAAAAATTAATCCTTAAAAAAAATAGCACTCTATTTAAAGAACCCAGTAGTCAATGTCTGACAGATTAGCAGATTTCAAAACTGACTCATACATTTCTTGTGTCAAAAAAGAAGGTTAACATTTTCAGAAGCTTGTCAGACTTGACGGAATATGGGCGGCAAGCACGATGAATCCTCACATTTAATTGAAACCATGTCCATAGAGCTAGAGAGCGGAGGAAATCCATAATCAATGAGTCCCCTCCTGCAGCTCTATTTAGATGAGGTTGGTCAGGAGAGAGGGGAATGGACTGAGGCAAAGCATCCTTTTTCACCCTTATTTTCCTTCAGATCAATCAGTCAGTGTTCAGTCTGGCTCCAGAAGGTTTGGGTTTGGGGATTAAAAAAGGGAGCAGCAGGTAGCAGTGACGCAGGTCTTGCTGGGTCCCAAGGCTGCACACACCTTAAGCTAACACGGCTGCTGAAAGGTGACAGTGTTTGAACCAAGTCGGGGGGGCGTTGATGCAGCAGCACCTCTCCCAATAAAAAGTACATTTATACCAACTCCTTAAGAAGTTTAGACTGGAGGGCTGTCTCCAGAAGCTGGCTCCCCTTCAGCCTAGTCCCATATGTTTGTCTTGGCAGTCTGGCAATGTCTGCTTGGCTAGTGTTAATGCTGGGATATTGAACTGATGAAATGCTGAGTTCTTGATCTCTTCTTACTGGGGCTTCTATTGAGCTAATGACAGGGCAGAACACTGTGCCGTTAGCCACCTGCAATTGTCCATTTTCCCCCCAATCTGTAGGGAGGGATCATGAGGAAATTTTCATTTTAATACTTAATTCTTAACTTAGTTTATGTGTGTGGAAGGCTGCAATCTTTTCAAGTCTATGTGTGTGGAAGGTTGCAATCTTTTCACACTGAGAAAATCAGTCTGACTTTGATTCCGAAATCTACATCACCTTTCCTTTGACCTAGATTGGTTGGTTAACTTTGGATGAGAAAAGGAAAGGGTGGTGGGCAAGGGAAGAAGCATTTTTTAAGCTCCTGCTGTGTTCCAGGTACTGTTCTACGTGCTTTACACATACTATCTCATTTGATTTTCATGACAGCTTGGGAGGATAGGTGTAATTATTATCCCCATATTACAGCTAATGAAAATGAAGTAGATAGAGGTTAAGTGAGTTGTCCAAGGTGTCACTACAGTCCGGAGTGGGATTTGAACTCAGGTCTTCCTTACTCCAGCCTTAGCACTCTATCCACTACATCACCCAGCTGCCTAGGGATGCAAGGGAAGAATTTTCTAGATTCCATTACCTATGAATAGACCCATTTCTGTAATATGTCGTCTGTGTGATCTCAAGGAAACTATCTCTTTAGGTCTCATTTCCCTCATATATAATGGGACTGAATAATACTTAATATCTCTAGGTCAAAACTATAGAATGCTCTGTTTAGAGGTAAGCAGCCTCAGTAATGATAATAGTAGTAATATAACTAGCATTTATATACCTCTTTAAGATTTGCAAAGCCCTTTACAAATATTATCTCATTTTATTTTCACAACAATCCTAGGAGATAAGTGTTATTTATTATTATTCCATTTGATAATTGGGGAAATCAAGGCAGAGGTTTGTCTGGAGTCATACAGCTCTTAAATATCTGAGACCCTATTTGAAATCGGGTTTTTCTAGCACCAGATCTAACCCTCCAGCTAGTTCAAAGACCTCATTTTTACAGATGAGGAAATTGATAGGCAAATAGATTAAGTCATTTGCTCAAGGCCACACAGGTAGTAGTAGGCACCCAAGCCAGAATGTAAACACAGGTTTTCTGTCTCCAGTATCCTGTATTATTGAAACTTTACCCAGGCAGAGTTTTCTCTCTTTTGTGGTTGAGCCATGGCCGAGAGATACTGCCTTTCCAAATTATTCTTGTGCTGACACATGTTTGGTTTGATTGGAATGGTGCTGAATGCCAGACTGCTAATCTTAATTATCACGCACTGTTTTGCTGTGTGGGGTGAATCTCATTTTCTTCGGTTAGAAGTGTTAGATGTAAGAACACATAATAAGGAGTGAGAATAAGCCAACTTTTCTTCAATCTTTCAAGGATTTCATCCATGTAAACCCTCCCTCTAATGATGAGGATCAAAACCCTTTAATAAATGTTTTTTTGTGAGCTGCTTTGACCATTCTGCCCCTCCTCAATCCCTGAATTCACCTAGTGTGCCAACTTTCCTAGAATGAGCCCCTCTAAACTCAGTTAGGCTGGTCCCATACAACAAATGAGCTCTTGCTGAGCCCGCACATTTGGTAGGGCCTGAAGGGTTTTAGATCTCATTAGTAACATCTTTGAGAGCCCAGTGGGGCATTGGAGGAGAACACTGGAGAAATCCAGTTTTAAATAATAATGTTGTTGGGTTGTTTCAGTCATGTCTGACTCTTCATGATCTTCATGATTGGGGTTTTCTTGGCAAAGACACTGGAGCCATTTGCCATTTCCTTCTCCAGCTCATTTACAGATGAGGAAACTGGGGGAAACAGGGTGAAATGACTTGCCCAGGGTTACACAGCTAGTAAGGGTCTGAGACCAGATTTGAACTTAGGAGGAGGACTCTTCCTGACTCCAGCCAGGCCTGGCACTCTGTTCACTACGCTACCTAGCTTCCCCCAAAGTAGAAGTATTATTGTAAGTCCTTATATCATAAATAAGGAAAAAGGCTAACTTACTTTCCCAGGGTTACACATTGAGGCGGAATTCAAACTCTGACTCTACACCTATTTTATGTCAGTCTACCTTGTACTGCTCTCTGAAAGCAGAGTAAAGTAGTGGGAAGTGTAAAGGGAAAATTGTGTGTAGGGGGAAACAAAGAATGAAAGGGTCCTTCCTGTGAGCCTAGAGTATGTAATGTCCTTTTGATGAGTTGCTGAGAGCATTATTGAGAGTCTTATTGCTCACACATGGATATGCGAGCTTATGCTTGGGAACCTTTATGACTATTTTCAAACTAGAGCTTCTTAGGGCAAAGTGGAATGTAAATGGCAAAAGCATCAAAAGGTGAGATTTGTTTGTAGTCATTGATGTAGCCAAAAATAAGACAACATGAAGACACACAAATTGACCCAGAGGGATGGAGGGAAGACGATGACTGGGGTCTGGACAGAAGAAATGAAATTCAGTAAGGAGATGAAAAGTGATTATGCTTGAACGTTTTCCAAGAATTATTAAGGAACATTGTACATCCCCATGTTCTTCACTTGGAAAGGTCGTTTTTTCTGTTTCTCTTTTCTATTTCAAGCCCCTCCATTGGGGCTTCCAAAGGATCCAAGTTCTCCTTGGACCTGCTGACTCTTTGTACCTTGTGGCATGTGATTACTGTGTTAAAAATGAGGGTATTAGAGGCTTTGGTGCTGCAGCCCATATTGTTATAGACAGATGGACTTGACTGAGGATAACAGACCTATCCCCTGGGAAAAACAGGAAAATGCCGAGTGCATGACAGATGGTGTGACAAATCTCCTGTCAAGTTGAGATTAGTAATATTGGATTAGTTATCACTCCTGATACTCTCATATATAAGAAGAGGAAATATATTTTAAAAATGACTCTAATTATGTCTTTCCCCTCTCTTTTAACACATTGTTGATGAAATTTACAGCCACATTTGGGCACAGATGGCATCTTTATTTGACTGACTTTGTATTTCTGGTATAGTAATTTTTGGCATGTCTAGGCATCTGTCTGTCTCTGCTTAGGGGCTTTTATTCCTGTGTGGTTGTTTTTATTAAAAATAAAACATTCTATTAATTTTTCCACAGCATTTAGAAATCTGAGGGTAGGCATCCCTAAATAGAAAATAGTTACTGGTTCAGAGTGCTTTGTTTTATTCTCTTACTTCTTAGGTGATCCCTGTATCTTTAAAGTCCTGAGGACTTTTCATCCCACTTTTTTTCTCTCCCTCATCTCCATTTCCACCCCCCCCCCCAATGAAATCCATTCTAACATGGAGTAAAGTAGTATTCAGGTGGTCAAAGAAGGTGATGCCAGGTGATCAGCTATCCTCTGAGGTTCAGTTATTAAGTAACAGAATGCCAAGCCCATCTTGTATTGGAATAGAGGCATGGTTAGGCCATCCTTCCTATCTACTAATAAAAGAACTAATACTTTATTTTCTTGCTTTAGAAAATAAACATTTCTTCATTTTCTTTACTGTATTGAATTTTGAATGTGTTACTTTGCTTACAGAGATGGGAGCAGAGGAACCCAGGTACAATCTCCTCTTAACTCTTGGCTATTATGATTATTACGGAATAATAAGAATGGGGGAATTAAGGTTTGGGTTATGAATCACTCTCTCTGGTTTTTATTTCTTTATTCCC
This sequence comes from Pseudochirops cupreus, assembly GCA_028627135.1. NCBI lineage: Eukaryota > Metazoa > Chordata > Mammalia > Diprotodontia > Pseudocheiridae > Pseudochirops > Pseudochirops cupreus. The sequence continues at coordinate 193,472,740 of CM053583.1, forward strand.
CTTCTCCGACTTATTACTTTGAACTGGTTGAGATGAGAGAGAGAGAGAGAATGAGGGAGGGAGGGAGAGAGAGAGAGAGAGAAAGAAAGAGAGAGAGGGAAGTTTAGTAAGTTCTTGGACAAAAGACCATGTTCATCTTCTGAGGGTGACTTCCACTCCCAGTTTTACAAAATAACCACTTCTTTACATAACATACAAGTATACAATTTTAAAGTTATCTTTCATTTTCTATACTGTATTGAATTTTGAATGTGTTACATTGCCCACAGCAAAAGCTTTGGGTGGTTTATTTTGTTTATGAAAGATCCGCACTCTACCACTCCACCTTCAATGCTTCCTGCATAATATGTAACCAAGACTAACACACTATATTCATTTTAAGTACCAGGGAGGATGAATTAGAGGAGAAAGAGGGGGAGAAACAGAAGAATTCACTGGGAGAGGAACTGATAAGCACAGATAGTGGAGAAATTACAGCAGCCAAAGATTTTCTGAATTTAAGGAACAGGGACAGGCTTCCTAATCAGTGCCTTCCCTTTCCTTCTAGCTGTACGAAAGGGAGAGGAGGTGTTACTTCTAACAGGAGGCTGTCTCAACCACACTGGATTCAGCTCAAAGCTCAGCATTACTATGTTTGAAATAGTGTGACCACTAGCAGTACAAGACTGCTGTAATGTAATGTCCTTTTGGTGAATTTTTGAGAATACTACTTGATAGTCATGGTTATTATGTAATGTCTCTCCTCAATATCCTGCTGTAACTTAAGACCTAACTCCTCACTCATTGTCATAAAGCTCATCACTAAACCAATCTGAACTACCTTTACCCACCATGCTGACTTTTTGACTGTTTCTTTAAGGAAGGCATAATGGTAGGTATATTTTTGCCTTTTCTTATCATATCCATCATTTGACTTTTATTTGTAGAAATAAGTCTGTTCCCAAGGCCTGAGACAATTATTTCTGCAAAATATAAGTTAGGAGAATTTGGCCCTCTGGGTGTTTGTTTACTCTAACCAGACCAGATCGTTTCTAAATCTATTATTTCTGTGATTGGTGTACACAATTCTAATAACCTAAAAAGCAATCCCAGGATTCCCTTTTCCCCCCTACCAGTCAGTGAAGGGTAGATATCATTCCTATCTCATTTCTCCACTTACTTTGCCAAATGTTACTGGAAGTGACATTCCCAATAGGCTAACCCAGATAAATCTCTGTTCTCATAAAGCTGTGTAGAACTCTTGGGTCCCTGATATGAAAAGGAGTTGAAAGAAGATTGCCAGGGACTCTCTGTCCTATCTAAGCTCTTCCTAAATTTCCATATTTTTTTTACGCTGGCTCACAAGATGCTAAGTTGCAGAAGTATGCCTTTCTCATTTGTTTCAGAGGGAGATAAACAGCTAGTGAATCAGAAAGGCAGAGTGAGAAAGGGTATGAAGTTTGTAGCTGATTATGAAACTTAAAGGGAATTTGGGTAAAGGTGATTGACATTGAATTGTTTATGGTTCTAAAAATCATTTCTCCTGGAACTATCTGTTTTCCTTGACATTTCAGAAGTTTTCATGATTCTGTCAGGGAGTGTCCAGTATTTGCATATTCAGAGCAACAGAGAAGATGCAGAGTAGAGAAATAATCTGAGCAACACTCATTGGATCACAGAATCTGAATTGGAAAGGAGTTGAGAAATCATCTATCCCTATCCGTCCCCGAATGGGAGTCCTTTATGAGACAATTGATCCATTTTTGCTTAAAGAGCTCTAGGGATAGATAATGTATACCCTTGTTCTCTTGTACAACTCTAAGTATTAGGAAGTTTTCCCTTGTATCCCATTGAAATCTACCCTTTCTGATGGACTACTTGATAATCTGTTTTGGTTATTACAAAACAGATTAATTAATACTCTTTTTGGTATATTCCATGGATTTTCAGTGGAATCAGTTTTATTTTGATTAGAGTTTTGTCTTTTAGGTTCACTATATGCACACACTCCGAATTAATTAAACATATAATTTAATTGTCAGTAGTGAGGCAGCAAATATTCATTAAGCCCTTAACTTGGGCCTGGTCTTACACTAAGCACACAGGACACTAAGAAAGACAAAAATAGTCTCTTACACTCTAGTGGTGCTTACATTCTAACATGTAAAGAGTTAGGTACATGAAAGATCTATACAGAGTGGATGGAAAAGTACTGACAGAGGGAAGGACACTAGCAGCAAGAGGGTGGGGAAAAAGCCTCTCCCAGAAGGTGGGATTCGAACTGAATCTTGAAAGAAGCAAAGGAAAATGAGAGAGCCTTCCAGACATTGGGGAGAGCCAGCGCAAAAGCACCGAGATGGGAAATGGAGTTTTTTGTGCCAGAAACAGCAAGAAGTCCAGTAGAGCTGGATTGTAGAGTGTGTGGAGGGGAGGGGAGAAAAGGGTAAGACTGGAACAGTAGGAATAAATTGGGTTATGAAGAACTTTAAATGCTAAGGAGAAGATTTGATCCTGAAGGTAGTAGGGAGCCACTTGAGTTTAATGGATTGGAGTGTGACATAGTCGGACCTACACTTTAAATTTCTATAGTAAAACTGTTTTCTTCATTAGTGACAAGAGAGGAATCACATTTGGCCTCTGACTTAGTCTGTGGGATGTTGCATAGGAAAATAAACAAGGTGTTAAAAAGAAGATAAGCTGGGCTCGATGAAATATATTTTCAGTGGAGGCCCATGCAAACATGCACACACACATATATATGTGTATATACACATATATATGTGTATGTATATATTGAAAAGTGCCATTTCTCTGCATGAGTGCCTTCTTTTCCCTTGTCACCTCCCTATTATATGGTGTTAGTTCCCCAGCGGGCCAAGAGCTATCCTTTATTTTTTTTTTAACTCATTACATGGTGCTTAGTAAAGTATCCCATGCACAGTGGACACATGATGATGCCTCTGCCTGAACGATGAAATTTATTAGGGAGCAAGGTGAAGATGGGGCACAGGGTTGTTCTTATTTCAGGAAGCCTGGATACAAAATCAGAAAATTTGGGGAGGATTTCTAATTCAAAGTTCAGTACTATCATGGAGGAAGTCACTTCTCATGGTAATGTTCAGGAAAAGCCTGATATGTCATCCTGCTAAGATAACAATGTTCTACTGATCTCATCATCCTTGAAAATTCTTTTTTGTTGTTTTATCATGACATGAGGATGACTTCGGATTCTCAAAGGCTGTTCTAGTGGATTAAAAGCTTGAGAAGCTCCTACCAGCGAGGAAAGATCAATATTTTGGTTATAGCACTGATGGAAGATTGTAGATGTGTTCTTCAAGATTATGATAGAAGGATTGTAATCTAGGGTTGGGAAGATAATAGGATGTGAACAAAATCATGAATTTTGAAGTGTTTCAAGGAACTTTTTTTCTGACTTTGGGATAAAGTAAGAATTTTAGAGAAAGCTACCTTTTTAATCTAAAGGTGTTAATTGGGATGCTTAGGGGATCCTATTTTTTTTCACTTTTTTATCGTTCCATTTTCTTTGTCTACTCAGCTTAGGAATTCCAATGGCAGGAAGAGAATGTCATCCATCCATAGAGATTTCATGTAAATGTAACTATATGCAGTTTATATAGTCGATTCTCTGTCTATCCCAAGAAGGAGTGTAATACTTTTGAGATAACGTAATTTGAAATGATCCACCAATTATCTTAAATCCCCCTATGCATCAATTCTTCTAAGTTTTAATTGACTGTATATTTCTGTAAGAGATGGAATGAGGAATAGGAACAAATCATCTGAGACTCTAATTGTTGTGTTACCCATGACAGGTTTAGATTTTATGCTAAAGTAGTTAGTGAAAGATATTTGCTTTCTAGGGACTTCAGCCTGCCTTGTATCAGTTAACTGGTTCTCTACCTTTTTATTTTAAGCTCTTAAAAAATAGTATCATATCTTAACTTAAAGATTAACTCCTTTGTGTTCATGAGAATCTTTAGTTCATGAGAACTCTTTAGTTCATGAGATTCTACAATCTTGTTAAAAAGGAGGAACTTTTTAGTCAGACTTCTTAATCTTATAAAAAAAAGTCAGAACAAAATTTATGATGTATCGGGTGTATAAGAAAGCAGGAATAATAATTGTATTACCAGGCAAAACAAAAATAAAAATTCTATGTATAAATGTAAACAAGAAAATTATATTATGTTCAAGAGAATCATAGACATTAAATCAATATCGTTTTCAAATTTCTATGCTCCAAATGACATAGCATTTAAATTAATAAGGGAGCAATCAACTAAATTGTGAAAAAGATAACACAATATTAGTAGGATACTTTAATATTCCTCTCTCAGTAATGGACCTTTTGGGGTGGCTAGGTAGTGCAGTGAATAGATCATCAGTCTAGGAGTCAGGAGGACCTGTGTTTAAATCTGGCCTCAGACACTTAACACTTAAGTAGCTATGTGATCTTGGGCAGGTCACTTAACCACAATTGCCCTGCCTTCCCCCCTCCAAAAAAAGAGAAGTGGATCTATCTATAGGATGATAAAAGGAAAATACAGACCTGAACAAATAGTTGGAGAATTTATACCTACACATTTATGGCACCTTTTGAATGGGAGATATAAAGAGTATACATATTTCTCAGCATAATATGCACTTTAAAAAGTCATGTATGAGGGCTCAGAGAAATTGCAAATAAATTTAAAAAGACAAATAGTAAACGTGTCATTTAGAGACCATAAAAACAGCAATTATTTCAGGGAGCACAAACAAAATATGTTGATGTAAATGTAGAAATGAAATAATAAATGGACCAAAGAACAGATTGTAGAAACAGTTAAGAATTATGTGAATGATAATGATGATGATGAAACAACATACTAAATTTTCTGAGATATAGCTAAAGCAATCTTCAGAGGAAAAAGTATGTTCCTAAAAACAAATTAACAAAATAAATAAGGAGAAGATTAAGGGACTAAGTATACATTTAAAAAGTTAGAAAGCCAACAAATAAGCCCAATGCAAAAGAAGAAATATTGAAAATTAGAGGAGACAATAAAAAGTACGTGGTACCTGTAAGAATAGTGGTAGAACCAGCTAATCAGAATTCTAACCAGAATCAGCTAAAGCTGGCAAAAAAAAGTTCAAAATAATGAGAAACTTTTTTTTAGCTGTCTTGAGCAAAAGAGGAGGATTAAGGAAAGTACACACTATTCAATTCACCGGGTCCTGAGGTAACAAAGGAAAAAATCTAACTCTGTCCAACAATTAAAAAGGATCAAGCCAAACAAGTTTTCATAACCCAGAATTCAACTGTGCCAGTTTTTTTCTGGGAATAGGTGTTGTTGACTCCACTATACCTTAGAGACAACCTCAATCTTCTACCATAGACACACTGTGGATGGCTCTTTAGGGTGGACAAAATGATAGTAAAAGATGACAGAGTAAATGGAATTCCTTAATACATTTCATTTTGGCTTTTTTCTTTCAAGGAGAATGATCTTTTGAACAAGTAGGCTAGGGGGAAATGAATTGTGAGCAGTTGGTACCCAGGTAATTAGAGACTTAGAGCACATGACTTATCTAAAGAGGTTCAAGTCCCAAGCTCAATTGAATGACATACGTGAGTACTTTAAGACCTGATAAATAGTATTGATGAGACATTTATTCCAGAGTGATCTTTGAAAGATCTTGAATATGAACGTAAAACATAGATAAAGGCAAGTATATTCTTAGTTATCAAATAAGGAAAAAAGAGTGAGGCATGCAGATTACAAGTTAAATCTGTGGTTCCCAAACTGTATATTGCACAATATTTTAAATTGGAGAGGGAAACGTGGATATAGTTCATCTTTCAGATACCATGCAAACCATTAGCTCAAAGCTGTTCATGCTTTCCCCACTGAATCACACAACATTCCTTTTGATGACTGACCTAGAATAAGATGGTTTTTATTTACTTGTACTTTTGGCCATGTCAGTGGCTTCCAGAACTATCATTTGTGATATCATATCTTTGCAAAACTGGGTTTTTGTCAGTTGCTATGATGAAAAGCAAGTATTAAGTAAAAATCAGCAGGGTATAAGAAATGAGGGTGGCGTCCAATCTGATTCTAAGGTTTGAGAAGTCAGGTAGTGCTCATTAAAATTAAAGATTATTTTTCTTCCAATTGGATTGTATTTTTTAAACAACTACTAAGTTATTAAGACATAAGTACTTAATAATCTCCACCTAACCATTTAACAAATGGCACTGTTAGGTGTTTCTTTTGTCTTAGGGGAATCATTACTGGGACCAAATTACTGAGTGAGCCATACTCAGACAAAATTACTGAGACACTAAAGGAGTTATGGAACAAGAAAGTTAGGGAACTTTCAGTATAAAACTTGGTTTTGATTTTGGCTAGATCCCCCAAGAACAGGTCATGTCTGGCAAATGAAATTTTTTGACAATAGTACTAAGCTGGTAGATCAGAGCACTGGTAAATGTAACTGTTTCCCCAGTATTTAGAAAGACATTTGGGAAAACATTTTCCTGCCATTCCAGGGAAATTGGAGAGATATAGGAGATGCTAGAGATAGGAAATGATTGAGTGGCTAAATTAAAGGAGGAGTTACTAATGGTTTGATGTCAACTTGGAAAGAAACCTCTAGTGAAGTGCCCTTTAGGATCTGTGCTTAGATCTATGCTGGTGGACATTTTTTCCCTAATGGTTTTAATAAATACATAGAAGATATGCCCACTATATTTGCAGATGACAAGGCTTGGCTGGAAAAACAAATTCTCATTTTCTGAGTTCAGGTTGTTTGAGGTTCAATTTAAAAAAAAATAACATTAATGATGCCTAATCTCAGGCATGAGAGCACATGTATTAATAGTAAATAAATAGACATGTGATATACTTAAATAGGTTTCCATAATATAATAATTCTTGTTGGTTGATATTTTTCCTTATGTTTCTATGCTATTTTTAATTCTCAAGCTCTGGGTTCTCATCTTGTTGACTGACCCCAAAGAGTCATTATTTCCATTTTGAATCATTACCCTGACCTGTTGTTTACTCCAGAAAAATCTCCAAATATACTTCATATCCAGCTTCTAACAGATGTAGTTGACAGAAGGATCCTAAGTTCCCATATGTGTACTCAAGATGGTAAATGCATATTGGGCATAGAGTAGCCTTCATTTCAATGGACAAAAGATGCACAAGACTAAAAGGACTCATGGGACATCTAAAAGAAGATACAGAAAATGCCCCAAAGCATAGTATCTTTATAAAAAAGAGTTTAACTCAGGGTTGCAAGTGTAGTGACATTTTAATTATATGCTGAATCCCTAACTCTTCTATATAGAGTTCCATATAGTCTTTCCCAGAGTCACAGTGACCCTGGACCCTCTGGTTTAAACTATTCTTAGAAGGCAAGCGCTTTGAGGAGTTTATAGTTCCCTTATTATTGAACCCACACTGCCTGAGCAGTTGACTTAAGTAGTGTTGTGTGTGTGTGTGTGTGTGTGTGTGTGTGTGTGTATGGGGTGAGGGAATGTTGAATGCCCTGATATTTAGAAACTCATTTTGGGATTTTAATTCTTAATTTTACTTTGGATGCAATGGCCTCATGGTTAAATCTTTTTTCTTGAAGAGATTCAGTACTTAAGAAATCTTCATTTTCTGAAAAGGTCTGTTAACCCAAATGCTCAAATTTGAGATGTCTCTAAGACAAGATTCTGCCTCCAAAAATCTCTATTTTTTTTTTGCTTGAAGGTTGGACTCTGGGATCATATTGTTTTTTAATAGAATTTTTTCCAATTGCATGTAAAGACAGTTTTTAGCACTAATTTGTATAGAATTTTGAGTTCCAAATTTTTCTCCCTCCCCTCTTCCTAAAATGGCAAGCAATTTGATATAGGCCATCTATGTGCAATCATATAAAACATATTTCCATATTAGTCACAGTTGTGAAAGAAGAAACTGATCAAAAGGAAAAAAAATAATAAAATAAAATGAAATTAACATGATTTGATCTACATTCAGAGTCCATGAATTCTTTCTCTGGATATGGATAGCATTTTCCACCATGAATCCTTTGCAATTGTCTTGGGTCATTGTGTTGCTGAGAAGAGCTAAGTCATTCATAGTTGATTATTACACAGTGTTGTGATTATTCCTGGTTTTGCCCATTTCACTTTGTATCAGTTCATACAAGTATTTCTAGGTTTTTCTGAAATCTGCCTGCTCATCATTTCTTATTACACAATAGTATAGCATTACATTCTTATAGTATAGCTTGTTTAGCCATTCCCCAATTGAGGGGCATCACTTCAACTTCCAATTTTTGACCACCACAAAAAGAATTGCTATAAATATTTTTGTACATGTACGTCCTTTTCCCTTTTTTATAATGAAATCATATACTTGAAGCAATCAAATTTCCCTCCCCTGTATTTTAGGAGCATTGTCCATGATTTCCCTTTTCAAGGCAGAGGGGCAACTACATGTCTTTTTCATCTATGTGCTTCTTGGACTAGGAAAACTGACTTTTAGATTTTAATTTCTGTTACCTGTACTCAGAAAAGTATGGATGAACACATTTAACTGTCATACGAGACTACCTCAAGGTAATCATGTGGGAAAGAGACTATGTACATTCATGAGCTTCTCCCCATCTCTCCACCCCAAAATGATATGCACCATTGCTAACTGGTCAGTCTTCTGTATACATGTGTATATATATGGAATGGGCATGGGGAAATTACAATAGTGGTCTGTCAATTTTCTTTTATAGTCTAGCATAGAGGGATGGCTGATATAACAAGAGTCCCAACCAGCCAATCATCTTGGAAATGCCCAGATTGCTTGAAAATAATAAGGATCCACCATCTTTACTCTCACAGATATGCCAAAGACCATTCCTACGGATGTCCCAAAGACTGACTGCCATATAAGCCCATCAAGTTAATCGTAAGACTCCTTTGATCCCTCCCCTGCCCTTTACATAGGTAATTCAGACACTCAATAAGTCTTTATTAGATGCTTCTATTTGTTAAATTCTCCTGTTATATGCTAGGTACTATATTAAGCTGTATGGAAAAGAAGAAAAAGGAAACAGACTTTGCCATCCATGCGCTTATATTCCATAGGGAGAAATAAAATGGATACATATAAGTATATTGAAAAAAGATATACAAAATTACACCAACAACAAAAATAGGGTATAGAAAACAAGTATTAGCATTTGGAAGTCCAAGAAATCTCTTGTGTAGGAAGTGGTGTTTGCACTGATCTTTGAAGGGGTGAAGAGTAAGTGAATCCCAATTATGATGAACTATTGATGCAAAAGCATTGAGACTTGAGGTGGAAGGCTGTCTGTGAGGAACAGTAAGAAGGCAAGTTTGGATAGACTGGAGAGTACATGAAAGGTAGCCAATAAGACTGGAAATGGTAGGTTGTTGAAAGTTAATTGATAGGCAGAAGAGGTTATATTTGATTATAAATTTAGTGGGGAGCCACTGGAGTTTATTGAGCCTCAGAGTGATATGATCCAGGCTGTCCTTCATGAATATCCCTTTGGTAGCTGTGTGGAGGATGGGTTAGAGAAGGGAGGAATGATTATTTTAATAGTCCAGGAAGCAGGTGATGAGAGTCTGAACTGGGATGGGATTGGAGAGAATAGCAATGTGAGAGGTGTGGAGGTCATATCAATAAGACTTGAGGACTGATAGAATGCAGAGGGTGAGAAAGAATGAGAAGCCAAGAGTGGTTCTGAGGTCACGAGTCTTCATGATGCTCTCAAAAGAAATAGAAAAGTAGAGAAGAGAGGTGGTTTGGTCATGGGGAAGATAACTAAATATGTTTTACACATTTTAATTTTAAGATGCCTATGGGACATTCAGGGAAGAATGTTTAATAGGCATTTAGTGATAGGGGACTTAAACTCAGAAGAGAGGTTTATGAAAGAGTGAATTAATAAGAAAGCAGTAACAACATGAAATCAAAGATGTCCTCAGTCATATGAAGCTTGTACATTAAATTGTAATTAAACTTATAGTGACTTAATGAATACAGATGAGAACCAAACAATACTATACATAGTTTTTAATATCAGAAATATTTGTTGTACTTTACCACATACTCGTGTTCATTTTGCCCATATCAAAAGCTCTGATGCTTTTCTCCTCTTCCCTCAATGTCTAATTGCCTCTGTGGCACAAAGAGAAAATGCTGTAAGATATTTTTTCTTAAAATTTTCTTCAGTAGCAAAATAAAAACAAATTAACACAAAAATCAGAAAGTGTTTACTGAGGGGTTACTATGTGCAGAGTAGTGTACTAAGTCCAGGATTACAAAAACAAAATTAGGATTGTCTCTGATCTTAAATTGCTTAATTTTAATGAGGAGACAGCATATATAGGGAAATGGCAGCCAGGGTTTTGTTTTGTTTGTTTGTGGTGTTTTAGGTTGGAGATGTCACAAGAATTGTGAGTAGAACCATAAGGGAATTGATAGACACGTTTTGTTTTGTTATCGGTGGCAGCTTTGATTTGATTATGGTTCCAGAACTAAAGAGAGTTGAGTAGAGAGTTCATGCTTAGGGGTGGGGTAGATGACAGGAAAGGAAGCCTGGGAAGGTTTGAACTAACTAAATATAGTAGAACATGTGACATACTCATCAGCCAGGGTATTCTGGGTCCCAGATTGAGAGAACCATGTCTAATGGGATTAAGTTCCCCAGGCTTTGGTCTCTGATTCAGAGTACATCATAATGTGGATGACACAGTCTGGTTGTCCAGAGGGTGATCAGTGTGAGATATGTATTTCAAAATAGATCTGGAGGGTATTTGCTTGATGATAATAATTGAACCCAGAGGAACTGATGCGATCACTAAAAGAATGTATAGAGAGAAGAGAGAGCCTTGGAGGCACACCCATAGTTAGGATGTAAGCTATGGAGGGAGATCCAACCAAGAAGACTATGAAAGAGAGGAGAACCAAGCCAGTACATTCTCATTAAAACCAAGAGAGAAGAGTGTATACAGAAGATTGTCAACAATTTCAAATGTTGCAGAGAGGGCAAGGAGAAGGTGGCTTGAGAAAAGTCCAGTGGATTTGGCAACTGACTACAACTGACTGCAGAATCACTTGTTTTTCTTTGGACTGAAAATTTGAAGTGCTTTAATTGAGGCATCTTATTTCCAAAGACTTAGTATTATTTAGTTATTCTCATTTGTCACTCTCTCTATTTCTGTATCTCTGTTCAGTTGGCAAGTCGCTATTGGACATAGGACACTAGTAAAGCTCTGAGAGGGGCTAACCAGTAGCCTCTGTGATATGAAGACCTTATTTTCTTTTTTTTTTTAATTAAATTTTTTATTTTATTTTTGTTTACATCATTCATTTCCATGAAATTTTTAGTTACAAATTTTCTCCCCATCTTTCCCCTACCCACTGCACCAAAACAGCCATCCCAGTGTATCCTCCCTCCCCCATTCTATTCTCTCCTGTGTCTTCCCCCCTCACTCCTCTGACTTTTCGGTAGGGCAGGATGGATCTCCCAACCACAGTGCCTGTGTATCTCAAGTTCCAGTTGCATGTAGTTAATAATAATAATAATAATAATTGTATACATATATACATATATATTTTTAACATTTGATTATAGAACTTTATATTCTAGATTCTTTCTCTTCCTCCCTTGTCACCCACCCCCACTGGAAGGACAAGCAATCAAATACAGGCTGAATATTTGAAATTATGCAGAACCTCTCCATAGTGAGCACACTGTGAGACTCTGATTACATGTGCCTTCTTCCTATGCTGCCCCCCTCAACCACTCTCCACCCTGTTCCTGTCCCTGTCCCTCTACAGAAGTGTGAACTTTCATC